>CM054058.1:276416786-276836143 GCA_028641055.1 Alopecurus myosuroides | reverse complement strand
TCCAACCCGACCAATACTTGCTCCCGCTCTTAAGTGTGCGACCCTGCACGCTCATGGCGACTTGGACACGATTGCAGTCAAACTCCCAATCGATCAATCGGTAGCGGCTCCTAGCAGAACGTGCCGACTCCCAAGTCCCATTGAGTCATGACGACATACCTTTCAATGTGATATTAGTCTTAGTCCTTTTTGCCTCACGATATACCTTGTCGAACTATAGGCGATTTATCGCCATGCCTTAAATAGTTCGACTCTCTTCTCGATCCGTAATATGTGATTATCTAACTCTTAGTCAATAGACACAGTTAACACTTAACTGAGTCGCGCATGGCCATGCTTCCTGAATCATATCACTCGAGAGGGCCCAGAGAATATCTCTCCATTCGGAGGGGCAAAATCCCATCTTGATTATCCACATCACGCAGCTTGCTTCTCATTCGACCTGAACTCTGCTTTTATAGCTGTCTTGTCACAGAACAACGTTTGACAGAACCTAAGTCAGTGATCCACAACTCGGATTGTGCGACAACCTCAGGTCTAAGGATTACATTGATTGAGACATGCAAATGACGACTTGCTCGTTGCATCTCAATATGGGTCAATCCAACTTTGGTAAACTCTTTAGCCAAGTCCGTGAACGTTGGCATAGCATCACCATGCCCATGACAAGTGGAACCGTGTCATCAGCCAACACTCACATTAGGCTAGGGTGTGTGTCCAGCACAACCTTAATGACCAAGGAAAATCTAGTATAAACAACATGAATATATAGTTCTACAATCGAATCACATATTCAATGACATATATCAGATGTTCAAAACAAGGACAACTTAATAACTTTATGAATACATTGGGAATACATCATACATGATTGCCTCTAGGCATATTCCCAACAGTCTCCCACTTACACTAGAGTCAATCATCTTGGCATCATATGCCTAGGAATCGAATGCCCATACGTCTCGTGTGCGCCTCATGCTTAGGCTGTGGTAGCGCCTTTGTCAACAGATCTGCAATGTTTGCATCCGTGTGTACTTTGCATAACTTGATATCACCTTGTTCGACAAACTGGCGAATGAGGTGGTACCGCATGCGTATATGTTTGTTCTTCTGGTGTTGTCTAGGTTCCTTGGCTTGTGCGATAGCACCATTGTTGTCACAATATACGTCCAAAGGATTTGACGCGCCCTGAACCACACCAAGATCTATCAGGAGGTTCCTGATCCAAACAGCTTCCTTTGCAGCCTCCGAGGCAGCATTATACTCAGCCTCTGTTGTAGATGCAGACACCGTATCTTGCTTGGAACTCTTCCATCTCACAGCCCCTCCGTTCATTACGAACACGTATCCACATTGCGAACGAGAATCATCTGAGTAGGTGAGATAACTCGCATCCGTGTAACCCTTTACACTGAATTCCTCATCACCTCCATAAACCAGGAATATTTCCTTAGTCCTTCTCAAGTACTTAAGGATGTTTTTAACCGCTGCCCAGTGGGCTTCGCCAGGGTCAGCCTGGTATCTGCTCGTAACACTTAGAGCATAGGAAACATCTGGCCTAGTACAAATCATGGCATACATGATGGATCCGATTGCCGAAGCATACAGTATCCCACTCATCCGACTTCGCTCATCAGTCGTCGAAGGAAACTGAGTCTTGCTAAGTTTTATACCATGGGACATCGGTAAGAATCCCTTCTTGGACTCTTCCATTTTGAATTTCTCAAAACTTTGTCCAGATATGTACCCTGACTCAATCCAATGAGCCGCCTTGATCCATCTCTATAGATCCTGATTCCTAATATGTAAGTCGCCTCACCCAAATACTTCATTGAGAAACTCATTTCCAATGACTCTTTGGTTTCTTGCAACATCATGACATCATTTCCAATCAATAATATGTCATCCACATACAAGATTAGAAAATTTACTTTGCTCCCACTAAACTTCTTGTATAAACAAGAATCATGATCGCTCTTGATGAAGCCAAAAGATTTGACTACCTCATCAAAGCAAATGATCCAACTCCGAGATGCTTGCTTCAACCCATAAATGGATTTCTGAAGTTTGCATACCTTGTCAGCATTAGCTGGATCGACAAAACCTTCGGGATGTATCATATACACGTCCTCAGTTAAATTTCCATTAAGGAAAGCCGTCTTGACATCCATCTGCCATATCTCATAGTCGAAATAGGCTGCTATAGCTAACATGATCCGAACAGATTTAAATATCGCTACTAGAGAGAAGGTCTCGTCGTAGTCAACTCCTTGAACCTGTCGGAACCCCTTCGCGACAAGTCGTGCTTTATAGATGGAAATATTTCCATCCATATAAGTTTCTTCTTAAAGACCCATTTGCACTCGACGGTTCTTGCACCGTCAGGCAGATCAACAAAATTCCAAATTTGGTTTTCATTCATGGACTTTAACTCGGATCTCATGGCTCCAAGCCATGACTCGGAATCAGATCCCACCATCGCTTCCGAATAAGTTGCCGGCTCATTACTGTCTAAAAGTAAAACATCACGAGCATTTTGTAATCTGGCAGATCTCCGTGGTTCAGGTGCTGTTACCGGTGTAGGTACCACGACCGTCTCAGCCTCCAAGGCGTTCGCCGACTCGCCCCTAGCCGGTTGCTCTCGAATTTCTTCGAGTTGCATTGTGCTCTCACAGACTTCCCGACCGAGAAACTCTTTCTCAACGAAGACACCATTCCGAGCGACAAACACTTTGCCCTCTTCCCGGTTGTAGAAGTAGTACCCCAAGGTTTCCCTCGGATACCCCACGAAAATACACTTATCCGACTTGGGCGTGAGCTTGTCCGACTGAAGTCGCTTGACAAATGCTTCACAACCCCAAATCTTAAGAAAAGACAAACTTGGCTTTTTACCAGTCCACATCTCATGTGGTGTCTTCTCTACTGACTTTGATGGTACTCTGTTTAGTGTGGAAGCTGCAGTTTATAGACAATAACCCTAAAATGATAAAGGTAGATCTGTCCGACTCATCATTGATCGTATCATGTCCAACAAGGTCTGATTTCTCCGTTCCGATACACCGCTTCTCTGCGGTGTACCCGGCGGAGTGAGTTGAGGAACTATTCCACAACTCTTTAGATGGTCATCAAACTCATGGCTCATGTACTCGCCTCAACGGTCCGACCGTACAAACTTTATTTTCTTGCCGAGTTGATTTTGTACCTCACTCTGGAATTCCTTGAACTTTTCAAAGGCTTCCGACTTGTGTTTCATTAAATAGATATCCCCATACCTACTCAAATCATAGTGAAGGTAATGAAGTACTCATAACCACCTCTGGCTGTCGTGCTCATTGGACCACATACATCACTATGTATTAGTTCCAACAAGTCGGACACCCTTTCACAACTCCTTGCAAAAGGTGTCTTGGTCATCTTGCCTAGTAGGCATGATTCATATGTCTCGAATGACTCTAAGTCAAACAAAGTTAGAAGTCCATCATCATGGAGCGTCTTCATGCGTTTCCAACTTATATGACCAAGCCGACAGTGCCAAAAGTAAGTCATATTCAGATCATGTGGTTTCAACCTTATGTTATAGACCGATTCACTATCAAGATTCAAAATAAATAACCCGTTCTGAACGGGTGCAAAGCCATGAAACATATCTTTCAAATATAAAGAACAACCATTATTCTTAATATTCGACTCATAACCTTGTCTCATCAAACATGAGGCGGAAATAATGTTTCGGCTAAGCACGGGAACATAATAACAATTATTTAATTCCATTAAAAATCCTGAAGGTAAATGAAGTTGCATCGTGCTAACTTCCAACGCAGCGACTCTCGCCTTGTTGCTGACCCGAATATCAACCTCTCCTTTTGCCACGCTCCTAGTTCTTACCAGTCCCTGCAACAAGTTGCATATGTGAATAACTGATCCGGCATCATATACCCAAGAACTATTAGGCGCATCAGCAAGATAAATGTCTATAACATTGCACACAAGCGTACCTGAGTTGGAAGTCACACCTCCACTCTTGGCTCTGTCAGCCAAATACTTGGTGCAGTTCCTCTTCTAGTGGCCATCTTGCTTGCAATAGAAGCAATTGGCTCCGGCTGTAGGAGAAGGCTTGGTCTTTGAGGGAGCACTCTGGACAGGGCCATGGGCGCTACCTCCTGACTTATCCTTCTTCTTCTTAGTCCAAGAACCCTTCTTAAACTTAGCCTTATTCTGCACAATCAACACTTGACTGGCGCCTTTCTTGATATCAACCTCTAACGTTTTGAGCATCCCATGTAATTCAGTGATACTCTTATCCATACCATGCATATGGTAGTTCGAGATGAACGGACCATACACACTAGGAAGAGAATTCAGAATTATATCAGTAGCGAACTCTTCGTTAATTGGGAAGCCCAGTCGATCCAGAGACTGTATGTAACCAATCATCTTGATTACATGCGGACTCAGTGGATCACCGTCTTTTAGCTTACAGCCCAACCAAGCTTGAGAGACTTGATACCTCTCGGTCTTTGCCTGAGCCTGGAACATACTTTTGAGGCTTTCGATCATATCGTGGGCCTCAACATTTTTGAACTGCTGCTGCAAGTCCGGTTCCATGTGTGCAAGCATAAGACAACTAATTTTCGTAGACTCATCTCTAGTCTCACGGTAGGCATTCATGAGACCGACAGTCGCATCGTCATCTGGCTCTTCTGGAAGTGGAGTTTCTAGAACATGTTCTTTCTTGTCATGCTTGAGGACTATCCTTAGATAAACGATACCAGTTGGTGAAATTAGTTCCATTAAGCTTATCTTTCTCTAGGATTGACCTCAACGCAAACGCGGACAACTGAGGAAGGTTTCTAGCTGCCACTGATCTACAACAGAAAATATGCAGACACCTAAGACATGTATTCATAAAAGAGCAGGCATATTAAACGCTTTAATACGTATGCTCCCACTAGAACCAACACCCCTCCGATGGTTTCTAAGTGATTCAAGATCCTAAATAAGCAAGACGACTAGTGAGCTTTAGCATCACCGCTAGCCGTCAAGTGATCTAGGTAGGCAACACCTTGCCAATCGTATCTAATACAACTCCTGTTAGTTGGGTGACATCATATGCCCCGGCTCCCAATCTACCTCGCCCCGAGCCCCACAACCGTTGTGATGGACTCGTCTAGATTACCAAGTGCTTCCGCTTGTAAGAGTCCGACTCAAACCCACCTAATCGGAAAGAATTGGTAGCACCTCAATTTTATGAGCCAACTACCAAGAATGTCCGACTTGTGATGGTGCAGCACTGACGGGGCGACCGACTAGACTTTCTTTGAGGGATTAAAGAATCTACCAACTATCTAAATAGAGATAAATAGAGACATAACAATAACACAAATAAAGCAATTATAATGTGAAATGGTATGGCTCTCTTCATGGTGATCTCCATCTCCACAAAGCTTGTAAGTCGACTCGTGCCAACTCTTGTCACGTGCCAGCTTGCTCCATGTAGCCGACTTGTACATCGACTTGCATGCCTTCCGGGTTCTCCAACAAGCTACACTAGCTAGTAAATGAAAATTTACATAGAGAATCCGACACGCAGGCCGGTACACAATAAAATGACAGCACCTAGGCTCCAGTCGGCTGACAAAAACATGATACGCAGATCATGTATGGATTACACACATCACATGCACATAAGCCATACCATTCACAACTTCCTGAAAAACAAGTTATGCATAGATGCGATATCTACCGGCGTTGTGAAACTCGTAATGACATCTAAGGCGCTACGACAGGGCGAAGCCGGCTGTCCCATCTGCATTCCGAACATGGATTTCTTCATCGGATAAAACGATTTTACCCAAATCTGATCAGTATTCCGATTCGATCAAACTCTTTGATCTTCGATCACTGCAACTGGATTTATGTGTCACGGTATACCCCGATGGCGGAAACCGACCGATAGGGGTAAGTTGTTCCACGACCTTAGCAGTATGATCACGGAAACCTGATCATCCATTAACCCCGAGTACGATTGATCCAATCAACCTTGTACAAAACCGATCTATCTCATAGACCGACCACCAAAACAGCAATTAGATCACATCTAACGCTAACTACATATCACATATGTGCGGATCTCGGGCCTAATACCAGAAGCTACCGCTCTGATACCACTTTTGGAACGCGTAGAGATAAACGAAAACTTTTCTACACGGTACTTCCAAGATCTAGCCGAGGTAGAAGGCCACGAGTATTACCACTAGACGCGCAGGTGCGGATTATCGATGCGGCGCATCGGGGCAGTGCAGTCCCACGATCCGATCCAGCCGATCCGATCCACAAACGTCGAAGTGCTGAACGTACAACACCTCTTCCGGTATACACACGTACGAGGAGGAGCTCCGACGGTGGACTGCTAGGTCCGGTGCGACTGCTGGATTGAGTGGGGCTAGGGTTCCCAACGCATGGGAGTGGAGTAACGTGCCCGATGGGCAACCTGTCGCCCCTATTTATATAGCGAATGGTAGTGGGCTTCACAACACTTGTGGCCCATTCCCTCTGTGAGTCCGACTCACAAACTCAGTCCATTTCCGGTTCGGGTCCAACCCAACCAATACTTGCTCCCGATCTTAAGTGTGCGACCCTACAGGCTCATGGCAACTTGGACACGATTGGAGTCCAACTCCCAATCGATCAATCGGTAGAGGCTCCTAGCAGAACGTGCCGACTCCCAAGTCCCATTGAGTCATGAAGACATACCTTTCAATGTGATATTCGTCTTAGTCCTTTTTGCCTCACGATATACCTTGTCGAACTATATGCGATTTATCGTCATCCCTTAAATAGTTCAACTCTCTTCTCGATCCGTGATATGTGATTATCTGACTAACTCTTAGTCAACAGACACAGTTAACACTTAACTGAGTCGCGCATGGCCATGCTTCCTGAATCATATAACTCGAGAGGGCCTAGAGAATATCTCTCCATTCGGAGGGGCAAAATCCCATCTTGATTATCCACATCACGCAGCTTGCTTCTCATTCGACCCGAACTCTGCCTTTATAGCTGTCTTGTCACAGAACAACGTTTGACAGAACCTAAGTCGATGATCCACAACTCGGATTGTGCGACAACCTCAGGTCTAAGGATTACATTGATTGAGACATGCAAATGACGACTTGCTCGTTGCACCTCAATATGGGTCAGTCCGACCATGCCCATGACAAGTGGAACCGTGTCATCAGCCGACACTCACATTAGTCTAGGGTGTGTGTCCAGCACAAACTTAATGACCAAGGACAATCTAGTATGAACAACATGAATATATAGTTCCACAATCGAATCACATATTCAATGACATATATCAGATGTTCAAAACAAGGACAACTTAATAACTTTATGAATACATTGGGAATACATCATACATGATTGCCTCTAGGGCATATTCCCAACAAAACGGTGGTGGAATTTCTTCTGAAAGATCTCGTCTCAATATTCTCCTTTCCGCAACACATTATGAGTGTTTAGGATGTTTGGGGTTGATTGAGTCTAAAGATGACAGTGCACAAACACTGCAGAGTTAACATACTAATATCTTAGTTGTGTCTCGTGTTACGGATAACTATGAGCAGCTGGAAAACAAAATGACGGGAGAAGATCTCATCATGCCAATTTCTTAATAAAATTTTGATTTGTGAACATAGGTAGGAGTTTTCCCTAGTTTCTATCAGTGGTACTCCTTAATATATTAATGGTTCTATTTGAGATAAAATTCTTTTATCAAAAGAGATAGGAGAAAACGTGCTTTATGCAAACTTAGCCAAAGCTCCACTCAGCCAAATAAGCATGTAATTATAGTCTTACCATTTATATCCACCATAGTGTTATTTGCCAATACATTAAATTGTATTGCCCCCCTTGTATCTCTATATTCTATATTGCAGATGGATCGGATGACGAGTGAGGTTTTCATTCAGGATCTCGAGTCTACAACCAACATGTCATTTCCCGTGGCACATGATTGAATATGAGGCTCATCGAAGTACTACGTTTTCCGTTGTAATTCTATGTTTCCTGCTAGTCTTCTGAGACTATGCAAGTTGTAATGTTATTTTTATAAAGGCTAGATCATGCGATGTAATAGTTTTTGACGCATTTGCAAGATATTTCATTTTGTACTATGGTGCTAGCAATTGATCCTGGGACTAGCACGATAACACATGTGTTCTTGCAATTTTTTTTAATGTGGGAACGCCACATTATGATTATTTTGTTCATATCAATATGAGATGGTTCACTTATATTTTTAGAGGGTTTAATATTGTCATGTAGTGCTCTTCGGTTATTATGATTACCTTGTCGACGTGGTTGTTTTCACCTTCAAGAGCGAGTTTATATGCTAGATAGTGGGTGATACGTCATAAACGTATCCTTAACCTCTGATGTTCCATGATGTTTTCATGTTGTTTCCCACATGTTTTCCTTACACTTTATGTCATTTTACCGATTTTCCGGACTAACCTATTGACAAGATGCCACAGAGCCAGTTCCCTGTTTTCTGCTGTTTTTAGTTTCAGAAAATTATTCTAGAAATATTCTCGGAATCGTAAAATTCGAAGCCCAGAAGTCTTAAAAGTACCGGAAGCATCCAGAAGTCTCGAAGAGCCTCGGAGGGGTGCCACAGGGTGGCCACACCATAGGGTGGCGCCACCACCCCCTGGCGGCGCCACCAGGTGGTGTGGGCCCCTGGCCACCCCCTGGCATCGCCCTTTCGCCTATATATACTCCCCGATGCATAAACCCTAGAAGAATCAACCTTTTCCACAAAATACATCTGTAGCTCCGCCGCTACTATCGAGAAGTTTCGGGGGACAGATCTCTGTTCTGGAACCCTGCCGGGACGGGGAAGTGCCCCCGGAACCATCTCCATCGACTCCACCGCCATCTCCATCACCGTTGTTGTCTCCTATGATGAGGAGGGTGTAGTTCTCCCCCGAGGCTGAGGGCTCTACCGGTAGCTATGTGGTTCATCTCTCTCTCCCATGGTGTGATCTTTATGTGATCATGAGCTTTGTATCTAGTTGAATTAGTAGATGTTTCTCCTCATGTATTATGCTACTCAAGTGGTTTTGTTATGAGATCTTCGTAAACACTTTGATCACGGTGTAAAGGTGACAGTGTGTGCACCGTGTGATTTAGCATGATATTTATATCTTGTGTTGGATGACCCTATGAAATTGTGGAGTTTTCTTAGTACCTTCTAGGGTGCTCATAGTTACAGCATGGGGTTAACTAGACATGGGAATAGAAACTTGAGGAGTGTTGTTACAGCCCTACGCAATGAACTCGTGTTTATTATTCGACCGGAGAGTGGTTCAGAGTAGCATAGTGAAGGCACGATATTTATGCATTCCATTATGTGATCGTTGTTGAGAGTGTCCACTAGTGAAAGTAGGATCTCTAGGCCTTATTTCCAAGCATTGAAACACCGTTTTCCGCCTGTTCTGCTACATGTTTGCGTGCTTCCATATTTATTTCAGATCGCTATTATTACTTACAACCATCCATATTACTCGCATTTCACTATCTCTTCGCCGAACTAGTGCACCTATATACCTGACAAGTATATTTGGTGTGTTGGGGACACAAGATACTTCTTGTATCTTAATTGCAGGGTTGCTTGAGAGGGATATCTTTGACCTCTACCTCCCTGAGTCCGATAAACCTTGGGTGATCCACTGAAGGGAAACTTGCTGCTATTCTACAAACCTCTGCATGTGGAGGCCCAACACTGTCTACAAGAATAGAAGCGTGCGTAGACATCAAGCTCTTTTTCTGGCGCCGTTGCCGGGGAGGTAAGGTAAAAGGTACTCACATCCTTTGTGAGTGCTCGAAGTTATTTCCTTTAGATTGTACAATTATATCTTTTTGTTTCTTGTTTTTATTTTCACTAGTTAGTCTTATTTTTACTTGTTACTTGTTTTTATCTTTATGCTTAAACGGAAAAAAAAAAATATGAGAGACCTTTATAATATTTATCTTGAGTTGGGACATGAAGTGTTTGAAGAGAAAATTAAAAAACCTATGGAGCTTTATATTCATGTTAGTGGCAATGTTATTAGTATGAACTATTTAAACACCATTATTGCTAATGATATGGAAAAGTCTAAGCTTGGGGAAGCTAGTTTTGATGAATATTATATTTTTAGTCCCCCAAGTTTTGAGGAGGAAATTTTCTTTGATGATACCTTGCCTCCAATATATGATGTTTATAATGATTGTGGTATTCTAGTTCTACCTGTTTACAATGATGAGTATGATATTTTCAGTCCACCTACTATTGAGGAAAAAATAATTATGATTACAATATTCCTCCTATATTTAATGATTCTGGTGATGAGAATAATAATGACAACTATTTTGTTGAATTTTCTCCCACTACTATTAATAAGAATGACTATGCTTATGTGGAGAGTATTAATTCTTTTATGCATGTGGCTCATGATAAGAATGTTTTATGTGATAGTTATATTGTTAATTTTATTCATGATGCTAGTGAAAGTTATTATGAGAGAGGGAAACATGGCTTTATTCATCTCAACAATATTAAGGTTCCCCTCTTTATGTTGAAATTTTTGATGTTGCACTTATTTTGTCTTCCTATGCTAGTCACTTTGTGCTTCACTGACTTGTTTTTCTACAAGATTCTTTCTCATAGGAAGTGGGTTAGAATTAAATGTGTTTTATATTTTCTTCTTCATGCTCTCTTATTGTGCTTCAACTCTTATTATTATGTGATCATTTAAAAAAAATCATTATGCCTAGCTGAAAGGCGTTAAAGAAAACCGCTTCCAGAAGACAACCCGTTTTATTTCTTCGTTTTCAACCCGTTTTCCGTCGTTTATTTTTGTTTTCTTTGCACCTGGGTGGTGTCTATTTCCTTAAAAAACCTCGTTGTATCTTTTGTTTTGTGTCTTTCTTGAGCCAAGTAAAGACTCTAGTGGTAAGTTGATACTATCTTTCGGATTCTGTGCAGGAAACAAATTTCTGTTGTCCATTGTTAAAATCGTATAAAATCGCAGAAAATTCAAAATGACCTGAGTTCTTTTGTGCGCAATCCTGAGATATATGCAACTTTTCTTAGTTGACTACTTTTTGATTTGAGAAACAGAAGATTTTTGAAAAAAATCATCTTTACCTGCTGCTCTGTTTTGACAGTTTTCTGCTAATAATTGCATTTGCCTCTTAATCTCTTTCTTTTGGTGTTCTTTTGTGAAAAATAGTTATATAGAAGTTGTGACAGTAGCTAATGTGTTTATGAGTGTTAGTCTTGTGTTGAAACTGAACCATGTTAATTTATTATTTCGATTGCACTAACGTTGCTAATGAAGATTGTGATAAGTTTGGTGTGAAGGAAGTTTTCAAGGGTCAAGAGAAGAGGATGATATGATGTGATAAAGAAGAGTGAAGAGCCTAAGCTTGGGGATTCCCCGGTGGTACATCCCAGCAAATTCCAATAAGACTCAAGCTTCTAAGCTTGGGGATGCCCAAGGCATCCCCTTCTTCATCGACAAATTATCAGGTCACTTCTAGTGAAACTATATTTTTATTCAGTCACATCTTATGTGCTTTACTTGGAGCGTATTTTATTTTTGTTTTCAGTTTGTTTGGTTTTCTTTTTTGTAATAAATGGTTGGTTCTTATCATACTTGTGTGGGAGAGATACACACTCCGTTTTCACTGTTTTAGAACACTCTAATTTTCATTCTTATTGTTCTGTCAGTGCTCACTTTTTGCTAGTATTGCGTTTAGCCTTTGTTTTCATGCATCTCTTATCAGAGCTATTAGTTTTAGTAGTGTTATGTGAGTACTCTCATGTTTTTTTTTATCATAAAGAGTATTTTTGTTAAAACATATCTTGTATGGTGCTTGTTGGGAGAAAGAAAACTTCTACTTGAAGTAGAATTTATAACAGTGCAAGTAGAAGTTCGTATAGACTGTTGCTAGAACTTTTTCATGCCATGCTAAATGTTATTTTAGTTCTAAAGCCTTGTGATGTTGAGTAGCATGAATAGCCTCAAATAGATGAGAGTGTTTAATATGTCATTGAAAGATTCATGAGTTCTTCTTGTCATAAGGAAGCATAAATTTATGGTATTCTCTTTCGAATGTTTTATTTGGTTGACTTGGCGCATGCTCACACCATGTTTATGACTACAAACCAGTCACGAGTAGCCGCCATGACTACTTAGTTTTTGAACTACGATACCGCTTATGCTTTAATTAATGATGTTTATGTCGCTATGCATGATTATGGCTCTTATGCTCTCTTGATTTATCGCTCCCAGTCTTTTGCTAGCCTCCACCTGTACTGAGTATGATCTCTACTCGTCCATCCAAATCCCTTAAACCAAGTTTTACCATTGTGTCCTCCATACCTACCTACATGTGGTATTTAACTGCACTCCAAGTAAATTGCTCATGTGTTACCTTTAAAACCTTCAAAACTACTCCTGCTTTATGTTCCTGTTTTTGCTCGTGAGGGCGTCAATAGATAATATTTATCTCACTTGTTGATTTGATTTCACACCCAGGACTAGTGGCTTCATCCGCTTATCAAAATGATAGAATAGCCGGCAGCGGGGTTCCTAGCCCCAAATTAACACACTCAAAATCTCTTCACTGATTTTTCCCCTGATTTATCAGTCAAAGCATAATTGTGTAAACAAAAGAGAAAGAGGGATGTCCTTCTACCCAGATGCGTCCTTCACATGGGGGCCTCTCTTGTGAATCCAGTTGGCTTGTGACGTACTGTATTTTCTGTATACCATTCGTTGACATTAGCATACATCTCCCAAAATAGAGACACTCCTCCACGGTATGTGATTGTTGGCAGGCACACGAGGATTCGGTTAGCCATGGTTTTTGAAATATGGATGAGAGGAGTGTCAAACTTTTAATACCTCAGTTTAATAAAATAAAAAGCTCTAGCATATAATTTGATCCCTGCTTCCCTCCACGAAAGGCCTTTATTTTAGTTTTATGTTGATTCTCCATCTTCTAACTTTATTCACAATTGAGAGAGAACTTTTGCCATTGTTAGTTATACGTGCATTGTCCCATAAACATCAATAATTACTTCATGATGTGATATTATTTGTTCTAAAATTATTTGCTCTAGTCTTCCTCATGAACTTTGAAGGTGTCCTGGCATTTATGTTTTGCCCCACTCTTAAGGACTAGCGAAATATCACTTTGCCATGCTTTACCTATACCTGAAACAAACGTTTATCTTTCTTTGCATTATTACTCATGATCCTTTATTTGAAATACTCTTCATGATGAAAAGTGATTGCTATGCTTTATTATTAAAGTTCTATTTATTATGTTTGTGTTTGAAGTTCTATGATCTCAGCTTACATATGCCTTTACATTTTTATGATCAAGATGATGTTAGTAGCATGTCACCTCATAAATTATTGTTTTATCGTTTACCTACTAGAGGACGAGTAGGATCTAAGCTTGGGGATGCTTGATACCTCATAAACGTATCCCTAATTTTTGATGTTCCACATATTTTCCTTACACTTTAGGTAATTTTTATCGATTTTCCGGCCTAACCTATTGACAAGATGCCACAAAGCCAGTTCCCTGTTTTATACTGTTTTTAGTTTCAGAAAAGTTGTTCTGGAAATATTCTCGGAATTGGAAAATTCGAAGCCCAGAAGTCTTAGAAGTCCCGGAAGCATCCAGAAGCCCCGAAGATCCCTCAAGGGGGCTATAGGGTGGCCACACCATAGGGTGGCACCAGCACCCCCTTAGCCACGCCACCAGGTGGTGTGGGCTCCCTGGCCACCCCCTGGCATCGCCCTTTCGCCTATATACACTCCCAGATGCATAAACCCTAGAAGAATCAACATTTTCCACAAAATACATCCGTAGCTCCGCCGCCGCCGAGAAGTTTCGAGGGACAGATCTCTGTTCTGGCACCCTGCCGGGACGGAGAAGTTCCCCCTGGAACCATCTCCATCGCCGTTGCTGTCTCCTATGATGAGGAGGGCGTAGTTCTGCCCCGAGGCCGAGGGCTCTACCGGTAGCTATGTGGTTCATCTCTCTCTCCCATTGTGTGATCTTTATGTGATCATGAGCTTTATATCTAGTTGAATTAGTAGATGTTTCTCCTCATGTATTATGCTACTCAAGTGGTTTTGTTATGAGATCTCCGTAAACCCTTTGATAACGGTGTAAAGGTGACAGTGTGTGCACCGTGTGGTTTAGCATGATATTTATATCTTGTGTTGGATGACTGTCGAAGAGTCGTGTCGACAAATCCCTCGGATGAGCCGGTAGGGTTTCGAGTAGAGGAACGATGTACGCGCTGGTGACTTCGACGGCTAACAAGGAGAAATATTTACCCAGGTTCGGGGCCCTCGTAGAGGTAAAACCCTTACTCCTGCTTGTCTGATCTTTATTATGATGAGATAGTCGAGATGTTACAATGGTGATGCCATGGTGAGGCATACGGGGTATCCCGTGTATTGCCTAGTCTAGTTGTGGCTTGTATCTTCCTCTCTCTAGATTGGATCCCTAGATTGGTTCCCTAGATTGGTTCTCCTTTTTCTCTCCTCCCTCCTGGTTTTATATATGCAGCCAGGAGGGGGTTACATGAGTCCTAGTAGACTACGAATAGGAGTACTTGTCTTGACCCGCAAGTCTTGCGGGTGGGCCTTCGTTGGGCCTTCTAGTAGCGCAGGATAACACCTCTCTTTGGGCCTAGGTCTTGGGCCTTTGGACCAAGGTAGCCTCACCCGATAGGTCCAGGTCTCATCCCTTCGTCAGTAGCCCCCGAGAGTTTACTCGATTGAGAATCTATCGGGTAGACGCTCAAAGTCCGTTCTTGATATCTTCGATTGGTTATTCAATCGTCTGGTTTTGAGGGTGTATACCTTGTGCGCGATGCGCTTCTGTACTCGAGCATCGAGTGGTAAATGTGCCTTGTGTTGGCTGTTTTCATAGAAGGATGCGGCTCAGTCGCTTGGCTCTCCCGAAAGATCAGGGCTAATTAATTGCATCTAGGGCAAAAACGGTTCTGGCCTACACAAATTCGAGACCTCCGACTCGAATCCGGCGAGGTGATTGTTGCAACTGGGCCAATGAGGTCTTACCGAGTCGAACTTAGGGGTACCCGGCGCGTCCGCTAGGATTTTTATTCGTGTTGTTGACACGGAAAGTTTACCGGAGGACGCAGCTTGAGTGCGGTTCCAGGCCCAAAAGAGAGATCCTTGGGTCTTACCTTCGTACTCGAAAGAATAGGGCATCCGGATGTGCCTAGTCGGCCGAACGATCCAGGATAATGATGTGTAAATACATCGTGTGGTAGAGTTGCGAGAGCCGCATACTCGCGATTTTACCTTGGTCAAGTTCTTGCGATTCTTCGGGTGAAGAGATCTTACTTCTTGATCTTGTGCGAAAGAGATTTCACGTTATGAAGTTTTCGCGAGAGAAATTTTGTCTTTATGTGCCCATACGGAAGAGATTTCGTGTCAGGGTGACTATGCGAAATAAATTTCGCGTCTTGATGTGCCCATACGAAAGAGATTTCGTGTTATGAGGTGCACAATGACGTAATTATGCGGTGGAGATGTACTCGACACGGCGGATAGAGTCGACGCGGTGCAGGTGTACTCAACACGGCGGATAGAGTCGACGCGGTAGAGGTGTACTAAACACGGCTGATAGAGTCGCCGCGGTGGAGGTGTACTCAACACGGTGGAGGGAGTCGACGCGGTGGAGATGTACTCGACACGGCGGACAGAGGTCGACGCGGTGGAGCTGTACTCGACACGGCGGACGGAGTCGACGAGGAAGTCGTGTAGTCGACGAGGCGGATGACGTCGAGGCGGTGGAGGTGTACTCGACACGACGGACGGAGCCGACAAGGAAGTCGTGTAGTTGACGCGGACGTGGCGGAGTCGCACGACGACGTGGAAGTCGTGTAGTTGACGCGGACGTGGCGGAGTCGCACGACGACGTGGAAGTCGTGTAGTTGACGCGGACGCCCAGCCACCTAGCCCCACACAAGAAGATGGACCCGAAAAGTCTTCAAGATGTTCTGATTTCGCGAATTGGTCCGCGTTGCCGTATGAGTCTCGTCGAGACGGACACGTTTGATGTTTTGCTTTTCTTCATCGAAGTAAATATGCGGTTTGTACGACCACAATAAGGACCTGGACGAAGAAATCTGATAGAGCTCCTCAGATACGCGGCCAGCGTGTTAGATGCTTCCGATGCGTAGTACGTCGAGTGAGCGTGTATCGCTCGTCGGTTGCGCGACCAGCACTCCCGATGGGAGTAGCCCCCGAGTCTATGTGCGATTATTTGTAATCGAGATTAGACTCAAAAATCTTCCAACGTTGCTTCTTCGATTTATAGGGTGCACGACAGTGCTCCCGATGGGAGTAACCCCCGTGGCTATGCTCGACTCGTGGAGTCGGGCATAGGCTCAAGTTGTTCTGAAGCTAACCACTTGTGTTTGTCTTCTGTTGGCTCGCGGAGGAGAACGTGCGTCGACTCCCGGAGGAGAATATGTGTCGACTCCGAGCGGAGATGTGTCGAAGTTGTGGTTCCTGCGTTGCAGTTGCAGCCATATAATCGTATGTGGTTAAATAATGTAGCAGTAGTGATGTGTATAGCAAAATGTATGAAACAAATTGTTGCTCGGGTTAATCTTGGTTGTGAACCAACAATTTATCGACTCGTAGAGTCGAGTATGACCTGTTGGTAGGCAATGATTTGATCCTACGCGACACTTTTGCATCGTACGCCGTGCTCTTTCGTTAGCCTGACAACCATTGTCTATGCTCCTTGTCGACCTGTCAGTTGCTGCTGCAAACCGGGTCGGAGTCAAGGGTCGACGTCAGGCAGTATCAGCTACTCGGGTTGTAGCGTGTAAATGTGGTAGTGTAACGCGCAGAATGACGGGTGTCGAGTATACATGTAGTTTACGGGGCGCAACCCTCGAGTGTCAGGTGTAGATTCACAGCAGATTAGAAACACATAAAAAAAGTAAATTTGTCGAATCGTATGAGAGGAACTTATCTTTGTATGACACTGCTGTAGTCGACGAGCGGGGCCTAGTGATATCGCCGGAATCAATGAACCGGACTTGTGCGTCGAGTGCGGCTGTTTTGCGCCTCAGCCCCCCGAGTGTCGAGTGCGGTTGCGGCGAATTCTCGAGTGTGTCTACTTTGCAGCATAGCCCCCGAGCAATGAGTGTGCCTGGGGCGAAGGATAGCCGCCGAGAAGCTTAGTCGAGAGGATTCGATGTAGTGGAGTTGTGCGGCGGAGTCGCAATGTTTCCCGGAAGGAACCGACGAGGCGGAACGAGTCGACGCGGCGGATTCGCGATGCTTCCCGAAGGACTTGATGCAGCGGACCGATTCGACACGGCGGAGTTGCGATTTTGTCCAAAGGTCTCGATGCGGCGGACCGAGTCGACGCGGCGGACTCGCGATGTTTGTCCGAAGGACTCGACGTGGCGGACCGAATCGACGCGGCGGACTCGCGATGTTTGACCGAAGGACTCGACGCGGCGGACCGAGTCGACGCGGCGGAGTCGCGATGTTCGACCGAAGGACTCGACGCGGCAGACCGAGTCAACGCGGCGGAGTCACGATGTGTGCCCGAAGGACACGACGGGGCGGACCGAGTCAACGCGGCGGAGTCGCGATGTGTGCCCGGAGGAATCGACGCGGCGGACCGAGTCGACTCTGCGGAGTCGCGATGTTCGACCGAAGGACTCGACGCAGCGGACCGAGTCGACGCGGCGGAATCGCGATGTTCGACCGAAGGACTCGACGCAGCGGACCGAGTCAACGCGGCGGAGTCGCGATGTTTGCCCGAAAGACTCGACGCGGCGGAGTCGCGATGTTTGTTGTGTGTATACGGAGGGTAATGCTGATGTCGAGCCCCCGGACACTAGTATGGCGTGTTGCCATGTTTTGTTAACTTTGCTTGATGTTTGTGTCGACTCGCAAATCGCCGAAATAGGATCCGGATCCGCGATTTGAATTCGTGACCTCGCAGAGATCCAAAACGTGTCGCAGTGCGCGAGCCGCTGACGGATATCTAACCGTTGGAATTGGCTAAAAAAATATAGAGTGGTGCGGGATTGTATCCCGCAGCTGTTCAATGGTGTGAGATTCGAATTGATGTCCGAGTTGACTATGAGAATTATTTTCCCAAAGTCGCGCGGAGTTCCGTCAGTTTCTGACAGGGCTTCAGTGTTCGGATCATCCACGGAGATCTAACCGTCGGAATTCAGCGATTCTTGTTGGAGCCTGTAAATAATTTGATTTCGCATCTTTCCACTGAAGGAATTTTCTAGATGAGTTTCGAGTCGCCGTTGATGACGTCCGCTATATGTACGTTGCTACTGTCCTGCAACCTGCGCATGAAGAACAATGTCGATGTAGATGATGAAGGCCGTGCGTGATGCCGGCGAGTGCTCTATATAGTTGAAGGAGACAAAGTGATCGAATCCATTGGGTCGAGGACCCGAAGCTTGATGTAGATGAGGCCGGCGAGACCGTAGATCCAGCGCGTGTCGTTCCCACAGACGGCGCCAATTGTCGAAGAGTCGTGTCGACAAATCCCTCGGATGAGCCGGTCGGGTTTCGAGTAGAGGAACGATGTACGCGCTGGTGACTTTGACGGCTAACAAGGAGAAAGATTTACCCAGGTTCGGGGCCCTCGTAGAGGTAAAACCCTTACTCCTGCTTGTCTGATCTGTATTATGATGAGATATTCGAGATGTTACAATGGTGATGCCATGGTGAGGCGTACGGAGTATCCCGTGTATTGCCTAGTCTAGTTGTGGCTTGTATCTTCCTCTCTCTAGATTGGATCCCTAGATTGGTCCCTAGATTGGTTGTCCTTTTTCTCTCCTCCCTCCTGGTTTTATATATGCAGCCAGGAGGGGGTTACATGAGTCCTAGTAGACTACGAATAGGAGTACTTGTCTTGACCCGCAAGTCTTGCGGGTGGGCCTTCATTGGGCCTTCTAGTAGCGCAGGATAACACCTCTCTTTGGGCCTAGGTCTTGGGCCTTGGACCGGGTAGCCTCACCCGATAGGTCCAGGACTCATCCCTTCGTCAATGACCCTATGAAATTGTGGAGTTTTCTTAGTACCTTCTAGGGTGCTCATAGTGACAGCGTGGGGTTAACTAGACATGGGAATACAAACTTGAGGAGTGTTGTTACAATCCTACGTAGTGAAATGGTGTTTGTTATTCAACCTGAGAGTGGTTCGGAGTAGCATAGTGAAGGGACGATATTTATGCATTCAATTATGTGATCATTGTTGAGAGTGTCCACTAGTGAAAGTAGGATACCTAGGCCTTATTTCCAAGCATTGAAACACCATTTTCCGCCTGTTCCGCTACATATTTGCTTGGTGCCATATTTATTTCAGATTGCTATTATTACTTATAACCATCCATATTACTAGCATTTCACTATCTCTTTGCCGAACTAATCCTCCTATATACCTGAAAAGTATATTGGGTGTGTTGGGGACACAAGAGACTTCTTGTATCTTAGTTGCAGGCTTGCTTGAGAGGGATATCTTTGACATCTACTTCCCCGAGTTCGATAAACCTTAGGTGATCCACTTAAGGGAAACTTTCGTTGTTCTACAAACCTCTGCACTTGGACGCCCAACACTATCTACAAGAATAGAAGCGTGCGTAGACATCAAGCTCTTTTTCTGGCGCCGTTGCTAGGGAGGTAAGGTAAAAGGTATTCACATCCTTTGTGAGTGCTCGAAGTTATTTCCTTTAGGTTCTGCAATTATATCTTTTTGTTTCTTGTTTTTATTTTCACTAGATAGTCTTATTTTTACTTATTACTTGTTTTTTATCTTTATGCTTAAATGGAAAACAACAAAAATATGAGAGAGCTTTATAATATTTATCTTGAGTTGGGACATGAAGTGTTTGAAGAGAAAATTAAAAAACCTATGGAGTTTTATTTGCATGTTAGTGGCAATGTTATTAGTATGAACTATTTAAACACCATTATCGCTAATGATATATTTAATGATTATGGTGATGAGAATAATAATGATAGCTATTTTGTTTAATTTGATCCCACTACTATTAATAAGAATGACTACGCTTATGTGGAGAGTATTAATTCTTTTATGCATGTGGCTCATGATAAGAATGTTTTATGTGATAGTTATATTGTTAATTTTTTTCATGATGCTACCGAAAGTTATTATGAGAGAGGGAAACATGGTTTTATGCATCTCAACAATATTAAGTTTCCCCTCTTTATGTTAAATTTTTTGAAGTTGCACTTATTTTGTCTTCCTATGCTAGTCACTTTGTGCTTCGTTGACTTGTTTTTCTACAAGATTCTTTTTCATAGGAAGTGGGATAGAATTAAATGTGTATTATATTTTCTTCTTGATTCTCTCTTATTGTTCTTCAACTCTTATTCTTATGTGAGCATCTTTAAAAAAAACCATTATGCCTAGCTGAAAGGCGTTGAAAAAAAGCGCTTCCGTGAGACAACCCGTTTTATTTCTACGTTTTCAACACATTTTCCATCGTTTATTTTTGTTTTCTTTGCATCTGGGTGTTTTCTATTTCCCTAGAAAACCCCACTGTATCTTTTGTTTTGTGTCTTTGTTGATCCAAGTAAAGACTCTAGTGGAAAGTTGAAACTATATTTCGGATTTCTACGAAGGAAACAGATTTCTCCTGTCCATTGTTAAAATCCTATAAAATCACAGAAAATTCAAAATGTCCTGAGTTTTTTTGAGCGTAATCCTGAGATATATATGCAACTTTTCTTAGTTGACTACTTTTTTATTTGAGAAACATAAGATTTTCGAAAAAAATCATCTTTACCTACTGCTCTGTTTTGACGGATTTCTGTTAATAATTGCATTTGCCTCTTAATCTCTTTATTTTGGTGTTGTTTTGAGAAAAAGAGTTATAAAATAAGTTGTGACAGTAGCTAATGTGCTTACGAGTGTTATTCTTGTGTTGAAACTGAACCATGCGAATTTATTATTTCGATTTCACTAACGTTAGTAATGAAGATCGTGAGAAGTTTGGTGTGAAGGAAGTTTTCAAGGGTCAAGAGAAGAGGCTGATATGATGTGATCAAGAAGAGTGAAGATCCTAATCTTGGGGATGACCTGGTGGTACATCCCAGCAAATTCCAAGAATACTAAAGCTTCTAAGCTTGGGGATGCCCAAGGCATCCCCTTCTTCATCGACAAATTATCAGGTCACTTCTAGTGAAACTATATTTTTATTTAGTCACATCTTATGTGCTTTACTTGGAGCGTATTTTATTTTTGTTTTCAGATTGTTTGGTTTTCTTTGATGTAATAAATGGTTGGTTCTTATCATACTTGTGTGGGAGAGACACACACTCCGTATTCATTGTTTAGATCACTCTAGTTTTCATTCTTATTGTTCCGTGAGTGCTCACTTTTTGCTAGTACTGCGTTTAGACTTTGTATTAATGCATCTCTTATCAGAGCTGTTAGTTTTAGTAGTGTTATGTGATTACTCTCATGTTTGCTTGTTGTATCATAAAGATTATTTTTGTTAAAACATATCTTGTATGGTGCTTGTTGGGAGAAAGAAAACTGTTGCTTGAAGTAGAATTTATAACAGTGCAAGTAGAAGCTTGTATAGACTGTTGCTAGAACTTTTTCATGCCATGCAAACTATTATTTTAGTTCTAAAGACTTGTGATGTTGAGTATCATGAATAGCCTCAAATAGCTGAGAGTGTATAATATGTCATTGAAAGATTCATGAGTTGTTCTTGTCATAAGGAAGCATAAATTTATGGTATTCTCTTTCAAATGTTTTATTTGGTTGACTTGGCGTATGCTCACACAATGTTTATGACTACAAACCAGTCACGAATAGCCTCCATGACCACTTAGTTTTTTAACTATGACACCGCTTATGCTTTAATTAATGATGTTTATGTCGCAATGCATGATTATGGCTCTTATGCTCTCTAGATTTGTCGCTTCCAGTCTTTTGCTAGCCTCCACCTGTACTGAGTATGAGCTCTACTCGTGCATCCAACTCCCTTAAACCAAGTTTTCCCAATGTGTCCACCATACCTACCTACATGTGGTATTTAACTGCTACTCCAAGTAAATTGCTCATGTGTTACCTTTAAAACCTTCAAAATTACTCCTGCTTTATGTTCCTTTTTTTGCTCATGAGGGCGTCAATAGAGAATCTTTATCTCACTTGTTGATTGGATTTCACACCCTGGACTAGTGGCTGCATCCTCTTATCCAAATGATAGAAGAGCTGGCAGCGGAGTTTCTAGCCCCAAATTATTACACACAAAATCTCTTCACTATTTTTGCCCCTGATTTATCAGTCAAAGCATAATTGCGTAAATAAAAGAGAAAGAGGGATGACCTTATACCCAGATGTCTCCTTCACATGGGAGCCGCTCTTGTGAATCCAGCTGGCTTGTGACGTACTGTATTTTCTATTTACCATTCGTTGACATTAGCATACACCTCCCAAAATATAGACACTCCTCCACGGTATGTGATTGTTGGCAGGCACCCGAGGATTCGGTTAGCCATTGTTTGTGAAACATGGATGAGAGGAGTGTCAAACTTTTAATACCTCTGTTTAATAAAATAAAAAGCTCTAACACAAAATTTGATCCCTGCTTCCCTCCACGAAGGGCCTTTCTTTTAGTTTTATGTTGAGTCTCCATCTTCTAACTTTATGCACAGTTGAGAGAGCATTTTGCCATTCTTAGTTTTACGTGCATTGTCCCATAAACATCAATAATTAATTCATGATGTGATATTATTTGTTCTAAAATTATTTTCTCTAGTCTTCCTCATGAACTTTGAAGGTGTCCTGACATTTATGTTTTTCCCCACTCTTAAGGACTAGCGAAATATCACTTTGCCATGCTTTCTCTATACCTGAAACAAACGTTTATCTTTCTTTGCATTATTACTCATGATCCTTTATTTGAGATACTCTTCATGATGAAAAGTGATTGCTATGCTTTATTATTAAAGTTCTATTTATCATGTTTGTGTTTGAAGTTCTATGATCTCAGCTAACATAGGCCTTTCCATTTTTATGATCAAGATTATGTTAGTAGTACGTCACCTCAAAAATTATTGTTTTATCGTTTACCTATTCGAGGACGAGTAGGATCTAAGCTTGGGGATGCTTGATACGTCATAAACGTATCCTTAATTTTTGATGTTCCATGATGTTTTCATGTTGTTTCCCACATGTTTTCCTTACACTTTATGTAATTTTTATCGATTTTCCGGACTAACCTATTGACAAGATGCCACAGAGCCAGTTCCCTGTTTTCTACTGTTTTCAGTTTCAGAAAAGTTGTTTTGGAAATATTCTCGGAATTGGAAAATTCGAAGCCCAGAAGTCTTAGAAGTCCCGGAAGCATCCAGAAGCCCCGAAGAGCCCTGGAGGGGGCCATAGGGTGGCCACACCATAGGGTGGCACCAGCACCCCCTAGCCACGCCACCAGGTGGTGTGGGCCCCATGGCCACCCCCTGGCATCGCCCTTTCGCCTATATATACTCCCCGATGCATAAACCCTAGAAGAATCAACATTTTCCACAAAATACATCCGTAGATCCGCCGCCGTCGCCGAGAAGTTTCGGGGCACAAATCTCTGTTCTGGCACCCTGCCAGGACGGGGAAGTGCCCCCCGGAACCATCTCCATCGCCGTTGCTGTCTCGTATGATGAGGAGGGCGTAGTTCTCCACCGAGGCTGAGGGCTCTACTGGTAGCTATGTGGGTCATCTCTCTCTCCCATGGTGTGATCTTTATGTGATTATGAGCTTTGTATTTAGTTCAATTAGTAGATGTGTCTCCTCATGTATTACGCTACTCAAGTAGTTTTGTTTCGAGATCTCCATAAACTCTTTGATCACAGTGTAAAGGTGACAGTGTGTGCACCGTGTGATTTAGCATGATATTTATATCTTGTGTTTGATGACCCTATGAAATTGTGGATTTTCCTTAGTACCTTCTAGGGCGCTCATAGTGACAACATGGGGTTAACTAGACATGGGAATACAAACTTGAGGAGTGTTGTTACACCCTACGCAATGAAGTGGTGTTTGTTATTCGATCGGAGAGTTGTTCGGAGTAGCATAGTGAAGGGACGATATTTATGCATTCAATTATGTGATCATTGTTGAGAGTGTCCACTAGTGAAAGTAGGATCCATGGGCCTTCATTTCCAAGCATTGAAACACCGTTTTCCGCCTGTTCTGCTACATGTTTGTTGCTACCATATTTATTTCAGATTGCTATTATTACTGATAACCATCCATATTACTCGAATTTCACTATCTCCTCTCCGAACTAGTGCACCTATATACCTAACAAGTATATTGGGTGTGTTGGGGACACAAGAGACTTCTTGTATCTAAATTGCAGGGTTGCTTGAGAGGGATATCTTTGAACTCTACCTCTCTGAGTTCGATAAACCTTGGCTGATGTTATACAAACCTCTACACTTGGAGGCCCAACACTGTCTACAAGAAAAGAAGCGTGCGTAGATATGAGTGGGTTCATGCCTCCCTTACATATGTGCTCGAGTGATAGAAACGTGACGAGTGGGGGATGTGTTGTTGCCAGTAGGGAGAAAACAACAGTGTTGTTGTCTACGGACGAGAATCATTGCTTACATTACGTTCTTGTTCTTAATGTAATTGTTTGTTGCACACAAAGCAATCACTTCGTTGATGCAACTTAATACCAGCGAGATTTACTGGATAGCTTTGTCAAGGTGGACTATTAGTAATAGATGCATGTTTAATAGCTGTCTATTTATCTTGTTGTAATGCCTACAATGTTAGAACCAGTGAACTCTATCTCGTCATAATAGTATTGTTATACGTTCCTGATTTGTCAATTGCCAGCTGTAATTTTTTCACCCAACCTGTTTTTTTTCTTTGAAGATACACCACTAGTGAAACTATGGCCCCTGGTCCTATTTTCCTCGTTATTGCAACCTTCTTTCAAGCACTTTCATCATTGTTTCCTTCCTATAACGTTTTTACTTTTGTTACCTTTCATTACTATATACATTTAATTCTCTAGTTTTCAGCAAGACGATAAGACTGACAACCTTCTCGGAAAGTTGGGGACAACGGAGAGTTTTTGTGTTGTGTGCAGGTTCCATGCTTGTTGACGCGGCAGACTGCAATCTTCTCCAAGTCTTCAAAGTCACACTGGTCGATAAACCCTAGTTCTAGAACTGGGGGAAATTTTCGCTATACTACATGATACCTTCCTCTTGGGGCAACCGAACGAACGTGTGATCACGTATGAGAGCATCATGCAATTTATGGTGCCGTTGTTGGGGACTTCAAGCTTGCAGCAAGGGGAGTCTCGCACTTTCACTTTCACTTTCTTTCTTTTGTTTTGTTTTTTCTTTGTTTACTTTATTTTAGTTTTCTTTTCTCTTTATCAAAAACACAAAAAATAGTTTTCTAGTTTCTAGTCTTTTACTTGATTTACTGTTTTTGTTATGGATGAACTTACTAGAGCCTCTATGTTAATGGAGGCTAGATAATTATATATGAAGTATAGAGAATCAAAAGAAGTAAAAATATGTAGAGGCATGTTAAAGAAGTTAAATGAGATTATTAAACTTCTTCTTGAACTGCATGATATAAATAGTTGCTATGAACATCATGATAGACATTTCAAATTCCAATGTCGGTTTAGTAAATAACCTTTAATTTCAACCTATCATTGGTTCAACTATACCCATCTGGGATTTGAACAAGTAGAACAATTTATTACATTTATGGCATCTTCTGAGATAGATTCATATATGGATGGTAATTATGAAACTTGTATTGCTTCAAAAGGTCTTAAATTTACAAGCTATTTCATTCTTCATTATGGATGGTAATTATGAAACCAAGTTTTCCCAATGTGTCCACCATACCTACCTACATGTGGTATTTAACTGCCACTCCAAGTAAATTGCTCATGTGTTACCTTTAAAACCTTCAAAATTACTCCTGCTTTATGTTCCTTTTTTTGCTCATGAGGGCGTCAATAGAGAATCTTTATCTCACTTGTTGATTGTATTTCACACCCTGGACTAGTGGCTGCATCCGCTTATCCAAATGATAGAAGAGCTCGCAGCGGGGTTTCTAGCCCCAAATTAATACACACAAAATCTCTTCACTATTTTTGCCCCTGATTTATCAGTCAAAGCATAATTGCGTAAACAAAAGAGAAAGAGGGATGACCTTATAACCAGATGTCTCCTTCACATGGGAGCCGCTCTTGTGAATCCAGCTGGCTTGTGACGTACTGTATTTTCTGTTTACCATTCGTTGACATTAGCATACACCTCCCAAAATATAGACACTCCTCCACGGTATGTGATTGTTGGCAGGCACCCGAGGATTAGGTTAGCCATTGTTTGTGAAACATGGATGAGAGGAGTGTCAAACTTTTAATACCTCTGTCTTATAAAATAAAAAGCTCTAGCACAAAATTTGATCCCTGCTTCCCTCCGTGAAGGGCCTTTCTTTTAGTTTTATGTTGAGTCTCCATCTTCTAACTTTATGCACAGTTGAGAGAGCATTTTTTCCATTCTTAGTTTTACGTGCATTGTCCCATAAACATCAATAATTAATTCATGATGTGATATTATTTGTTCTAAAATTATTTTCTCTAGTCTTCATCATGAACTTTGAAGGTGTCCTGGCATTTATGTTTTTCCCCACTCTTAAGGACTAGCGAAATATCACTTTGCCATGCTTTCTCTATACCTGAAACAAACGTTTATCTTTCTTTGCATTATTACTCATGATCCTTTATTTGAGATACTCTTCATGATGAAAAGTGATTGCTATGCTTTATTATTAAAGTTCTATTTATCATGCTTGTGTTTGAAGTTCTATGATCTCAGCTAACATAGGCCTTTCCATTTTTATGATCAAGATTATGTTAGTAGCACGTCACCTCAAAAGTTATTGTTTTATCGTTTACCTACTCGAGGACGAGTAGGATCTAAGCTTGGGGATGCTTGATACGTCATAAACGTATCCTTAATTTGATGTTCCATGATGTTTTCATGTTGTTTCCCACATGTTTTCCTTACACTTTATGTAATTTTTATCGATTTTCCGGACTAACCTATTGACAAGATGCCACAGAGCCAGTTCACTGTTTTCTACTGTTTTCAATTTCAGAAAAGTTGTTTTTGAAATATTCTCGGAATTGGAAAATTCGAAGCCCAGAAGTCTTAGAAGTCCCGGAAGCATCCAGAAGCCCCGAAGAGCCCTGGAGGGGGCCATAGGATGGCCACACCATAGGGTGGCACCAGCACCCCCTAGCCACGCCACCAGGTGGTGTGGGCCCCCTGGCCACCCCATGGCATCGCCCTTTCGCCTATATATACTCCCCGATGCATAAACCCTAGAAGAATCAACATTTTCCACAAAATACATCCGTAGCTCCGCCGCCGCTGCCGAGAAGTTTCGGGGCACAAATCTCTGTTCTGGCACCCTGCCGGGACGGGGAAGTGCCCCCCGGAACCATCTCCATCGCCATTGCTGTCTCGTATGATGAGGAGGGCGTAGTTCTCCACCGAGGCTGAGGTCTCTACTGGTAGCTATGTGGGTCATCTCTCTCTCCCATGGTGTGATCTTTATGTGATTATGAGCTTTGTATTTAGTTCAATTAGTAGATGTTTCTCCTCATGTATTACGCTACTCAAGTAGTTTTGTTACGAGATCTCCATAAACTCTTTGATCACGGTGTAAAGGTGACAGTGTGTGCACCGTGTGATTTAGCATGATATTTATATCTTGTGTTTGATGACCCTATGAAATTGTGGATTTTCCTTAGTACCTTCTAGGGCGCTCATAGTGACAGCATGGGGTTAACTAGACATGGGAATACAAACTTGAGGAGTGTTGTTACACCCTACGCAATGAAGTGGTGTTTGTTATTCGATCGGAGAGTGGTTCGGAGTAGCATAGTGAAGGGAAGATATTTATGCATTCAATTATGTGATCATTGTTGACAGTGTCCACTAGTGAAAGTAGGATCCATGGGCCTTATTTCCAAGCATTGAAACACCGTTTTCCGCCTGTTCTTCTACATGTTTGTTGCTGCCATATTTATTTCAGATTGCTATTATTACTGATAATCATCCATATTACTCGCATTTCACTATCTCCTCTCCGAACTAGTGCACCTATATACCTAACAAATATATTGGGTGTGTTGGGGACAGAAGAGACTTCTTGTATCTTAATTGCAGGGTTGCTTGAGAGGGATATCTTTGAACTCTACCTCCCTGAGTTCGATAAACCTTGGCTGCTGTTCTACAAACCTCTACACTTGGAGGCCCAACACTGTCTACAAGAAAAGAAGCGTGCGTAGACATCAGTGGGTTCATCCCTCCCTTACATATGTGCTCGAGTGATAGAAACGTGACGAGTGGGGGATGTGTTGTTGCCACTAGGGAGAAAACAACAGTGTTGTTGTCTACGGACGAGAATCATTGCTTACATTACATTCTTGTTCTTAATGTAATTGTTTGTTGCACACAAAGCAATCACTTCGTTGATGCAACTTAATACCAGCGAGATTTGCTGGATAGCTTTGTCAAGGTGGACTATTAGTAATAGATGCATGTTGAATAGCCGTCTATTTATCTTGTCGTAATGCCTACAATGTTAGAACCTGTGAACTCTATCTTGTCATAATAGTATTGTTATACATTCCTGATTTGTCAATTGCCAGCTGTAATTTTTTCACCCAACCTGTTTGTTTTCTTTGAAGAGACACCACTAGTGAAACTATGGCCCCTGGTCCTATATTCCTCGTTATTGCAACCTTCTTTCAAGCACTTTCATCATTGTTTCCTTCCTATAACGTTTTTACTTTTGTTACCTTTAATTACTATATACATTTAATTCTCTAGTTTTCAGCAAGACGATAAGACTGACAACCTTCTCGGAAAGTTGGGGACAACGGAGAGTTTTTGTGTTGTGTGCAGGTTCCATGCTTGTTGACGCGGCAGACTGCAATCTTCTCCAAGTCTTCAAAGTCACACTGGTCGATAAACCCTGGTTCTAGAACTGGGGGAAATTTTCGCTATACTACATGATACCTTCCTCTTGGGGCAACCGAACGAACGTGTGATCACGTATGAGAGCATCATGCAATTTATGGTGCCGTTGTTGGGGACTTCAAGCTTGCAGCAAGGGGAGTCTCGCACTTTCACTTTCACTTTCTTTCTTTTGTTTTGTTTTTCTTTGTTTACTTTATTTTAGTTTTCTTTTCTCTTTATCAAAAACACAAAAAATAGTTTTTTAGTTTCTAGTCTTTTACTTGATTTACTGTTTTTGTTATGGATGAACTTACTAGAGCCTCTATGTTAATGGAGGCTAGATAATTATATATGAAGTATAGAGAATCAAAAGAAGTAAAAATATTTGGAGGCATGTTAAAGAAGTTAAATGAGATTATTAAACTTTTTCTTGAACTGCATGATATAAATAGTTGCTATGAACATCATGATAGACATTTCAAATTCCAATGTCGGTTTAGTAGATAACCTTTAATTTCAACCTATCATTGGTTCAACTATACCCATCTGGGATTTGAACAAGTAGAACAATTTATTACATTTATGGCATCTTCTGAGATAGATTCATATATGGATGGTAATTATGAAACTTCTATTGCTTCAAAAGGTCTTAAATTTACAAGCTATTTCATTCTTCATTATTGTCTAGAAAATTTCAGCAATAATTACTATATTATTTATTCTAAAGAGAGAATCCTTTCCTCACAATAGGATAACCAAATTTTGCAAGAGCCTATGGAAGAAGAATTTGCTGAAATTGTAAACTCATTGGATGAAAAAGAGGAGGAGAGTGATGATCAAAATGAGTAAGAATGGAATAGCTACCCATGCCTACTTTCTAATGAGAGTAAATCTTCAACTCATACATTACTTGATTACCCTCCATGCTTACCAAAGGAGGATGAGTACTATATTTATGCATGTGATGATCATATGGATTCCTATGAAATACCCATGTTTGATGAACTTGATACTTGCTACAGAGATGACAACCTCCAAGACTCAATAGAAAACAAAGATAAACAACTTGATACTTTGCCTACTGTTATTTATGATTATCCATACTACTTTGATAAACATTATGATAACTTTTTATTTATTCCTACTAGTGATATCAATTATAACGAGGAAGTTTGTTTAGAAAATTTATATGATAATGCTTTAAATGATGGTCCCATGTTGCTTGATGACATAAATTATAATGCTACTGGAAATGGGATTGGAGAGGTCTTAACTTTATCTAGAAGGAGTCTCATACCCTTTGAGAGTGATCAATCATCTTGTTACAATATTTTCAAAAGTGGTTTGGAAAGGTCACAATTTTAGTTAATTTTGATCCTACTATTTTGGAGCTTGATATGAATTATGCACTAGTAGATAATGAAAAGCATGATTTGCATGATAGTTATATTCTTGAGTTTGTTCATGATGCTACTGAAAATTATTATGAGAGAGGGAAATATGGTTGTATGAATTTTCATGTTACTAAAACACCTCTCTTTTTGTTGATAGTCTTGAAGTTGCTTTTATTTTACCTTCCTATGCTTTCTAGTTCGTGCTTATTTGATTTATTTCTTTACAAGATTCCTATGCATAAGAATTGGGTTGGACTTAAATGTGTCTTATATATTATTATGCTTATCCTTATGTGAGCATCGATTAAAAATTACTTTGCCTAGCTAAAAGGCATTAGAGAAAAGTGCTCTTGGGAGGCAACGCATTATATTTATTATTTCAGTTTTCCCTTTTTTATTTTGGAAGTTGTTACCCCTGTAACAACTGCTGCTTATCCTTTTACTTAGTTTTTTTTGCCAAGAGTGACCTCTAATAGAGAGGTAGTGTGATTTGGGGAACTTGCTATTTTCTGTCCAGATTTTTGTGCTTCACCAAAAATCTCATTTTGATATTTTGGGCACCTGCCCCAGGTTGTTATCTAACTTTCGCTAGTTTCACACTTTTTTATTTAAGCTATAGAAGTGCCTCGAAATAATTCATCTTTACCACTTGTTCAGTTTTGACAGATTTCTACCGATATTTGCATTTGCCATAGCTAATGTTTTAAATGGGTGTTAGACTTTTGTTGAAACTTAACCAAGTGGATTTATTATTTTGATGCACTAACATTGCTAATAAAGATTGTGAGAAGTTTTCGGCGGAGAAAGTTTTCAAGTGTAGGGAGAGAAGGATGATATGAGAAGATGAAGGATGGACAAAAGTTCAAGCTTGGGGATGCCCATGTCACCCAAGACATATCCAAGAAGTACAAGCGTCAAAGCTTGGGTATGCCCAAGGAATCCCTTTTTTCATCAAAAAAAATCAGGTTTCTTCCAAAACACTATATTTTTATTCCTTCACACAATATGTGGTATTCTTGGAGCGTCATTTTATTTTGTTGTTAGTTTTTTTTGTTTTCGTGCTATAATAAATGGTTGGATCCTAGCATATTTTAGTTTGGAGAGAGACACACTCCGTTTTCATTGTCTAGAATACTCTAGTTTTCACTCTTAATGTTTTGTGAGTGTTTATTTTTTGCTAGTACTGCGTTTAGCTTTTGTTTTCTTTCAAATTTTGTTCAGAGCTTGTCGGTTTTCTTAAGTTATATATGATTAGCTCTATGGTCTTTGATGATTATTTTCTTTGAGAGTTATTTCAAATAAGTTGCTTGGTGTCGGAGAAGAGTAAAATATTTCATATAGTGGTGCAATAAGAAGCTTGTTTTGACTATGGCTTAGAATTTGGCATGTGATGTAAGATGTTCTTTAATCGTGTTCTTAGTAGTTCATGATGTATCATGACTAGTATGGAATAACTGAGAGTGCTTAATGTGCCATTGAAATTAAAGCATGTGTTGTTTCCTCATATTGAAGCATGGTATTGTGGTATTCTCCTTTGACTTAGCACATGCTCACACCATGTTATGACTATAAAACCAGTCACATTTATCCTTGATGGCCATTTAGTTTTTGACCTGTAATATCACTTCATGCTTTGATTAATAATGTTTTCTCCCTATGCATGATTATGGCCATTATTACTCTCTTAGTTGGTCGCTCCGAGTCTCTTGCTAGCCCTCACCCTGTACTGAGTATGAGCTCTACTCGTGCATCCAACTCCCAAAAACCAAAGTTTTCCAATGTGTCCACCATACCTACCTATATTTCGTATTTCACCGCCACTCCATGTAAATTTCTTGTGTGCTACCTTTAAAACCTTCAAAATTATTAAACATGTTTTGTGTTCCTGTTTTAGCTCATGAGAAAGTAGTTTAAAGTTTATCATGGTTTATGTCAAGCAAGGTTCTTCTCCCTTATTTCACCCAATGAATTTGGAATCTATGCTCACCTAAATTTTCAGAGAGTTGGTGTAAAATAATATGAACTTAAATATAAAAGGAACTTCCCCATGGATTGATTAATGTTGGTGGGCACCCGTGGATATGGCTAGCCCTAGTTTGTGTAAGACAAGGTGGGAGGAAGTGCCAATCAAAAGAAAAAAATGCTAATGGAAACCGCTCTCAAAAGTCTAAACACCTTGCTTGACATGGGTTATGATAAGTTTTTCATTACCATTCGTTTACATAGACATACACCTCTCTCAAAATTATATTTTCAATACCAATGTTTTATTAAATAATATCTCACGCATGAGTAATCCCTGCTTCCCTCCGTGAAGGGCCTTTAATTTACTTTTATGTCGAGTCTTCATCTTCTTACTTTATGCACCAGTGCAGAGAGTATAGTTTTCATTCTGAGTATAATGTGCATAGTCCCAAAATTTATGATTGATTGATTCCTGATTATGGTATTGCTTGCTCGCAAATTATTTGTATCTAGTCACCATCTGAACTTTGAAGGTGTCCTGGCATTTATGTTTTTCTACCACATGAAGGACAAGCTGGATACCACTCTATTATGTTTTCTTTATGATTGAAACAAACGTATCACTTTCAGTGCTTCATTACTCATTGTAAATTATTTGTGTTACTTTTCATGTGCAACATAGTTGCTACGTTTAAATTAGTTCAAATAATAATTATCATGCCTTTGTTAAAGTACTTCGATATCAGCTTACAATTATTTTTCATAACGTTGATCAAGATTGTGTTGGGTTCGTGTACCCTCAAAAATTATTTTGTTATCACTTCCCAACTCGAGGACGAGCAGGAGTTAAGTTTGGGGATCATGATACGTTGCAAACGTATCTATAATTTTTGATGCGCCATGCTTGTTTTCTATCCAACGCCTTTATGTTTTCCACATGTTTTCCTTCGTTTTCCAGATGGTTTCATATACTAACCTATTAATGAGATGCCTCGGGCTAGTTGTTGTTTTCTTCAGTTTTTCTATTTCAGGAAAGTTCTTAATGAAATATTCTCGGAAAAGGATGAAAATCCACGGAGATCCTTTTTTTACCCATAACAAAATAGAGTCCAAAGAAGAGACAGAGGGGAGCTAGGGGTGCCAAGTGCAGCCCCACCCTAGGCCGCGCCTGGTGGGCCCCTGGGCACCCTGGCCACCTGTAACACCCGGGGTTTCCCAAATAAAATCTTGATTGTTTTTTTTATTTTTGTTCATCTCATATCATCTTGCATCATCATTCATCACCCTAAATTTAAGTTCACCAAAAACTTTTGATTTGTGTACCATTCAAGATTGCAAAAGTTATAAATTGTTTTGAGCCTTCTAATTATCTCAAAGTCCTTCTTTTGTTTTCTTTCTGAAGATAGTAAAACAAACAAAAAAGGGGTTGTGTAGCATCCAGGCCTGCAACCGGCCCAAATATGCAGCCCAAGACCCAGACCTCCACGACCAAGTCCTCTCTGCCTTGCAGCCCACCAGGAGGCCACCCTCCTTTGTTTGTCGTGTTCCTCGCGAAGAAGGTCATGTACAGAACGTGACCATGGCCTCCTTCTGGTCCCCTCTCCCTTTCCTCTTATCTACCCCTCCTCTCAAACCCCCTAGGAACCCTAGCTCCTCTCCCCTCCTCTCTTCCAGCCGCCTGCCACCCTCTACTTCTACTTCCACCGGTCCTCCCTATGTGTTCTCTCTGAATTTTCCTGCACGTGAGAGAGAGAGAGAGCGGCATGTCCCTTTCGCCATGATCACCGTCGACCTCACTTGGGTGCGCGAATGGAACCACCTTGTCGTCTTTTCCCTCTCGGCAGAAGATCGGAGCCTGAGACGCCCCGGAGGGACGTCAAGTTCGCCGTCCCCGTCGCCATATGTGCCCACCCGACAGGAGTGCAGCATACACCGACCTCGTCTTCGACACGTTCGCATCGCACCCAGCTTCCCCAAGGTGATCCTCGGTCCTTGGGACCTCTCCCTTCCCTCCCCGTGCTCTGGTAATGGAGTCTTCGAGCGCAGAATCGTCAGGTCGCCGCCGAGTTCGTGATGTCTCACCGTCCCGTGCAGTACTAGCGTCTGTTTTGTTTTTCAGTTTTGTCAGTTAAACACCGCCCTGTTACACTCACTTTAAGTCAGATCTGTAATGAAACACAAATGCGCACACATCCCAGTGGCTGCGCCACCCCGTCCGCACCCATGGGAGCCCCAGGTTTGAATCCCGCTTGAGGCACTGCCTCCGCCTGTCAATCTCTCCTGCTGGATCTCCACCCATTGACAGAAGACTCGGATCCTGATCTGGATGTGCAGTTTCACTTCCAGGCCCCTGGACTCCCTGTTTTTGCACCGGAGCCCTCTAGTGCTATGTTTTCCTCACAAACACGTCATAGGTTTTTTTTGCAGAAAACACTCCAATCTTATAATGCCTATAACTTTTGTTTTACTAATCCAAATACAACAACCTTTATGTTTATTTCGATCAGAAAAATGCAAGGAATCTTAATATGCCATCCATGCTCATGTTTGCATCTTGCATATTTCCTTGTTAGTAGTGTTATGCATGTCCACCTAAATAATAAACATGGAATGTGTTGGGTATTTAATTCAATTTGTGCCCTATTCCATTTAATATTGTGTAGATCCCTATATCTTGTTCTCCATGTTAATCAACATTTAATTTGATGGCTAGCTAAATAACTTAAACCTATGATTAATTGTTGGTATTCTGATTCAACTTAAATTGGTTAAGTTGCATTCTCGCGTGTCATGCATCCATATCTTGATCATGCTGGATATTTTGTCGTAGAAGTAATTGTTGCATCCGTTGATTCTTTCAGTGCTTTGCTTCTTCGCGGATAGGACGTTGAGATGATGTGAGAAACGACAAGTTCTTCTACCTCTACATGCTGGATTCCAGGCAAGCTTTACTCACTTGCTACCTATGGTTGTCGTTCCTCACTTGTTACGGATATTTCCCGTTATCTTTATTCTATCCTTATGATTCGATGCTTGTGTATCGATCCTATCATATGTTTATCTTGCAGCCATGATATGGCCTCATCCACCACCTCCTATGACATGTTTGTTTCTTGTTTGTCTTGCGAGTCGTAGCGCATGCTTAGGTTCTTTGGCGAGTTTGGTTCCTTGTCACCTAACTAGTATGATATGTTGGTTCAACTTAATTTTTAAAAATGATCTTAACGCTTGGGGTAATAATAAAAATTTGAAATCGAGTTAAGGCACCGACGGGAGTCCCCTCGAGGCTTTTGGTCCTTCTGGTGTCTCCTTAGGAAAAGGTTCTTGTCCGCTGATACAAGAATGAGCGCACTAACCACTCGCGGGAGGTGTGTATTGGCACCCCCCTTGCCTTAGTACTAGATCCTCTGATGGTCTTGGGAGCCACAACTAGTTCGAGTGTTCCATTTGCTCATATGCATGTACACAACACATTGATGATGAGAGGTTCGATGGTATGGGGTGTCATATAGGTGCGGTACGTGCGAACGGATAGTTCCTACTTGGTTTGATCCGTCTTGCACGTAGTCGAAAACTTTTGAGCCGCTACGGAGTTTTCGGCCGGACTCTTGACGCGGGTCAACTCAGATGGGTGGCTTCCTAGGACTTGAAAGTGGTGATAGGAACGGTCATGTCGAGATATCCTGCCTTTGTGGTTGTGGATTGATTGAGCGTGTATGGCTACATTGGTGCATCCCTGCAGGGTTAAATCTTTTCGAGAAGGTGTATCGTCCGTGCTTATGTGACGATCTTGGAGAAAGTGCTGGCTTACAAGAGTCAGACAACTTACACCTAATGATACTTGTTAACCTGTGCGATAACAATGATTACTATTTCAACATGTGTGTGTTTTCCTCGGGTTACCTCCAGTCATTGGTTGAGGGGGGGTTAACCCTGGATGGGTATTGTTCTTGGTGAGTAGTTATAGTTGTTTCAATGCGCTCTCTCATCCCATTCTAATAGACGAGAGTTGTAGCGTGTCTCCATAGACTTCTTAGTACCGCTCGTTGCCGTTTCATTTCAACCACCTCTTCCTTTGTACCCAAAGTATTTATATCTTGTGATGACTAGTTGCCTTGCTATCTTGTGAGTATTGCTTGCAGATTGTCGGTACATTCAAAGTACTGACCCCATGATTCGGGATTGTATTCACAATGCAGTCGACAGGTTTAAAGTTGGACGACGTTAGCTTGGGAATCCCTCTGGCTTGGCCTGGGCAGGGATTGGACGCCATTGGTTATCTTCAGGACTCTTAGTCAAATTTGTATCTTATCTGTAGTCGGATACTATTCCGTTTTCCGCAGTTATTTGGATCTTTGTATTGTATCAGTTGTATTGTTCACTCATTTGAGTCGTCTTGTATATACCTCCTCTGTTGTTTTTGTGGGTTATTCGTGAACTATTGTAATGGTATCAGAATTGACAACTCAGATCAGATATTATGTGGATTCTGGCGGGAACGCTGAAATCCCTATAGTACCCGATCCAGGGGCGTCACAAGTGGTATCAGAGCATGGTTCCGATTCCCGATATTGTTTCGATACGAATGGTTATCGAAGCAAAGGGTCCGCAAAGCCTATAGGATAATCTCGCTAATGGTCGTGTTTGTAGAGTGTCAAAACTATTTGTGCGAAAACTGTTTTTGGAAACATCTCACTATGATTCTTTTATTCCTTGCCTCTATTCTACTTCCTGTCCACCTTATTTGTTTTAGAGTCTCCTTTCGTACCTATCTTTCAAAGTTTAGGATCCTACGTGGGTTGGATGTTCTCTTAGCCTTTTAACCTAATAGGCTCGACCTTTAGAAGATTCTCAACGGAATAACCTCGTCATCAACGCGAGTAAGAACCCCTTGTTAGTGGTGTCGAGAAGATCAACAATGCTCCCAAAGACTCGATAGCTCCGACTTCTTCCCTCTCCCGTGATTGTGAGCGGATTGCGAGGGTGCAATCCCTTGTTAGTGGTGTCGTCTGTAACACCCAGGGTTTCCCAAATAGAAACTTGATTGTTTTTTGTTTGTTCATCTCATGTCATCTTGCATCATCATTCATCGCCCTAAATTTAAGTTCACCAAAAACTTTTGATTTGTGTACCATTCAAGATTGCAAAAGTTATAAATTGTTTTGAGCCTTCTAATTATCTCATTCCTTCTTTTGTTTTCATTCTGAAGATATAAAAATAAACCAAAAAAAAGGGGTTGTGTAGCATCCAGGCCTGCAACCGGCCCAAATATGCAGCCCAAGACCCAGCCCAACACGACCAAGTCCTCTCTGCCTTGCATCCCACCAGGAGGCCACCCTCCTTTGTTTGTCGTCTTCCTCACGAAGAAGGTCACGTACAGAACGTGACCATGGCCTCCTTCTGGTCCCCTCTCCCTTTCCCCTTATCTACCCCTCCTCTCCAAACCCCCTAGGAACCCTAGCTCCTCTCCCCTCCTCTCTTCCAGCTGCCGCAACCCTCTCCTTCTACTTCCACCGGTCCTCCCTGTGTGTTTTCTCTGAATTTTCCTGCACATGAGAGAGAGCAGCAGCAGCAGCGGCATATCCCTGTCGCCATGATCACCGTCGACCTCACTTGGGTGCGGGAATGGAACAACCTTGTCGTCTTTGCCCTCTCGGCAGAAGATCGGAGCCCTGAGACGCCCCGGAGCGACGTAAGTCCGCCGTCCCCGTCGCCATCTGTGCCCGTCTGAGAGGAGTGCAGCGTACACCGACCTCGTCTTCGATATGTTCACGTCGCACCCAGCTTCCCCAAGGTGAGCCTCGGTCCTTGGGACTTCTCCCTTCCCTCCCCGTGCTCTGGTAATGGCATCTTCGAGCGCAGAATCGTCAGGTCGCCGCCGAGTTCGTGATGTCTCACCGTCCCGTGCAGTACTAGCGTCTGTTTTGTTTTTCAGTTTCGTCAGTAAAACACCGCCCTGATACACTTTACTTTAATTCAGATATGTAATTAAACACAAGAGCGCACACAACCCAGTGGCTGCGCACCCCCGTCCGCACCCCTGGGAGCCCCAGGTTCGGATCCCTCTTGAGGCACTGCCTCCTTGTCAATCTCTCCTACTGGATCTCCACCCGTTGACAGAAGACTCACATCCTGATCTGGATCTGCAGTTTCACTTCCAGGCCCCTGGACTCCCTGTTTTTGCACCGGAGCCCTCCAGTGCTATGTTTTCCTCACGAATACGTCCTAGTTTTTGCAGAAAACACCCCAATCTTATTATGCATATAACTTTTGTTTTACTAATCCAAATACAACAAACTTTATGTCTATTTCGATCAGAAAAATGCAAGGAATCTTAATATGCTATCCATGATCATGTTAGCATCTTGCCTCGTTAGTAGTGTTATGCATGTCCACCTAAATAATAAACATGGAATGTGTTGGAATTTAATTCAATTTGTGCCCTATTCCATTTAATATTGTGTAGATCACCTATATATTGTTCTCCATGTTAATCAACATTTAATTTGATTGCTAGCTAAATAACTTAAACCTATGATTAATTGTTGGGATTCCGATTCCACTTAAATTGGTTAAGTTGCATTCTCGCATGTCATGCATCCATATCTTGATCATGGTAGATATTTTGCCGTAGAAGTAATTGTTTCATCCGTTGATTCTTTTAGTGTTTTGCTTCTTCGCGGATAGGACGTTGATATGATGTGAGCAACGACAAGTTCTTCTACCTCTACATGCTAGATTCTACGGATGGCAATGGGTACCCGATCCCCGCAAACCCGACGGGTACCCGCCTCAAATGGGGAGGGTTTGGTATAGAAAAAAACCCACGGGTGTTCTTAGCGGCTGAAATCTGTACCCATCGGGTGTAGGGGGGCCGGGTATGGGGGTCCCAAACCCGTACCCTTTAACTCGCATACCCGGGTGACCCCACCTGTCAGTTCACAGCCCCACATGTCATTGTACATAGAACAACTGGAAAACCCTAACTAACACACGCACACGGCACACACGAACGCCCACGATTATTTTTCCTCTCCCAGTCTCCCTCTGTTCCCTGGCCCGATCCGCCTGTCGTGGGATAATCACGACAGACGTTACCAGGGGTAACTTACTTTGGGGAAAATCGACTCTGGTGTTTGGGAGAGGGTTTAGCTCAGGGGAAATCATGCTATCAAGCGATTTGGTAACTCTGGCTGTAATGTCGCCGAGTCTCCGATCTAGGGTTACAACTATTAGCTCTCGTATTACAAGGATACTCGAATATCTGGTCAAGGTCCTCTTTGCCTGAACCTAGGAGCCAGTTTATATATTACCCGGCTCCATGGTTTCCTATACAAGGCATACTCGGAATCCTACCCGGAAACCGCACACAACCCTAAGTTTCCTAATTGTGACCCCTAATGCACGGGTTACAAGGCCTACGTTCCCTCTTGGGCCTTCTAGAAACTCCTCCACCTTAGGCCGGGTCTTGTGCGATTCCCTTCGGGCCGGGTTTCACCTTGGCATGAGCCTACCGGGTTATCATCCCCCCATCAGTAGTCCCCAAAATAGCTTGGGCTTCTCGGGATCAACCATGAAGCGCACGCTATTCCCTGCAAAACAACAAACATTCAAATTCATAATATACCGGGTTAGACTGCTTTGATAATAGCTAGGCCCGCTCTTTGGACGGTCCAAATAATAACCCGGCGTTTTCCGAGTCAGGGCATCATCTCCCGGGTCAGCACTCCAAGGGAACGTGAAAAGACTCGGCATCCGCATCGCTACCAGTTAATCCGAATAATACGCTCGCAATCAATCACAATCTCCATCCGGATATCTCGCAACGAATATTTTGGTACTTATCCCCAAATATCCGGGCCGGATCTTTTTCTCCCAAAATTTTTCACTTACCGCCCAAACCTAGGGATTTTCTCCCCGCGCCTATAAATAGAGCCCAGGGGTTAACCCTAGATCTCACCGGCCATTTCCCCTTTCTCTCTCTTCCATTCAATCCACCTCCGCGCCCACGAGCCCCAAATCGAGCTCGCGCCACCGGAGCTGCGTCACCGGAGTTGCGCCGCCGCTCGCTAGGTCGCCACCGGTCGCTGCCGTCCGCGCCTGCAAAGCCGCCGTCAGTCGCCGCCGTCAACGCCCGCGAGAAAGCCTCCATTCGAGCCGCCGGAGATCTCGAGACGCCGCCGCCGTCGAGCTAATCGCCGCCGCCGTGCATCTCCTCCATTAATACATCCAGTAAGTCCCTTCGTCTCTTAGATCTAGATTCCTCTTTTTTTCAATTTCGCGCGAATACTTTGGATCGAATCTCACCCACTAGTTATCCATTTTTTCTTCATTAGCTAGGCATATCTTTGTAATCCCTAATCTCACGTTTTTCCACGGCTTGCACTTAGCTAAATCCATTTCTATGCCCTTTAGCACACTTTTGCTATTTGCAATCCCATATTTTTCCACCATGTGTTCTTGACTAGATCTATTTGCCAAATCTTGCAAGTACTTAGTTGTTTTGCTTTTTCCTCTTCTTGTTATATCGAATAGCTGCGCTCTCCAAGTTTCTCGATATTCACACACTTGCATTTTACCTCCTTTTAGATCTACACTCCATGGCTCCTAAGGCTAGCGCCAAGTCAAAGGGCAAAAACCCGGCCGGTAAGCAAAAGCCGGGTCAGTCGATTTCCGCCAATTGGGCGAAATCGGCTGTCACGAAGGCCAAGCTTGACGAGCTGGCCGAGTCGGGTGTCCTGCCCACCCGGTCAGAGATCCACTGGAGGTTACCCGGCAAGGAGACCTGTCGTGGGATAATCACGGCAGACGTTACCGGGGGTAACTGATCTTGGGGCAAGACGACACAGGCGTTTGGGAGAGGGTTTAGCTCAGAGGAAAACATGGTGCAATTCGATCTGGTAGCCGGCAATCAAAGTCGCCGAGTCTCCGATCTTGATATAACAACTCAACTCTGGGATTACACTAGATGCTCGATATCAAGCGATATTGCTAGGGTTCTTAGATCTCTGTCTAAACTAGACCTGGGGGTCGGTTTATAAAGCACCCATACCCCCTGGCTTACCCTCCAAGGCGCATCCTGGATCCTACCCGGACACGGCGCACAAACCCTAACTTTCCTTTACCATGACCCACAATCCGGGTTACTGGGCCTACAAGCTTGGGCCTTCCACAAGTTTCCTCATCCTTAGTCGGATCCTGCGCAGCGTCCTTTGGGCCGGGTTACTCCTTGGAGTTTGGCCTACCGGGTTATCATCCCCCCATCAGTAGTCCCCAAAATAGTCTGGGCTTCATGGATCCTCCTTGAAGCGCTCGCTATTCCCTGCAAAGATATCAAACACACAGGCACATGGATAGCCGGATTAAGATGCTTTGATATTCAGCTAGGCCTCACTCCATGGTGGCCATGTAGTAACCCGGGTTTTTCCTCCGAACACTTTGGTTTAATTTTCCAGGTCCAAACCCTAATAAAAATGCCAAGATCCCATACTCGATAACCGATCCTGATATCACGGGGTAGATCTCCTTCTTTCTTTTATCCAAATGCTTTGCTCAATATTTGGCGCATATCTCGCAGAATCCACATGGATAACCATCACCCCACGACTTCCGGCTTCTGGCCGTTGAGATAGACTCACCCTCACCTTATAAATAACACCCAGAGGGTAACCCTAAACCCATCACTACGCCTCAGCTTCCCCTTTCCTTCCTTGCCCCGTACACCCTTGCAGCGCCACCGCAAGGAGCTTGCGCTCGCCATCGAAGCTAGATCGTCGCCGGCCGCGCTCGCCCTCGAGATATCTCGCGCCGCCGTCAAGCTTCACTGTCGCACCTTCCTTCCCCGCGCCAAGAGCCGCGAAGGGGCATTCAAGCCACGCCGCTCGCCGCCGTCGCGCTAGACTCCAATCTCTCCAGTAAGCCTCTTGCAGCCGTTTAATTTAGCCCCGCAATTTTTCAATTCATCCAGGATCGGATCTAGGTCAACCCGTGAGTCTTTCTCCCGATTGCATCAAGTTAGATCGATTCAATACTCGCCAACTCCTTTAACCACCTGCTGGATAGTTACAACTCATCCTCCTACCCTTACTAGTCACCAAATCTCCTGTAAAATCGCTCACAAACTATCCCATCTAGATCCATTCCTCCTTGATTTTCCGCTCATTGCGTTAACACCCGGAAAACCCTCCTTTTCCAGCTATTTTATTTGCGGTATACACATGGGCAACCATCCATCATCCCCAAATGCTTTTCCATACGTAAGTGACCAACAATTTCCACAATTGTACTTAACACCCGGATACCTTGTAATCTCCACTTCATAGCATGATACCCGGATAATTCTTAGCTTCATACTTTCTTGATACCTTATACTCGGATAATCCAACACTTCCGGGTCTTATTTCCTATGCCTCTTTCTTGTGTTTTGCAGGTTGATCCCATGGCTCCCAAACGACAAGGAAAACAGCCGACTCAGGCGAGGACTACCCAAACCATATCCGCCAACTGGGGGCGTTCCACAACTACGAAGGCCAAGTTGGACGAGCTAGCCGAATTAGGAATTCTCCCTTCTCAGAAGGACATTCACTGGAGGGCGCCGGGCAACGAAACCCGGCCCACACCCGCGGATAACGAGGTAATCTGCTTCGTAGAGCACGTGACCCGGGGATTCCGTCCTCCGGGTCACCCTTTCTTCAGGGAGGTCTTAAGCCATTATGGCCTCCGGGTATTCGACATAGGGCCTAACTCTATGTTGAATATTACCCACTTCATCGTTCTATCCGAGTCGTACTTGTGCATGCCGCCAAGTTTGACTCTTTTCATCGAACTATTCCAGTGCAAGCCGTGCCGCGAAAGTGGTGACGGAGCACTTCTTACTTGTGGCGGGGTATCCATCCAGCGCCGCAAGAATTCACCGATGCCAACCCTCAATTTAAACTCCCACGTCAAACATTGGCAGCTGTCTTTCTTTTATTGCCACGATACCTCCCCAGACGGCGAAAACAAACTGCCGGGTTACTCGGAAAGCCTCCTCGAACCTTCCGAGTCTTTTAATGCCTTTGCACCAGATTCGGACAGAGAGGCGATCCTTCCCTCATTAGCCAAGATAGCCATCCTCTCAGCCCAAGGCCTCCTCGGGCTAAATTTAGTAAAAACATGGGTTGATTTTCGAATCCAACCCAACTCCATCCGCACCAAATTGATGTGCGAGTATTCGGGGCACACCACAGATGCACTCTGATACTCCACCAAGAGCTTTGCGACCGGCGATACCAATAAGACCATCAAGGGCTTCTTGACAGAGAAGCTAGAGGTGATAAAGGGCATCACCGGGTTACCCCCGTTCACTCGGGAAAACCCGGCTCCAGCGGTAATATTTGATATTCATAACTTATTTCCACATTTTGACTTGATACAACTTCTGACCCTTAATCTCGTTCTTTTGACTTAGGCTGATGACCCTTTCTGGAGAGTTGAACCCTCCCCCCCCTTCCAGAGACCCGGAAGAAGAGGACGAGCCGGCTGATGATAGTGAAGGTATTTGCACAGAATTTGTATATCTTTACTTGTATTACTTTCCTTCCGTTTGCCTTTTTTCCAACTAACACACACCCGGTTCGCAGGGCTGGAGGACGAAGGTGAGACCAACGAGGATGACCCGGAGGCAACCGAATCAGACCAAGAAGCAACAGTTGGAGCCAAGAGGAAGGCCAGAGGGGCAGTGTCCAAGGTTCCTTTTTCCTCGTTATCCTCTGAACCTTACTCCTTTGACGCCATGCGACGACTTAACCATCAATTATCAAATTCGTCGTGCTTGAAGGATAATTTCCCAGCCAAGCGTAGAGTAACTCGGAGCTCTCCGGGTGAAGATCCCCTTAACCCGGGCATCTCTACCCCCTCGGTCCATCGTGCCAAGGCTCCTCCGTCCCGTCCTTCCGACTCTCCTCGACGCCACCCTTCTCCTAACCACCCATGTGCTGGGCAATTCCGGGTTCCGCTAGTGGTCCCGGTGATGACCTCATCTGCTTCCAGCGGCGAGCTCCCGCCGGACTACACCGTAAATGCCGGGTAAGTTTTTGCTACATGATTTCCTTTGACGTCTGACAAGTTTTCACTCAAGCCATCGCCACCACTAATAACTGCCTTTTCTCATCTTTCTTTCAGCACTCAAGTCACCGTCAGTGACCCGGAAAATGTGGATGCGGATAACCATCAGGTAGAGAAGCCGACTGAAAACGTAGACGCCACGACTGGCGGTGATATGGCGAATAACCAGGAACAAGGCCCTCTGAACAATCCGCTTCCCCGAACCGCCGGATCTCCTTCCTCATCGGAACCAGTGGACGAGGAGATCGAGGTTCTGGATACAAGGATGGGTTCTCCCAACCCGGGTACTCAAACTGTCCGGGTCTCGACCCCAAGGGCGGGGAGAGCTCCCCCACCAGGCGACCAGGCTGCCGGCTCTTCCGGTACTCGACCCGAGGAACTAACATTTGCCCAGATGCTGGAAAACCTACGCACTTTAAGGGCTAATGAAGAAAACATCTTGGGGGCCTTAATAGCCAAACACGAGGTAAATCCGACTGATATTGCTTGTACCCTTATCCAGTCCCCAAGTTCCGAGTGAATTGACTCATAATTTGCTTGGGACTTTATTATACAAGCAACTGATAACTTGCCCCTTTACCCGACTAACCCTTGTTTGCATCCATGCAGTCTTTCGTGACTCAATCTGAAGAGAAATTGGCGGACGCCACCAAGCTCATTGAAAAGGAGGTAGCTTTGCGTGAAGCAGCCGAAGCTGAGGCCAGGAGGAATAGGCTGATAATGAGGAAATATAGGAAAAGGGCTCACAAAGCAGAAGACGATCTAACAAGCCTTTCTGTCCAAATATCTGACACATATCGTGCTTTACTTGGTACGTTCCCTCCTCCGGGTTTATCCTTTTGATAGATAGCAAGAGTTTTCCCGATTTACGTTTCCATTTCTTCAGGCCCGGACGAAGCCATGCCGGAAGAGGATGACATTGCCAAGCTGAAAACCATAAAGAGCGTTATCTGGCAACTATGTGCCGGAACCAAATGGATCCTTCAGGAATTACGGTGGCCGGGTAAAGGACATGTTGATCTGAAGAGGATGCTGGATGCCTTCTCCACTATTCCTGAGTGGATCTGGCACTTGAAACGCTCGTCCTGCCGGGTTGGAGTGACCCGGGGGCTTGCACTCGCTAAGGCTTACATCCCCAAGCTCGAGCTAGCGAAGCTTATGGGCGGTTTCCCAGAGTTCAAGCTTGATGGGTCCAAGTTCTCGGTGAAGGATTTCCAGGCCGTCCAAAAGGAGGTCCGTTACCCGGCCAGCGTGATCGCTGACGAACTGGATGTTAATATCCTTGTTCCAGCATATGATGCTGCTGGTGAAGCAATTAAGTCGGATCTTCCCGAGCCGTATGATATGCTGGCTCGATGGAAGGAGGAAGCTGCTGCGTTGAGGGCGGAGGCTGCCAAGAAGCAAGCTGAAGCCGGCTCTGCCCCCGCTACCTCAACGTCGGTCGTTCCCCCTCCTGCACGGGCTGGTACCGCTGATCCGGGTGCTGCTGCTACCACCAATGATGGCAAGGGCAAGGCCAAGATGAACGCCGAGTGACATCTGATCTCTAATGCCTCTTCTTATGCACTGGTTGGTCAACATGCTGCTTAAACAGCTATATTTTTGGGTGGTGCGCCTGTGCACCTTTGATATCTTTTCACCGGGATTTTGTAATGCACGCTAAGGTCTTGATATACTTTATGCCTCTGCCGGCCTTTTTAAATTTATCCATTATTGAGCTCATCTGTTCTCGATATCCGGCTTTCTTTATTGTTCCTTTTGTGAAAACTCGATTTCCGGGTCTCATGGGTATTGACAAGCGGATTTGCTTCTAAGTCCCCAAGTCCCCAAGACTCGGATATTTGGGTTTTTGGAATTCTACAAGTAAGCAATTTTTTCTCTTTTCAAGATTTCAAGTCACCCGGACCCGGATCTCCAAGTCTAGGACACTTGATCTTGAAAGGGGAACGAACTGCCTACTGCTAGATTCACAAAGATCCCTGAGTCGTTTCACATAGGATTTGAAGTTATGCTTAATAATCGTTGAGTTTCCAGCTGTTTAGCCTTGTACTCTGCATAACTTGTGGTTTAGATGACCCTTTTGACTATCTTGTACTGTAAGACGGCTTTCGCGTGGATACCATGTTGTTACATCTATACGAAAACGTAGCCAGTCAAGCCCCGTCGGGTTTCATGACTAACTGTAATCGTAAGCGAACAAATCATGCCACTTTAATGCGAGTCACATCGAGCTTAAGTAAGAATAGCCAAGGAATTTGGACTTCTTTGTCCGGTTATAAGATTGTAGCCGTACTCGTTTGCAAGTAATCGGCCCTTATAACTCATAGGCATCATGGCCGGGTCTTTGAGTTTGTAACTGTGCTATTCAAGCGACCAGCCCCCAAGACCTAGATATACGCATCATACTGAGAGTACATAACCTGATAATAACCATCTCTTTTCTTGATAATCACCTCTTTACTTGATATAAAAAATCTAGGTCAGCAAGCCGCCTCATTAAAAACCCGTCCAGTCCCCAAGGGTACCCTGGATAGGAAAAGAGTACGTCTGAAAACCTGCTGCCTATTACATCGTTCAATTCCATATGCCAATATCATTTTTGCTAAGTATAATATGGACGTAGCTGAGCCACGTTCCACGGCCTGTCTCTTTCTTGCATAGATGAAGTGGTGCGAGCAGAGTCATTAACTGTGGTCGACTCTTCCCTTGCATCTATCAAGTAATATGACCCATTATGCAAATTCCGGCTGATGATAAACGGTCCTTCCCAGGGTGGTGATAACTTGTGCTTTCCTTCGTTCGACTGTACCAGGCGTAGAACCAGGTCTCCTTCCTGGAAGACCCGGGTTTTCACGTGCCGGCTATGATACCTTCGTAAATCCTGCTGATATATGGCTGATCTTTCCAGGGCTTGTTCCCTTTGCTCTTCTAACATATCCACGGCGTCTTGCCGGGTCTTTTCATTCTCCACTTCAACGTATGCTGATACTCGTGGTGAATCATGAATAATATCACTCGGTAGTACTGCCTCCGCGCCATAGACCATCAAGAAGGGTGTCATGTGAGTAGATCTATTAGGCGTAGTATTGATGCCCCAAACCACAGAAGGGAGTTCTTCGACCCATGCGCCAGCTGCCCTGATACAGGGGACTCGTAATCGTGGTTTTAACCCGCGAAGCAATTCTTGATTTGCCCTCTCCACTTGTCCGTTGGCCTGCGGATGAGCCACTGACGCGACGTCAAGTCGGATTCCATTGTTGCCACAGAACTTCTCCATCTCACCAAGGGACATGTTGGTTCCATTGTCGGTAATTATGCTGTGGGGATACCCGAACCGGTAGATAATCCTCTTCAAGAACTTGACTGCTGTGGCTGATTCGCAATTAGTAACTGGCATAACCTCAACCCACTTGGTAAACTTATCAATAGCCACCAAAAGATGTGTCTTCTTGCATGGTGACATATGAAAGGGGCCAACCATGTCCATACCCCATACAGCGAACGGCCAAGTTAACGGGATGATCCGTAACTCCATAGCCGGCACATGGGTTTGGCGAGCGTACCTTTGACATCCGTCACACCTTGCTACCAATCGCTCCGCATCTGCTAGAGCCGTGAGCCAGAAAAATCCGTGTCGATAAGCTTTAGCCACGAGAGATCTTGTGGATGCGTGATGTCCACAGTCGCCTTCATGTATTTCCTTGAGAATCTGTCGGCCTTCTTCTGGCGCTACGCAGCGCAAAAAGACCCCTGCTGAGCTTCTCTTATATAGCTCCCCGTTGATGATAGAATATCCCTTTGCTCGCCTCAAAATTTGCCTTGCTAATACCTCCTGCTGTGGTAGCTCGCCTCGCGACAGGTAGGCCAAAAACGGTTCTGTCCATTCGGGAACAGTACGTACGGTAGCCACAAGTCCTGAATCCGGGTCTTGATTTGCCAATTCCTCCTCTGACTCGGTTTTAACTGATGGCCGCCATAATTCATCCAGGAAAACGTTAGGTGGAACCGGCTCTCTGCGCGAGCCGAGTCTAGCGAGCGCGTCGGCTGCCTCATTCTTTCGTCTGTCTATATGCTCCACCTCATACCCGGAAAAACATCCTGCAACCCTATCAACTTCCCTGCGGTATGCTGCCATAGTTGCGTCCTTTCTATCCCAAGTTCCTGACACCTGCTGTACCACAAGGTCCGAATCTCCGAAGCACCGTATCCTCTTGACGTTCATCTCCTTAGCTGCCCTTAGGCCGTGCAATAGGGCCTCATACTCGGCCACGTTGTTGGAACAGTCGAAGTGGATTTGTAGTACGTAACTTAATTTATCTCCTTTGGGTGACGTTAGCACCACCCCAGCTCCTGATCCCTCGTATTGCTTAGATCCATCGAAGTGCATGATCCATGATTCGGAATTTGGAACCGTTGTAGTCATGCCTGTATGTGTCCAATCGTTAACGAAATCGATTAAAGCTTGGGATTTTATTGCTGACCTGGGTTCGTAGTTGATGTGATAATCCCCCATCTCTATCGCCCATTTGGCTATTCTTCCCGTCGCGTCCGAGTTTCTGATGATATCCGACATTGGTATTGAACTAACCACTGTTATGGGGTGTTCTTGGAAGTACGGCTTCAATTTCCGGCTAGCCATAAAGACCCCGAACACCAACTTTTGCCAATGTGGATAGCGCTGCTTTGCTTCTGATAATACCTCGCTGACGTAATAAACCGGTCTCTGAACCGGGTAACCTTTCCCATCCTCTTTGCGCTCCACAACAACTACCACGCTGACGGCTCGGGGGCCAGCTGCCACGTATAGCAACATAGGCTCTTTAGGACCCGGCGCCGCTAGTACTGGTGCTTCGGATAACTGCTTCTTTAGTGCCTCAAACGCCTCATCCGCCTCTTGATCCCACACGAATTTATCTGATTTTCGCAAGAGCCGGTACAAGGGTATTGCCTTTTCTCCGAGTCTGGATATGAATCGGCTCAAGGCTGCTACGCAGTCCGTGAGCTTTTGAACATGCTTCAAATTTTCCGGTTTTTTCAGACTCTGGATGGCCTTGATTTTATCCGGGTTTGCTTCGATTCCTCTCTCGGAAACTATAAAGCCGAGTAATTTCCCGGCTGGGACTCCGAACACGCACTTTGTCGGGTTAAGCTTCATCTAGTACCTCCTCAAATTTTTGAACGTCTCCTTTAGATCATCGATAAACGTCTCCGCCTTCCTGGTTTTGATGACCACATCATCCACATAGGCATGGACGTTGCGTCCGATTTGGTCCTCGAAGCACTTTTGAATACACCGTTGGTAGGTTGCACCGGTGTTCTTCAATCCAAACGTCATAGTTTTATAACAGAAGGCCCCAAAAGGGGTTATGAATGATGTTTTCTCCCAATCCTCCCTCTTGAGCTTAATCTGATGATACCCGGAATATGCGTCCAGGAAGCATAATAGATCGCTTCCAGCTACTGCATCTATAATCTGATCTATCCTTGGTAGCGCGAACGGATCCTTTGGGCAATGTTTGTTGAGACTCGTAAAATCAATGCACATCCTCCACTCATTGGTCTTTGGCATCACTAGAACCGGGTTTGCCAACCAATCCGGGTGAAATACTTCCATGATAAAGCCGGCTGCCAATAGCCGAGCGATCTCTTCGCCTATAGCCTTCCTTCTTTCCTCATTCATTTTCCTCAAACCCTGCTTCACGGGCCTGGACTTGGGATCCACATGCAAACTGTGCTCGGCCAGCTCTGTAGGGATACCCGGCATGTCGCTAGGTGTCCAGGCGAACACATCTGCATTTGAACGAATAAACTCCACAAGCGCTTTCTCCTGCTCTTTTCCCAAGTTAGACCCTATGGTAAACTGCTTAGTGGAATCACCTTCGACAAAATCTATCTTCTTGGTGTCTTGCGCTGCCTTGAATTTTGCTCTCTCATCCTCGGTATTCGGCTTTTTCAAGGCTGTTCTATCATCCGGATTTACTTGAGACCGGTAATATTCGAGTTCTTCCTTTCTGCATGCTTGCTCAGCCATAACCGAATCTCCTTCGTCACACTCGGCCGCTATATCCCGGTTCCCATGTATGGTGATGGTCCGTTTAGGACCCGGGATCTTTAGCTGCAGATACACGTAGCACGGCCTAGCCATGAATTGGGCGTAAGCCGGTCTTCCAAACAGCGCGTGATAAGGACTGCGCAATTTGACCACCTCGAACGTGAGCCACTCAACTCGATAATTATCCGTCGATTCTCCAAAAGCAACCTCCAAGGTGATCTTTCCCTCGGGGCTCGCCGAGTGACCTGGCACGATCCCATGAAAGATTGTCGAACTTTTCTGTAACTGGGACCCTTTGAGACTCATCCGTAAGAAGGTTTCCCAATAAAGGATGTTGATGCTACTTCCACCGTCCATCAGGACCCTCTTCAGTTCGTAACCATTAACCTGTGGCGCAACCACCAATGCCAAGACTCCTGGACGCTCTACTTTTTCCGGATGATCTCTTCTACTCCACGTTACTTCTTGTTCCGCCCATCTAAGGTATCCCAGCGCGGCCGACGAAACCGAGTTTGCCGCTTGCTTTAATGTCTCTTTGTTCCTGCTAGAAGTTCCCGTGGTATGCACATGATATTGTCCTTTTAAATTAGACGTTCGTACCATACCGACGAAGATGTTGATCCGGCCGATCGTCACCATAGATCCGGACTCGAGGTGATCCGACTCTGGCCCCCAGCCGGAATCGTCCACCATCTTTTCTCCTTTGTGGTCGATGTAGATTTCGCCGACGACAAGATTCTCCATGTTCTTCCGAGCTTCTCCCGTGATGTAAACACCTTTGGACGCAGGCCCCACGGTGGGCGCCAACTGTCGTGGGATAATCACGGCAGACGTTACCGGGGGTAACTGATCTTGGGGCAAGACGACACAGGCGTTTGGGAGAGGGTTTAGCTCAGAGGAAAACATGATGCAATTCGATCTGGTAGCCGGCAATCAAAGTCGCCGAGTCTCCGATCTTGATATAACAACTCAACTCTGGGATTACACTAGATGCTCAATATCAAGCGATATTGCTAGGGTTCTTAGATCTCTGTCTAAACTAGACCTGAGGGTCGGTTTATAAAGCACCCGTACCCCCTGGCTTACCCTCCAAGGCGCATCCTGGATCCTACCCGGACACGGCGCACAAACCCTAACTTTCCTTTACCATGACCCACAATCCGGGTTACTGGGCCTACAAGCTTGGGCCTTCCACAAGTTTCCTCATCCTTAGCCGGATCCTGCGCAGCGTCCTTTGGGCCGGGTTACTCCTTGGAGTTTGGCCTACCGGGTTATCATCCCCCCATCAAGACCCGGCCTTCACCAGGCCTAGATGAAGTGGTGGTCTTCGTCGAGCACGTGATCCGGGGTTTCCGCCCCCCGGGTCACCCTTTCTTCCGAGAACTCTTGGATCACTACAAACTCCGGGTATTCGGTATTGGCCCAAACTCTATGCTTAACATCTGCCACTTCATAGTCCTCTGTGAAGCTTATTTATGCATTCCTCCCAACCTAGCCTTATTTCCTGAACTCTTTCAATGCAAACCCTGCCGGGAGAGCGATGATGGGGCCCTCCTAGTTTGTGGAGGAGTCTCAATTCAGAGACGTAAAAACTCTCTGGTGCCGACTCTTAGCCTCCATACACATGTTAAACACTGGCAGAAAACCTATTTCTACTGCCAGGACACCTCTTTACCCGGCGAGAAGCCATTTTCCGGGTTTCTCTGACGACACTCTTTCCTTATCCGATAATCTGAACTCCTTCGCACCCGAGGCCGATAGGCAATCTATCCAGCCTCTTCTTCATAAGCTTGCTGTGCTTTCTGCCTAAGGTCTCCTTGGGCTTAATCTCATAAACACCTGGGTAAGCTGCCGGATCCAGCCTAACAGCATCCGGCCCAAGCTCATGTGCGATTATTCTGGGAACGTCACCGACTCTCTCCGATACTCGGAGAAAAATCACCCGGCCACGGATGTAAACAAAACCATGAAGAACTTCTTGGCCAAAAAGCTTGACGTGATCCGGAGCATATCCGGACTTAGCCCCTTCACGCGTACTAACCCGGCTCCCCCAGTAAGAACCGGCTATCACACCTTTATCCGACTGATATTTCTTATGCACACTTACTAACCTTTGTCACTGTATTTCTCTCTCAGGAAGATGATGCGTTCTGGAAGATAGTCACCTCTCCCCCTTCCGAAAACTCGGAGGAAGACGAGGAGCCGGCTGACAGTGATGAAGGTAAATCCGGGTCTTCTTTTTACACTTTCTTCCTTAACTTGTTTAGACCAAATTTTACCCTTTTCCGACAATGCTCCTTCTTTACCAGGGCTAGAGGACAAGGAAGACACCCAGTCGGAAGAGAGTGAGGCTGAGCCGGAGGCAGAGATTGGAGCGAAGAGGAAGACCCGGAGTTTTGTTTTTAAGGTGCCCTATTCCTCCAAGACTTCCAAGCCATACTCGTACGCCAATATGTGCGAACTTAACCAGAGTCTAACCAATTCATTATACTTGAAGGAACCAGCCCCGACCAAACGTAGGGTAACCCGGAATTCTCCGGGTGACGATCCTCTTCACCTGGGTATCCCTTCGTCGCCCGCTCGCCGAGCCGGTACTCCCCAAACTCATACATCCCACATTCCTCAAAGATATCCTTCTCCGAATCACCCATTAGCCGGACAACTTAGGGTCTCACTTTCCGATTCTTTGTCAGCATCTTCCGGGTCCAGCAAAGATCTCCCACCGGATTTCGTCGTGAATACCGGGTAATTCACTTTCCTTGTTAGTCAATACACTAACTGTTTCTTTTTCTTTCTCAGGGCCAAGGTCACACTTAGTGACCCTGAGGATATGAACATTGATAACCCGGCTATGGAAGACCCGGAGGATGTTGTGAAGCCCGCGTCTGGCGGTGCAGAAGAAGAACAGCTGAAGGACCCGGTTGACCAAGAGGCCGAGTTTCCCCTACCAACGCATAAACCGGCAGATGAGGATGTCGAGTTTCTGGGATCACGGAGGGGTGACCCCACTCCTAACACCCAGGCAACCCGGATCAGCCCTCTAAAACGGGAATGGACCCCGCCTCCGGGTAACCAGAACCCCAGCTCCTCCAGGCCGAATCTCGGCAACCTTGATTTTGAAGGGATGTTAGATGAGCTCTACTCCCTAAAGAACAATGAAAGGGATATCCTTGAGTCCCTAGCAGCTGAGCATCAGGTAACTTAACCAATATTGCTTACATATTCATCTAGTCCCCAAGTTCCGAGTTAACTATATAAAGTTTGCTCGGTACTTCCATAACTGTGTAACCTATCATACCCGGCTTTTACCCTTCATCCGACTGTTTTCTCCTTGTCTATTTCTGCAGGCTTACGTGACCCAGTCTGAGGAGATGTTGGCGAAAACCAACGAACTCCTCCAGGCTGAGACCAAGCTGCGGGAAGAGCTAGAAGCCGAGGTGAAGGACCTTGCCAAGGACTGCAAGAAGTACAAGAAACGGTCGCAAAATGCTGAGGGTGTGCTGAAGAATATCTCAGCATCTATTGCCGATACTTACCGCTCCTTGCTTGGTAAAAATCCTAACTTACGTACTATAACCCGGATTCCAAGTTCTGTAGGGTTTATAACCCGAGTCTCATCACTTTACTTTTCCTGTTGCTCTGCAGGTCCAGGTGAAGAAGCTGTAGATGACGATGATATTGAAAAGCTAAAGACACTGAAGGCCGTGATCCGGCAATTCTCTATTGGTACCAAATGGACCTTGGAAGCTGTGAAGTGGCCTGGCGGTTATGGTGGTGTGTCCCAGATGCTCGACGCATGCTCAACTATCCCCGCCTGGATTGACCACTGGAAACGCTCAGCTTGCCGGGTTGGGGTAACCCGCGGCCCTGCCCTGGCCAAAGCCTATTTTCCTAGGCTTGAGCCGGCAACGCTCGTGAATGGGTTCCCCGAGTTTAACAATGACGGCTCAAGGTTCACTGATAAGGACTACAAGTCTATCCATGCTCAGGTGCGTCACTCGGCAAGCTTGATAGCCGATAATCTGGATGTGAGCAAGCTCACCCCGCCATACAATGCTGAAGACAAGCCGGTCCCATCTGATCTCCCTGTTCCCTTCGACATGCTGGTCCGGTGGAAGGAGGAAGTTGCCAGGAAGAAGGCCGAGGCCGATACTGCGCCATCCTCATCTACTCCGGCTGTTCCTCCTCCAGCTCATGCTGATACCGTGACTGATCCGGATATGGGAGCAGGGAAGACCACAGAAGAGCATGCTGAAGACCCGACCGCCAAGGACACTGCTGATGACTCGGCTATGGATGCCAAGTGAAGTTTCACTGTTTCTCGCCCAAAAACACTTATTCGGCCAATAGGCATTATGTAATATGCCTGATACAATTATTCTTTTAATAGTGCGCCTGTGCACTTTTGATACTATTTCCCTGGTTTGTAATACGCTTAAACTTTAATAGCTTTGGTGGCCCTTTTGGCCATCTATCTTGATATGCTTTTTTCCAGTCTTAAACTTTTTTGTTGCTTTTTCTGATCTTTCTTGTTTTTCCACATCTATGAGACTCGGTTTCCGGGTCTCGGGATTTTTTCGACCGGGTGAACTTTGCTTCTTAAGTCCCCAAGTCCCCAATACTCGGATTTTTGGGTTTTAAGCTTGATAGCTAAACAATTTGTTGTTTTTCTCAAATTCCCAAGTCCCCAAGACCCGAATTTCCGAGTCCAGGGATTTGTAGTTCTCACAAAGCTACTTATTTTTGCTAAGGTCCAAAACATAGAGCTACTCATGTAAGTTTTGAAGTTATGCTTAATACATTGTGAGTTTCCGGCTGTTAGCCTTTTACTCCGCATAACTTGTGGTTTGGATGACCCTTTTGATCCTCTTTGTTGTAAGTCGGCTTTCGCGTGGATATTCAGTGATGTTGTAACTTTATAAAAACAGGGTCAGGCAAGTCCCAGTGGGAATCATGACTGATTGCGATTATACGTTAGCAAAGCACGCCACATTATTGTGAGTCACATCAAGCTTAAACAAGAGAAATCAAGAACATTTGGCTCTATTGTCCGGTTATAAGATTGTAACCGTACTTATTGCAAGTAATCGGTCCTTATAACTTAATGGCATCGTGGCCGTGTCTGAGATTATAGCTGTGCTATTCAAGCAATCAACCCCCAAGACCAATATATGAAATCTACAAAAATATTAAACCTAGTGTACTATACCCAAACAATTAATACTTACCTGATGAAGTAAAAACAGAAGGTAAAAACAGAAAAATTAAAAACAAACTTAACAGAAAGAAACAAGAAAGAAACAATATCATAGGTTAACCATCTCTTTATTGATATGAGAAAAGTTAGGCCAGCAAGCCGCCTCATTAAAAACCCTCCAGTCCCCTTAGGTACCCTGGATAGGAAAAGAGTGCGTCTGAAACCTGCTGCCTGTTACATCGTGTAATTCAACTTGTAAACCTAGCCTATGCTAAGTATAGTAAGGACGCAGCTGAGCCACGTTCCATGGCCTTTCCCGTTCTTGCATAGATGAAGTGGTATGGGTGGTGTCATTGGCAGTATCCGAGTCTTCCCTTGCATCTATTAAGTAATATGATCCGTTGTGCAAATTCCGGCTTATGATGAACGGGCCTTCCCATGGTGGAGATAGCTTGTGTTTTCCTTCCTTTGATTGTACTAGGCATAATACCATGTCTCCTTCCTGGAAGACCCGGGTTTTGACTCGCCGAATGTGGTATCGCCTCAAATCCTGTTGGTATATGGCCGATCTCTCCAAAGCTTGCTCCCTGTGCTCTTCTAACATATCCACAGCATCCTGCCGGGTCTTTTCGTTCTCTCCCTCAACATAAGCCGCCACTCGGTGTGAATCATGAATGATGTCACTCGGCAAAACTGCCTCTGCACCATAAACCATAAAAAACGGAGTCATCTGAGTAGATCTGTTAGGTGTAGTGTTAATTCCCCAAACCACTGATGGTAACTCCTCAACCCATGCTCCAGCAGCTCTGAAGCACGAGACTCTCAGCCGTGGTTTCAGCCCACGAAGTAACTCCTGGTTTGCCCTCTCCACCTGTCCATTAGCCTGTGGATGGGCTACCGAGGCTATGTCAAGGCGGATGCCATTGTTTCCACAGAACTTCTCCATCTCACCTAAGGACATGTTGGTTCCATTGTCTGTTATTATGCTATGGGGATATTCAAACCGATAGATGATCCTTTTCAAGAACTTGACTGATGTGACTGCTTCACAATTGGTGACTGGCATAACTTCAACCCACTTAGTAAACTTATCAATAGCCACCAAAACATGAGTCTTTTTGCAAGGCGACATGTGAAACGGGCCCACAATATCCATACCCCAAACTGCAAACGGCCAAGTTAACGGGATTGTTCGCAACTCCATAGCCGGCACATGGGTTTGGCGAGCATACCTTTGACGCCCATCGCACCTTGCCACCAAGCGCTCTGCGTCCGCTAAAGCCGTGAGCAAGAAGAAACCGTGCCGATATGCTTTAGCCACAAGGGATCTTGTGGAGGCATGATGCCCACAATCACCATCATGGATCTCCTTCAAAATCTGCCAGCCTTCTTCTGGTGCTACAAAGCGCAAAAAGACTCCTACCGCACTTCTTTTATATAACTCCCCGTTGATGATAGAATAGCCCTTTGCTCATCTCAGGATTTTCCTAGCTAAAACTTCATGTGGTGGTAACTCGCCCCGTGATAGGTAGGCCAGAAACGGCTCCGTCCACTCGGGTATAGCACGTATAGCGGCCACAAGCTCCAAATCCGGATCTTGGTTAGCCACCTCTTCTTAAGATTCAATTTTGACAGAAGGCCGCCATAACTCGTCCAGAAAAATATTAGGTTGAACCGGCTCTCGGCGCGAACCGAGTCTTGCGAGCGCATCTGCTGCCTCGTTCTTTTGCCTGTCAATATGTTCCACCTCATACCCGGAAAAAGACCCGGCCACCCTGTCTACCTCTCTGCGATATGCTTCCATTGTTGCATCCTTTCTATCCCAGGTCCCTGAGACCTGCTGTACCACAAGATCCGAATCTCCATAGCACCGTATTTACCTAATGTTCATCTCCTTTGCTACTCGCAGTCCGTGTAATAATGCCTCATACTCGGCCACATTGTTGGAGCAATCGAAGTGAATTTGCAACACGTAACTCAATTTGTCTCCTTTAGGTGATGTAAGTACCACACCAGCCCTTGATCCCTCATACTGCTTAGAACCATCGAAGTGCATCACCCAAGACTCGGAACTTGGCATCATTGTGGGCATGCTTGTGTGAGTCCAATCATTGATAAAATCAGCTAAAGCCTGGGATTTGATTGCAGACCTGGGCTCGTAGTTGATGTGATAATCTCCCATCTCAATGGCCCACTTGGCTATTCTTCCTGTCGCATCTGAATTTCTGATAATATCTTCCATTGGTATGGAGCTAACCACTGTTATGGGGTGTTCCTGAAAGTATGGTTTCAATTTCCGGCTGGCCATGAAGACGCCGAAAACTAACTTTTGCCAATGTGGGTAACGCTGCTTTGCTTCCGATAGGACTTCACTCACATAATAAACCGGCCTCTGTACCAGGTGATCCTTTCCATCCTCCGTGCGCTCAACTACAACCACTACGCTGACTGCCCGGGGCCCGGCCGCAACATATAACAACATGGGCTCTTTGGGACCCGACGCTGCCAGGACCGGTGCCTCAGATAACTGCTTTTTCAGAGCTTCAAACGCCTCGTCCGCCTCTTGATCCCATACAAATTTGTCGGTTTTTCTCAAGAGTCGGTATAGGGGTATTGGTTTTTCTCCAAGCCTGGATATAAACCGGCTTAACGCTGCTACACATCCTGTGAGCTTTTGAACGTGCTTCAGGCCTTCCGGCTTTTTCAAACTCTGGATGGCCTTGATCTTTTCCAGGTTCGCCTCAATCCCTCTCTCGGAAACAATAAAACCGAGTAACTCTCCTGCTGGGACTCCAAATACGCACCTTGTTGGGTTAAGCTTCATCTGATATCTTCTCAAATTCCTGAACGTCTCCTTTAGGTCATCAATGAATGTTTCTACTTTCCTTGTTTTAATCACCACGTCATCAATGTAAGCATGGACGTTGCGTCCAATCTGATGCTCAAAGCACTTCTGAATGCACCGTTGGTACGTTGCGCCAGCGTTCTTTAGCCCAAAGGTCATAGTTTTGTAACAGAAAGCTCCAAAGGGGGTTATGAACGATGTTTTCTCGCAATCTTCCTTTTTGAGCTTGATCTGGTGATACCCGGAATAAGCATCCAGGAAACACAATAGGTCACTTCCTGCCACTACATCTATAATCTGATCTATTCTTGGAAGGGAAAACGGATCCTTTGGGCAATGCTTGTTGAGACTCGTGTAATCTATGCACATCCTCCACTAGTTGCTCTTTTTCATCACTAGAACCGGATTTGCCAACCAAACCGGGTGAAAAACCTCCATGATAAAGCCGGCTGCAAGGAGCCGAGCTATTTCCGCTCCTATAGCCTTTCTCCTTTCCTCATTCGTTTTTCTCAGGCCCTGCTTCGCAGGCCGAGACTTGGGATCGACGTGCAAACTATGCTCAGCTAACTCGGTCGGGATACCCGGCATGTCACTAGGCGTCCAAGCGAAAACGTCTTGATTCTCATGAATAAACTCTATGAGTGCTTCTTCCTGCTTGTTGTCTAGGTTAGATCCTATTGCAAATTGCTTGGAGGGATCACCCTCGACAAAAGCCACCATCTTGGTGTCCTAGGCTGCTTTGAACTTTGCTCTCTCATCCTCCGTATTCGGTCTTTTCAAGGCCGTTCTATCTTCCGGGTCTACCTGAGACCGGTAATACTTGAGCTCTTCCTTCCTGCAAGCTTGTTTTGCCATTGCCGCGTCTCCTTCGTCGCACTCTGCTGCCACAACCCGGTTCCCATGTATAGTAGTGGTCTGTTTGGGACCCAGGATATTTAGCTGTAGGTATACATAACACGGCCTGGCCATGAACTTGGCATAAGCCGGCCTTCCGAACAGCGCGTGATAAGGACTGCGCAATTTTACCACCTCAAATGTGAGCCATTCTACTCAGAAATTATCCTTGGATTCTCCAAAAGCAAGTTCTAGTGTTATCTTCCCCTCGGGGCACGCTGAGTGACCCGGCACAATTCCATGGAAAACTGTGGGAATTTTCTGCAGCTGAGACTCCTTGAGCCCCATGCGTAGGAAAGTTTCCCAATATAAGATATTGATGCTACTTCCACCATCCATCAAAACCTTTTTCATCTCGTAACCATTGACTTGTGGTGCAACCACCAAAGCTAACACATCCGGATGTTCTATTGTTTCCGGGTGATCCCTTCTGCTCCATGTTACCTCTTGATCTGACCATCTCAAATATCTCGGAACACTTGAAGAAACCGAGTTTACGGCCCTTTTAAGTATCTTTCTATCTTTGTTAGAAGTCCCTGTAGTATGAACGTGGTACTTTCCTAACTTCTTTGGGTTTGCTTGGAAACCTCCCGCACCTCCTTGATTATTACCCGGATTGCGACCTCCTACATTGCCAGCTGGGGGTGGCCCGTTGCCCGGGTTTCCACCCGGACCCGGTCCTCCTCCCTGGCCTGCGCCTGGCAGGGCCTTATGTATTTCCTCGTTCTTCCATATCTGTAAGTCCACACACTGCTCTAATGAATGATTAGTCGGCCTGCCGTTCCTGCTATGACGCGGACAGGGCATCCGGAAGGCCTCTATATGGTTAGCCGGCCTTGGTGGTCCTCGGTAATTTCCTCCATTGAAGTTTCCTCCGTTGAAATTTCCCTCTGCCCTGGGTCTCGAAAACCCGGCTTCTGTATTAGCAACAAACTCGGAATTTCCCTCATATGGCCGCTTGTGTTGGTTGTTTCCATTACTTCCTCCGTTATTACCCGGTGCAGTCCCATTGCCGGGTCTTCCGTTGTTGTTTGCATTGGCTTTCGCTTTTTTATCATCAACATCCTCCTCTGTAGTATCTGTGGCGGCGTGCTTGTTGCACGCGTCCATCAACTCTCCCATTGTAACCTCTGAAGCGTGCCGACTAGACTTCATGCGTGTCAGCTTTTGCACTAAGGGTATGTATTTGCACGTTTTTGCCACAGCTTGTAATGCATCCTTTGGCTGGATATCAGTGGAGGAGTGGAGAATTAACCCGATGCACCCAGCTGCACGCAGACTCTCCCTTCTTCTGGAGACATCGCTCTAAATCATCAATCGTGAATAACTTGCTGCACGTCCCATGAAAGTGCTTGATGAAGGCAGTTTTCAGCTCACTCCATGAATTGACTGATCTTTCAGGTAGGTTATTGAACCATAACTGTGCTGCTCCCTCGGACATCATTAGGTACATAAACTTGGCTTGGAGATTCTCAGATGTGTTGCGAACCGACATGGCCATCTCGTAACTGCTCAACCAGGTTTCTGGGTCCATGGTCGGCTCATAATTAACCACTTTACCCGGTTCCTTGAATTTATCGGGTAAGGCTCAGCCCTGATGGCATCCGACAAACACTTAGGCCCGGCGAGGTTTGCCGGTACTGGCCTCACTCGGGAAACATGCGATCCCGCAGCGGGTACGGCGGGGGGTGCAACCGCTACCGGCTCTCGTACCGCAGACCCGGCTGCTGCACGCCTGGCTCGAAAACTGTCCACAATAGCTTGCGTCGCTGATGCTGCAGGCGTTGCCTGTCTACGGGGAGGAGGCGGCATTTGCTGCTGCTCTACCCTCCGCCGTGCCGAGTTTGACTGAATATAGCCGGTAATCCCGTTTTGCCGACTAAAGTATGGTGTTCCGTGCATGCCACTCCTGTTATCCGGGTAATTGGCCTGTTGAGCTACCGCTGTGCACAACAGGTCTATCGCCCGCCGGGTCTCCACTGCATGGGGTGACTCTCCTACGGGGATGCGATCAAGTGCCAATGTTGCTGCATATACGTTATCCATGGGATTATTGAAGTGACCTGGTGGAGTATGAAATCGCGGTGGTGGTGGTGGTGCAGTATTGCCAACAGCGATTCCAGTTTGCAACATGGGTAACCCGGCTTGCACGTTTGCCGGCTGTCCTCCCAGGGTTGCAGCTTGATATCCGGTTTCCTGATTCACAGCCGGGATTGGTTGATACTGAGGGGTAACGAACAATGTGGCTGGCTATAAATTTCCACCAGTTGTCGGTAATCTCGTCTGGTGCCTCTGATTGTAAATCCTAGTTGACTGAACTTGAAGACGATTCTCCAGTTCTTCCAATTCGCGCTGGCGCGCGGCCATCCCTTGTTTCTCAGCTTTGACATCTCTCCTCTGCTGATCCAATGCACAGCGAGCCACATCTAGATCTCGGGCACATGCTGCCACGTTTTCTGGGGTTATCACCGTCGCTAACACAGTGGGATCTAAGATTAGGTTATTGTTGAACAGAGCCGGATTTCGCGGATTCGAGGGTCCCGCTCCTGGTGTTCTGTTTGCTATGAATCCAAACATGTTTCTCTGCCGCTCGCTTCCTCCGGTATGAATGGTGACAGAGGACGACTCTCCATCGACCCGGGCTATAACCAGGTTTCCATCAACCGGTGCTTGCTGTTGGGCCAGCGCTCGAGCCGCTCCGACCGCGGCCCTCGACACATCTCCCTGATTAAGATTGGTTGTAGGGGCTGTGTAGACCGCGACCCGGCGCGCGATGCCTGGCCAAGATTTGTATTCTTCCTCGTCACAGCTATCTTCGTCGTACCGATCTTCCAGCAGGTGCAGGATAGACTCGATATCATCTTCTCTCATGACCCAGCCACGCGGGGTCCATGCCCGCTCCTCCGGCTGTTCCCTCTTCGTGGTGGGCTCTTCTTCCGGATCGGCTGTCCCGACCGATTCTTCTCCATCCGACTGAACGCAGGTCGCTTCTCCTGACACAGAATCATACTCAATATCATCAGGAACAGAACCGGACGTACGTACCATGCCGACGAAGACGTTGACCCGGCCGATCGTGACAATAGATCCGGTTTCCAGCAGATCCGACTCTGGTCCCCAACCAAAGTCGTCCACCATCTTCTCTCCTTCAGGGTTGGTGATGATCTCGCCGATGACGAGGTTCTTCATGCTTTCCCGAGCATCTCCCGTGATGTAAACACCCTTGGATGTAGGCCCCACGGTGGGCGCCAACTGTCGTGGGATAATCACAGAAGACGTTACCAGGGGTAACTTACTTTGGGGCAAATCGACTCTGGTGTTTGGGAGAGGGTTTAGCTCAGGGGAAATCATGCTATCAAGCGATCTGGTAGCTCTGGCTGTAATGTCGCCGAGTCTCCGATCTAGGGTTACAACTATTAGCTCTCGTATTACAAGGATACTCGAATATCTGGTCAAGCTCCTCTTTTCCTGACCCTAGGAGCCGGTTTATATATTACCCGGCTCCCTGATTTCCTATACAAGGCATACTTGGAATCCTACCCGGAAACCGCACACAACCCCTAAGTTTCCTAATTGTGACCCCTAAGGCATGGGTTACAAGGCCTACGTTCCCTCTTGGGCCTTCTAGAAACTCCTCCACCTTAGGCTGGGTCTTGTGTGATTCCCTTCGGGCCGGGTTTCACCTTGGCATGAGCCTACCGGGTTATCACCCCCCCATCACTGCCAGTAGCCAAGCCCCCCGATCTCGATGCTCCCCGTCACGCTGCCACCTGTGCCCTGCGCCGTCGCTCTCCCTCTATTCCCCGAGACACCAGCCCCAGCCCCGAGGCCGCCTGACCCGACGCTCCCCGAGCACCCCGTCGCGCCGCCACCTGAGCCCTGCGCCACCGCTCCCAGGTCGAGCTCTAGTAGCAAGAGGAGGAGCCGGCGCCCAGTCCCACACCTCCGCCTCCTAGAGATGCGGCGGCCACGATTCCGCCGACGGGAAGCGTAGGCGGCTGGCATTCTTACTGATTGTGTAGGCGGGGCCGTCGGGATCCAAGGGAGGCGGCGCGCGGGGGCTATTCCCGTGAGGACGACCGCCGGTTTCTGCGACCAGAGTGGCCGGAGGCAGGGCCAGACGCTCGTGGCTTCTCCCTCCGACAGCAAGGACCCCGTGCAGAATAAGGGGAAGAAGAGGGCCGCCGGTAACAAGAAGGCGCATATGGCCAAGTATCGTGGACAATGTTGTTGTTGAATATGTCCCTATCAACATTTTTCTGAAAATTGATGTCAATTTATTCCTGAGAAAGGTTGTCAATTTGCTGCTGAAAATGTGCAAAATCTGTCTTTATTGTTCAGCACGAATTTGGCGGGTACCCGGTGGGTGGCCGGTGGTGGATTCCAGGCAAGCTTTACTCACTTGCTACCTATGGCTGTCGTTCCTCACTTGTTACCGATAGTTTCCTTGTTTTTATTCTAGCCTTATGATTCGATCCTTGTGTCTCGATCCTATATATGTTTATCTTGCAGCCATGATATGGCCTCATCCACCACCTCCTATGACATGTTTGTTTCTTGTTTGTCTTGCGAGTCGTAGCGCATGCTTAGGTTCTTGGCAAGTTTGGTTCGTTGTCACCTAACTAGTATGATAGGTTGGTTCAACTTAATTTTAAAAAATGATCTTAACGCTTAGGGTAATAATAAAATTTTGAAATCGAGTTAAGGCACCGGCGGGAGGCCCCTCGAGGCTTTTGGTCCCTCTGGTGTCGCCTTAGGTTGAGGGGGGTTAACCCTGGATGGGTATTGTTCTTGGTGAGTAGTTATAGTTGTTTCAATGCGCTCTCTCATCCCTTTGTAATAGACAAGAGTTGTAGCGCGTCTCCATAGAATGCTTAGTGCCGCCCGCTTCCTTTTCATTACAACCACCTCTTCCTTTGTACCCAAAGTATTTATATCTTGTGATGACTAGTTGCCTTGCTATCTTGTGAGTATTGCTTGCAGATTGTCGGTACATTCAAAGTATTGGCCCCATGATTCGGGGCTGTATTCACAATGCAGTCGACAGGTTTAAAGTTGGACGACGTTAGCTTGGGAATCCTGTTTTTGTGGGTTATTCGTGAACTGTTATAATGGTATCAGAATTTACAACTCAAGATCAGATATTATGTGGTTGCTGGCAGGAACGCTGAAATCCCCATAGTACCCGATCCAGGGGTGTCACACCACCGCCTCTCGTTGCCTCTTAGCCTATAAGATTCCCTTAACCCTAATTTTATCGAGGATGGAGTTATTTTCGATGAAACATACAAAGATGCGTCGTCACCTCGAAAGTCCAATCTAGGTCTTGTGCAGCCCTGTTCCGGCACCCTGCCGGAGGGGCAATCGTCATCGGAGATCTCTACATCGCTATGGTTGCCTACCCGATGATGCGTGAGTAGTTCATCTTGGGACTACGAGTCCATATCGGTAGCTATTTGGTATGTCTTTGTGTCATGCCTCCATGTTTAGAGTCTCATGAGCTGCCTCACATGATCGAGACCACTGTTATGTAATTGTGCATGTTGTGTTTGTTGGGATCCAATGAACCATGAAATTCTGATTATTTTGTTCATATCAATCTAAGACGCTTCACTTATATTTGTAGAGAGTTTTAATATTGTCTTGTAATACTCTCTGGTGTTTATGATTACCTTGGCCACGTAGTTGTTTTGACCTCCAAGAGATAATTTATATGCTATGTAGTGGGTTCATGCCTCTCTTACATCTATGCTCGAGTGACAGAAACGTGACGGATTGGAGTTGTGTTGTTTCCACTAGGGAGAAAACAACGGTGCTCTTGTCTATGGACAAGAACCATTGCTTACATTACATAATGCAATTAGTTGTTGCACACAAAGCAATCACTTCATTGTTGCAACTTAATACGACCGAGATTTGCTGGATAGCTTTCTCAAGGTGGACTGTTAGTAATAGATGTATGCTGGATAGCGGTGTATTTATCTTGACGTAATGCCTACAATATTAGAACCCGTGAACTATATCTCATCATAATAGTATTGTTATATGTTCATGATTTTCCAATTGCCCGGTTGTAATTTGTTCCTCCAACATGTTTGTTTTCTTTGGAGAGACACCACTGGTGAAACTGTGGACCCAGTCATATTTTCCTTTTTATTGCAACCTTCTTCTAAGCAGTTTCATCATTGTTTTTTTTATACCTATTTTTACTTTTGTTACTTTTCATTACTCTATATGTTTAATTCTCTATATTTTAGCAAGACGAGAAGACTAACAACGTTCTCGGAAAGTTAGGGACACAAGAGAGTTAGTGTGTTATGTGCAGGTTCCATGCTTGTTGACACGCTAGACAACAAGCAAACTTCTGTATGTCTTCAAAGTCCTACTAGTCGATAAACCCTGCTTCCATAATTGGGGGAAATTTTTGCCATACTACATCACATCTTCCTCTTAGGGTAACCCGACGAATATGTGATCCCGTATGAGAGCATCAACAGTTGGCTATTATCTTGTAGCCCGCTTATCTTCTCTCTTCTCTTATCTCTCAACCAACTAAGTATATATATTGTGTAGATTCATATAGCCCGCTGACATGATCTTACGGTACTTTCTCTTAGAGCGGGTGCTAGGCTCTAAATCTCAGTAGTTATGTGCGATTCCCATTACAAGCCGGGATTTTTTATCTTCTGGCATCGGGCGCGAATGCCATTTTTAGTGCTGGTGGTTTAATAAGAGAGTAGGAGAAGGGATAAAAACCAAACGAAGCTCCCAATGTTGTGAATAGAACTCTTAGATAATAAATAGATTTTATGGCATTTACATTGTCGAGACATCGTAGTAGAGTTCATAGACGGGGGTGCCATGAGTCTACGGGTAGAGACGTGGGGGACGTGGTAGTACGACAACTAGGAACACCAATTTTACCCAGGTTCGGTATGTCGAAACTAGGTGGCGTTCCTACTCCTGCAATCTCACTAAATCAGGGCTGAAGCTTGAAGTATACAAAGTACAACATGAGTAGGGTTTCGCTAACTCGGCGAGGATCAACTTCTCGGCGAGTTGGCTTCTAGCTAATTGTCTATATCTTCTTCTTCTCTCTCGTACGGCTTTATATAAATAGCCGGGTTAGGGCCTACAGAAAGGAAACCTAGAAGACTACGGAAAGTATCTAACTTGGAAAGCAATAATCCGCCTTCTACTCCAAGGCGCACAACTTTTGGCCGTGGCCCGGGTTCTTCTAGGATCCGGCTTCTGCGCGTCGACTTACTGGGCCGCCTAATGGACTATGGTTCATTACCAAAAGCCCACCGTGGTAATACGGCTCTTTAGGACAATGCCGGATATACCCCTAATCGGTATATATCCGACAGTAGCCCCCAAGAAGGATTGAGACTTCATCTTGCCACCTTTCGTCAATTCGCATTCTATTCCGAGAAAGGTTGGCGCTTTGTCTCGATTCTTCTTTTTCCCAAAACTTTCTTAACGCGAAACTTGTTTTTGTCAAAATCCGGCATTTTTCTTCCACGAGTGTAGAGGCCCCAGACCGGTAGGTCCAGAACCCCTCATATGCATTCATTCACGATCCCAGAAGAACCAGTCGTGAACAACATACGTAGTTGGCATACAGAATACATCATCCATTACACGAATATAGAGTCTTACATAAATGGTCACATGACCAAGTTCTTGATAACTGCCACGCAGGACAGACATTCAAAGTAAACACAGCGGAAGACGATAAGCATAGCGTAGTAGAACCCGAGTCACGCCTCATCCTACAGGCTGCTGACTGGGAGACGATCCTAACTCGCAGGGCCATCAGCGTAGAACTCCTCCTCATAGTACTCCTCCTGTGGTGGCTCCTCGTAGTCTGATAAGTAGATACCAGGGGCGAAACCAAATGAGTACATTTGAATGTACTCAACAAGACATCCTTTATTAGCTTACAATCATGCATACATGCTTATTTGGTGGAGTGGGTAGGCCATACATATGGTTAACCTACCCATGACAGATAAAAGATTTGCCATGGTTGATTCTTCAAGTTTACCTCTTTGTAAACAAAATCATTTAAAATAAGGTAGTTTTGTTCTCGTAGATATCACATATCTTGGAGGTTTTATAATTCTTTTGGAAAAGAAAGTTTTTCTTTTCAGAAACTTTTAGTAATAGTTTCTTTCTCATCGGTATCTCACAGATACCAAGTCATTCCTCCATAGTACCTCTCAGGTACAAAAGCCTTCCTTCAAAACCTCTTTTGAAAAGTTGACACAATACTACCTACATGGCCATTCAACCGTCCATATCCGAGGACGCGGCTATCTCGAAATAGTTTTACTCTGCAGAGGTGTACACATTTCCACTAGATCCAGAGTCTGCCATGAAACAACCATGGACTGTTCTCAACCTATGAGAACATCAGATAACTGGTCTTGACTATCCACTCTGTACAAGCTAGTACATGACTATCTCTTCAATTGGGGTTTCCCTCCCTGGCAAGCCATGTCCCACACCGCTCAAACAGGAGACCCAACTGCTGCATCCGGAGGGAAAATTAATCCCACACTTTAGATGTCCCGTATACTCACTCCTAGCGACATTTCGGTTCGGAGGATCCAATCCCCTATAGCCTTTGAGATAGCACATATACTAACCCTAACAAGTTTTTAATCAAGCCCCTACCCATATTGGGGTAAAGTGGCAGTACGATAATGGTTGTCCAGCGAAGACTAGGTTATGTGTCTTTTGTAAACATTTCTCATAAAATTTCCCATCATAACAATCCTTCCGGCAGACAGGGTCTCACCCTTCCTCCGGGGTTTTCCTTCCATAAGGCATTTGTTTACAAAAACACATTTTATTTAGTTCATTTAAGAACTCAAGTTTTAAGTAGGGGTATGGTATTTACATACCATTTAGTGTCTAAGGGCTTGGTAATACCAAGTTGACTATTATTATGAGTCCTTATACTAGTAGTATTAATAGTAGTAGTAGGATTCACACAAAAATAGTTTTTGAAGGCATAGTTTTGTAAAACTTCAGAAGTGAAAAGCATGCATGATAGATAATGATAAGTAGTTATACAGCAAGCATTAGGATGGCTTGCCTTGGTACAAGTGATGGTCCTGATCCTGAAAGTAACAGGAGTTGCAATACCCTTCCTCAGCAATTCCTTCCTCCTCGTTTTCTAACGTCGTAAAAAGGAATAAAGACACACTTTCAGAACCAAATAAGACAAACAAGGCTACAAGCAATATATACAGCAAGCAATCAAGTAGTACCACCCAAGGTTCTCAATTTTTCCCTTAAGAAAAATTTGCATAAAAAATATAGTTGGAAAAATCTGCTTTTTCCTAGTGCTCATGTGTGGCCAAAACAATGATTCTTGGTTAAGAACATTATGGACCAGTGGGGTAAAGCACATGTTTCTAGACAGTAGGGTGTCATATAAAACACATTTTGATGTCTAAAAATTTCCACAACAATCTCTATGGCTAGCACCTATAATTTGCTAAAATACTCAAGTGGTGAAATAAGCTCATGACAACTAGTCAAACCTATTTTCCACCCTGAGGCAAACATACCAGTGGGTGTTCCACTAGCAAATATGCTCACCAAGAGGTTAATAAGCCTCTGGTAACTTTTATAAAAGTGCTCAAAACAAACAAGCAAGCACCCAAAAACTCCTACTCATTACTAGTAGAAAATTTAGGAAAACTACTAGACTAGTTTAGACTACACTAGCTAATGTTATTCACAAGTGTGCAAGCTTTCAGAGGCAAAATACCCCTCTAACCAGTACCATAAATGCTACTGGATCTCACAAAAATATCATAAAAACATAGCTAGGAAACAAGGAAAAACTATGCTTAAAATGCTACACATGTGAGGAGATTAATCCCTAGTCATCCAAGTGCTACTCATGCTTTTGTGCTACTAAAAAGGAAAACTATCAGAGGTGAAAACCCTAAGGTAATAATGCCACAAGGACATTCCATCCTCTGGTTTCAACACCAAGGATCCATATTTTTCCCTAAGGGAAAATAAGACAAAAAGCATACATGAATATCCTAGTGTGAAATCTAGTCCTTAAGCATTTCTATTTTAAACCTATTTCAAACACAAGCACCAAGCATCCAGAGGTGCTATGACCAAAATAACAGTACCTAAATGGTACTGGTTTCATGAGAATTAATCTAGCAACAAGCCTAAAAATCATTTAAAGGTCTACTCAAAACATACATAAAAATCTAGCTATTAGCAAGACCTATGCATGGAAAAATAGTTCTAAAATGCTATCATTCAAACCATTTATTCTAACATGCTCATATAACTTGTAAGCACCATAACCACAATGGAAAACAACATCACAAGCAAGAACACATCATTTGCACCTCACAATATTAACATAAAAAGCAAGATCTAGAATTAAAAATTAGACAGAAAGTAACCAAAACTTGTTCTGTCTCTCTAAATTTTTCTGTGGCTCCAAAAAGTAAATCCTTCTAGGATGTGATAGTACTTATCACTACAAAGCCTCTCCAACTTGCCTCACTCAAAAATAATATCCCAAACTCCGTCTAAAATTCATGGAATAGCCCACTGATGTTTTATCAAAATGGATGGCATTTCCAAATGGTAACTAACCTTGATGCAAACTAAAATTCTACTGGTAGGTATTGAAAAGGGCTTTCCAAAACAGTTGAGTTTGCTCAAAAATGTTCTGTATTTTTGAAGTTCTATTCATTTCAATTTTTAGGGTACTGTCTGGCATATGATTTTTAGAAAAATCATAAAAACTCAAAACAAGTTTCTGCCAGTGGGATATGGTTGCAATTTTGTATGGCTAGTAGCATAAAAATTAGCATGGTTAAATAAATTTATATGCTACCTTTTCTAAGCCTAAAGCTAGGACCTAGTTAAACTGCCAGAATAAAAGCATTTTTATTTTTAACCGAAACTTGCCCAAACGGGCCAAATCCGCAGCGCATGGCCCAGCTAGCACGCAGCACAGCCCGCCTGCGCGCGCGCGCGCGAAGCGATGCGTTCAAAGGGGGCCGTCGATTCGCAGATCGACGGCTCCTGCGCGTTCTTCCTCCCCGCGCCCCTCTCCTCTCTCTCTCTCTCGACCCGCGGACGAACACGTCACGGGCGCGCACGGCACGGGCTAGTGGCTCACCTAGGGGTGCTGTGGCGCGGTGGGTGACGGCGGTGGTGCTGTGGGGTGCCGGTGGCGCGGTGTCGGCGAGGATGGAGCTCTCCACGTCCGTCTCCTCTCTGCGACGGCGAGGCGGGCACGGCGACGACGGCGCGGGCCAACCTGCAAACGAGGGAGGGCCAAAGGATGTCAGGGAGGTAGGCTAGCTCCAGGGGGTCGCAAAGGAGGAGAAAAGGGGTCGGGAGGGCAGTGATATCGACGCCGTGATCCACCTCGAACACGCACGGGTCTGCGGCTGGGCGCGGCTCGCCTCGCTCGCACAGAGCGAACGAGCAACCGAGAGGGCGATGGGGTGGGTGAGTGTGGCGAGGTGAGTGCTGTGGCGAGAGGGTTTTGCCACTAGGGCTATGTAGGCACGAGGCCAAGGTGGGGGTGCTCGGGTACCATTGGCATGGGCATGCCCTTGCCCTTTGGGGTTTCTCCACAGGTGGCCTTTGTTCTAACTGGTGCCTAGGGGTCAAGCCAGTACAATTTGGTGAGCTAAGCCACAGCAAGGGCCAAGGGATGGGTAAAAGGAAGAAAAACCACTATTTCAACCACTATTGTGAGCTCACTCATTAGTCAAATGCCACCTCATATTTCTCCCTCCCTGGTCAGCCAAAGTAGGATCCAATGCCACCTTCTAGAAGTTTATAAACTAGGTTTTCGAATAGGCAAGGTGGCCTGGCTTGGATCAGTACACACAAGCTAAAAACATCAAGTCCAAAGGTGTAATCACTGTTCTGTCAGAAAAATTCAGTTAGGCAGTGTTTCTGAATTTTTCTAAGTGCTGGAAAAACAGACAGAGATAGCAAAAGTTGGGCTTGTTTTCACCAAGCAAACAAGCTCTAAAATGAGTGATTTAAAAAGCTAATCAGAGAGCAACTATCCAAGTTTCATAACCAACCATTTGATTTGAAAAAGGATAGGTTTATGGCTCTGAAAATAAATGGCAAAGTAGGTACATTCTCTGTTTTTAAAATGCTCAATTTTCTGTCTTAACAAGATGGCTCAAAAACCATCATGGCATTGTGTGTTAATTTTCTTTGTAGGTTTTTCCAAGAGTGTAGATTTTTTGTACTCATAACAGAGAGTAGTTTTGATCAAAGAAAATCCATAATTGGATAATCCTTGTGATGGAAAACAAGGGTTGAAAACAGCTACTTGGCTGTTTTTCAGGGCAAAAATTATATTGGAAAATCTAATGAAAATCTTTTCCAATTAATTTTATTTCAAGTTTAAGTTGATTCCTAATCATTAGTAACACAATTTCAAGTTGAAACAAAGGGTCACCTCAAGTCTTGAAAAATAATCTCATAAGAGCCTTAGTGGAAAACATAGGAAAACAATTATAAAGCAATGTGTTTCTTAGGAGAAAAACTCCTCAAGTGAGTGAAAAGAAACACACCACTAATATTGCATAGATAAACATCACTACACAACATGTTGTCCACTTAATTGCATTACAAAAGTCTTAAGAGACTTGCTAAAATACTATTATACAAGTGCTTAAAAACAGGGGTGTGACAAATCTCCCCCCCCTTAAAAAGAATCTCGTCCCGAGATTCGCGGGTCTAGGCTTTAAGAAAATCAGGGAACTCCTTCCTGATATCATCCTCACGCTCCCAGGTAGCTTCTTCCTCAGAGTGATTGGTCCACTGAATCTTAAGGAATTTTATAGCACGCCTCCTGGTAGCACGCACAATTTCCTCGAGAACCCGCAGGGGTCTATCACGATAAGTCAAATCATCATTTATGTCAATGGTCCTGAAATCCACGTCTTGATACGAGAGATCTTTCTCCGGTACTTGCAGACATTTCCGGAGCAATGACACATGGAAAACATTGTGAAAAGCAGATAGCTCCTCAGGTAATTCTAACTGATAAGAAACTTCGCCACGACGTGCCAAGATCTTAAAAGGGCCAATATACCTGGGGGCCAGCTTTCCTTTGACATGGAAACGCTGCATCCCTTTGAGTGGCGTAACACGAAGGTACACGAAATCTCCAATGCTGAAAGAGACATCACGACGCTTCGTATCAGCATAACTCTTCTGACGAGATTGAGCTGTCTTTAAACGTTCCCGAATAAGTTGGACTTGCTCCTCTGCAGCCTTCAAAGTGTCCACACCAAAAACCTGACTGTCTCCAGTCTCAGTCCAATTTAAAGGTGTACGGCATTTACGCCCATACAGAGCTTCAAAAGGGGCCATTTGCAAGCTAGACTGATAACTGTTGTTGTAAGAAAACTCTGCGAAGGGCAGACAGTCTTCCCATTTAATCCCATAGGACAACACACAAGCACGGAGCATGTCTTCCAGAATTTGGTTCACGCGCTCTGTTTGTCCATCAGTCTGCGGATGATAGGCTGTGCTAAAAGCTAATTTGGTTCCCAAACTCTCGTGCAACTTCTTCCAAAATCTAGAGGTGAACTGTGTACCTCGATCAGATACAATCCTGCTTGGGACTCCGTGTAGGCTGACAATCCGAGAAATATAAAGGTCAGCAAGCTGATCTCCACGATAGGTTGTCCGGACAGGAATAAAGTGAGCAACCTTCGTGAGCCTGTCCACGACAACCCATATAGAATCATTTCCTCGGCTGGACCTAGGAAGTCCAGTGATGAAGTCCATTCCCACTTCATCCCATTTCCAAACAGGCACTTGCAATGGTTGGAGCAATCCAGCAGGACGCTGGTGCCCGGCTTTTACTTGCTGGCAGACATGGCACTTGGCTACAAATGAAGCAATCTCTCGCTTCATTCCATGCCACCAGAATCTCTCTTTCAGGTCTTGATACATCTTTGTTCCTCCAGGATGGATAGAATACATGGTCTCATGAGCTTCGACCATGATGGTCTGCTTGAGATCAGATTCAGAGGGAACACAAATACGGCCTTCATACCATAATCCCCCATCAGCATCGATGGTAAACCCAGCAACCTTTTCCTTCTCCATGCGGTCCTTAATCCCATCAATACTTTTCTGGCCTTTCTGCGCTTCTTTGATTTGGTCAACCAGGGTCGGTTTAAGCTCTATGGCGTCTAACATGCCATAGCTGACCACTTCAATGCCAAGCTGGTCCAGTTCTTTCCACAACTCGGGTTGCCTTACTAGAATCATAGCGTTTAGAGAGGCCGGCTCTCGACTAAGAGCGTCTGCAACCACATTTGCCTTTCCCGGGTGATAATGAATACTCAGATCATAATCTTTAATGAGCTCAATCCAGCGGCGCTGCCTCATGTTGAGCTCACGTTGAGTAAAGATATACTTTAAACTCTTATGATCCGTGTAAATTTCCACTCTTCTTCCCATAAGAAAGTGCCGCCATGTCTTGAGAGCATGGACAACGGCAGCAAGCTCTAAGTCATGAGTGGGATAATTCAACTCGTGGGGCCTTAACTGGCGGGATATGAAAGATATCACCTTTCCTTCTTGCATAAGCACGCTTCCAAGACCAAGCTTAGAAGCGTCACAATATACGTCGAAATTCTTGGTGACATCTGGCATTATAAGGATTGGGGCAGACACCAGTCGGTGCTTCAACTCATTGAAACTTTCTTCACACTTGTCCGTCCATAGGAACTTGCTATCCTTCTTGAGCAACTGGGTGAGGGGTCTGGCTATACTCGAGAATCCCTGAACAAACTTGCGGTAATATCCTGCCAAACCCAGAAAGGATCTGACTTCAGTCTGGTTGGTCGGAGCAGCACGCTTCTCCACAGACTGAACTAGAGCAGGGTCAACAGATATTCCTCCCGCAGATACTACATGTCCAAGAAATCCGACTTCCGTCAACCAGAATTGACATTTACTAAACTTAGCATACAATTGGTGCTCACGAAGTGTTCCGAGCACAAGTCTCAGATGTTCTTCGTGTTCTTCCTCACTCCTCGAATATATAAGAATGTCGTCAATAAACACCACGACAAACTTGTCTAGAAAATCCATGAATACCTTATTCATGAGATTCATGAAATAGGCAGGGGCATTGGTTAGACCAAAGGACATTACGGTGTATTCATACAGCCCGTAACGAGTGGTGAAAGCAGTCTTTGGGATATCAGTATCACGGACTTTCAATTGATGATAACCAGTCCGAAGGTCAATCTTGGAGAAGATTACAGCCCCATTCAACTGGTCAAACAAGTCTTCAATTTTGGGCAACGGGTATTTGTTCTTGATGGGAACATCATTTAACTTGCGGTAGTCCACACATAAACGAGTGGGTACCGTCCCGTTTTCCCACAAAAATGATCGGAGATCCCCAGGGCGATGCACTAGGGCGAATCAATCCCTTCCTTAACATGTCCTCCAGCTGAGTCTTCAACTCATCTAATTCCTTCGGGTTCATCCGATACGGCTTCTGTGCTATGGGTCCAGTTCCGGGCACTAACTCGATCATAAACTCGATATCCCGATCAGGGGGCATACCGGGTAATTCTTCAGGAAAAACATCCGGGTATTCGCAAACTACCGGAACTTCCTCAAGGACAGGGTGGACTATTCCGGTGTGGCAGTGAACTTGTGACGAGGGTCGAGTTGCAGTGTACGCAACCTTTTCCCCATCCTCTGAGATCATTTCAATAGATTTCTTAGTGCAATCGATAACTCCCTTATACTTAGCCATCCAGTTCATACCGAGTACCACTTCTATCCCTTTGGATCCCAGCACTATAAGATCAGCATGAAAAGTTTTCCCTTGAATTTTTACTGGTACCTCATTGCAAATTAGGTTGGCTTTAGTACTATCCCCAGGTATTTGTACTAACATAGGGTTGTGCATACGGGAATGCTTCATACCACTTTTTTCAGCAAACGGTTTAGTGACAAAGGAATGTGATGCACCAGAATCAAACAGTACTGCGGCTGGTACCGAGTTGACAGGAAACATACCCATCACCATGTCTGGTGCCTCCTGAGCTTCTGCAGCATTGATATGGTTCAGGTGTCCCTTCATCCTATTCTGCCATCCAGTGGAAGGACCATGGTTCATCTTGGTTGCAGCAGGCTGGACTGGAGCAGTAGCTTTGTTGGGGCACTCGCGAGCGAAGTGACCCTCCTTTCCACAGGCAAAGCAACCTCCAGAAGGCTTTGAGCTTGGGTTTGGTTTGGGAGTATTGTTGGTGTGGTTCCCATTTCCTCCATTGTTACCTCCATAGCGGTTTCCATGATTATTCCCAGAGTGATTACCATGGTTACCCCCATAGCTGTTTCCTCCGTACCTTGGTGCATACGGTGCAGGGTGATTGTAGTTGTTGGGCCTTGGTGCATAGTTGTGGTTGGGGCGGGGTGCATAAGCAGGCGCCTTGTGGGTTGGTGGCCTCGCATACGGAGTGTTGCGAGTCCTCTGAGCACTAGGTCCTCCATGAGCACTCATCTTCCTCTTGCGGTTATCATCAGCAGATTTCCGCTTGTGCTCCAGCACCATAGCGGCATTAGCAAGGGTCTCCATGTCCTGGAATGGAACCACTACCAGGGAGCACTGGAGCTCATCATCCAGCCCATTTAAGAACCTCTCCTTCTTCTTAGCATCAGTATTAATATCATCCTGTGCATACCGGGACAGAGTAGTGAAATTCTCCCAGTATTCAGACACCGGCATACTTCCCTGCTTCAGATTTAGAAACTTCTCCCGCATAAGTGCCATCATTCCCTGGGGAATGTGATACTTGCGGAACCTTGCAGAGAATTCCTCCCAGGTGAACACGTGACCAGCAGCAACAGTCTCACGCGTAGTTTCCCACCAAGTCCTGGCAGGACCAGCGAGAAAATGGGAGGCCAACAGGACCTTATCATTCTCATCAACCGAAGCGACTTCCAGCTTGTTTGCAATGGTGCGGAGCCAGTCGTCAGCATCGAGAGGCTCCACATTCCTGGTGAAAACTGGGGGGTTGGTGTGCTGAAAGTCTCTCAGTCTCGAGCGAGCACCATTTCCATTGCCATTGCCATTATTGTTGGCGGCAGAAGCTAGCTGTTGCAGAGCGGTAATGGTAGCTGCACTCTCATCTCGGCTGGCTTGGCGATCTTCCATCAGCAGGGCCAACAGCGCCTCCACTGTGGGTGGTGGTGGCGGTGGGGGTTCGCGACGGGGTGCCATGCTGAAGTGAAACATGTGTAAGTCTAAGAAGTAAATTCTTGTTTTTGAAAACCCAGTACCTTAATATTTAAACAAAAGGAATACTAGCGATATGTTTCAAAAACAAGAGCGGGGCAGTCGCAAACTTGAATGAAATGAACGCAAGTAGTGACAATCAACAGAAAACCAAGCCAAACATTTCATTCATCACCATAATTAAACAGAGTTTCTTACATTACACACACACATCACAAGCCATATCATACAAGGAAGGCTTCATCGAGCTACAGGGGGTGCGATTGGTGGGGTCATCGCAAGGCTACTACTAGCAAACTATCTAGCAAAACGATCTAGCATACCTAACTAGTATCTAGACCAGCACCATGTGCTAAGGGTGAGAAGGCAGTGACTACACAGAGTCGTCGCTGTCCCCAACGTCGAAGATACGCTCCTCAGGGTCCTCCTCCTCCTCGTCAAACAGGTCATCATCATCCTGCTCGCTAGCCTCGCTCATATCCATCCCCTCTAAGTCGGAGGGAACATCCTCAATAGGCAGAAGATCCTCAATCTCCCTGTGGAGCTCTGCGGCCTCCTCCTCCAGCTCCTCTACGGCAGCGTCTCTCGTGGCTATGTCATCACGAGCTATCTGAAGTCTGCCGCGCAGAACGGCGTTAGCCCCCTCCAGGGCCGTCAGTCTAGTGGTGAGGCGTGCACGGCCAAGGCGGGTGGCCCTCAGCTGCCTCTGTAAGGCACGGTGCCTCGCGGTAGTAGCCTCCAACTGCTCCCTCAGCTGGGACAACTGCTGAGCCAGAGCTCCACTCTCCTCCTGGCTGTCGTGAAGCTCAGCCCTCAGCTCGTCAGTCTCGGCTATCAGTGTTTGGTGCACCAATATGCCGTGGAGGGTGTCAAGACGCTGGTCGTCCAACCTGAGCTGAGTGCGGTGTAGCAGAATCTCCATCTCGTCCAAGTGAGGACCAACAGTGGTAAAGTCTGGCTCGACAGGAAGTGGTATGCCATCCTCATCACGCCTCCCAATCAGCTCGAACCGGGAACCGATGAACATGTACTCCCCGATGTGTGCCAGACGTGCTACTGACTCCTGAATCACGCGCACCGCAGCCTCGTTCCAAGAACGATAAACAGCACGGTACACGTAGGCCTCCACTGTCGGGCTAGCCAGAGGTGCGCGGATAGTGACCTCCGCGTACCAGTCTCCCTCCAGAGGTGCCCCGACAACTAGTCCTCCTCGCAGCTCCGGAAGTGGCCGTCCCAACACAGTAGCCATAGATACTAGCCTCTCCTCGAAAAGGAAAGACTCGCCACGTGGACGTCCCAACTGAAAAGCCACGGTGATGTCCACGTCCATCTACACAAAATTTTAAGTATAGTTTAAGTTAGATCCAAGTGTGCAAGATTTTAGGTTCATGCAAGAAATAACTTTAATGCAAGTAGAGTCTAACCCAGAGAGGTGGTGGGATATAGGGAATAGTTTTATACTTAGTCATATATCCAATTTTTTTGTATTAGGTAAATTAGATTATCGGAGTATACACTAACGTCCATGCTAACTAAGGTCTCCTAGAGTCAGGATGGCTCTGATACCAACTTTGTAGAGGCCCCAGACCGGTAGGTCCAGAACCCCTCATATGCATTCATTCACGATCCCAGAAGAACCATTCGTGAACAACATACGTAGTTGGAATACAGAATACATCATCCATTACACGAATATAGAGTCTTACATAAATGGTCACATGACCAAGTTCTTGATAACTGCCACGCAGGACAGACATTCAAAGTAAACACAGCGGAAGACGATAAGCATAGCGTAGTAGAACCCGAGTCACGCCTCATCCTACAGGCTGCTGACTGGGAGACGATCCTAACTCGCAGGGCCATCAACGTAGAACTCCTCCTCATAGTACTCCTCCTGTGGTGGCTCCTCGTAGTATGATAAGTAGATACCAGGGGCGAAACCAAATGAGTACATTTGAATGTACTCAACAAGACATCCTTTATTAGCTTACAATCATGCATACATGCTTATTTGGTGGAGTGGGTAGGCCATACATATGGTTCAGCTACCCATGACAGATAAAAGATTTGCCATGGTTGATTCTTCAAGTTTACCTCTTTGTAAACAAAATCATTTAAAATAAGGTAGTTTTGTTCTCGTAGATATCACATATCTTGGAGGTTTTATAATTCTTTTGGAAAAGAAAGTTTTTATTTTCAGAAACTTTTAGTAATAGTTTCTTTCTCATCGGTATCTCACAGATACCAAGTCATTCCTCCATAGTACCTCTCAGGTACAAAAGCCTTCCTTCAAAACCTCTTTTGAAAAGTTGACACAATACTAGCTACATGGCCATTCAACCGTCCATATCCGAGGACGCGGCTATCTCGAAATAGTTTTACTCTGCAGAGGTGTACACATTTCCACTAGATCCAGAGTCTGCCATGAAACAACCATGGACTGTTCTCAACCTATGAGAACATCAGATAACTGGTCTTGACTATCCACTCTGTACAAGCTAGTACATGACTATCTCTTCAATTGGGGTTTCCCTCCCTGGCAAGCCATGTCCCACACCGCTCAAACAGGAGACCCAACTGCTGCATCCGGAGGGAAAATTAATCCCACACTTTAGATGTCCCGTATACTCACTCCTAGCGACATTTCGGTTCGGAGGATCCAATCCCCTATAGCCTTTGAGATAGCACATATACTAACCCTAACAAGTTTTTAATCAAGCCCCTACCCATATTGGGGTAAAGTGGCAGTACGATAATGGTTGTCCAGTGAAGACTAGGTTATGTGTATTTTGTAAACATTTCTCATAAAATTTCCCATCATAACAATCCTTCCGGCAGACAGGGTCTCACCCTTCCTCCGGGGTTTTCCTTCCATAAGGCATTTGTTTACAAAAACACATTTTATTTAGTTCATTTAAGAACTCAAGTTTTAAGTAGGGGTATGGTATTTACATACCATTTAGTGTCTAAGGGCTTGGTAATACCAAGTTGACTATTATTATGAGTCCTTATACTAGTAGTATTAATAGTAGTAGTAGGATTCACACAAAAATAGTTTTTGAAGGCATAGTTTTGTAAAACTTCAGAAGTGAAAAGCATGCATGATAGATAATGATAAGTAGTTATACAGCAAGCATTAGGATGGCTTGCCTTGGTACAAGTGATGGTCCTGATCCTGAAAGTAACAGGAGTTGCAATACCCTTCCTCAGCAATTCCTTCCTCCTCGTTTTCTAACGTCGTAAAAAGGAATAAAGACGCACTTTCAGAACCAAATAAGACAAACAAGGCTACAAGCAATATATACAGCAAGCAATCAAGTAGTACCACCCAAGGTTCTCAATTTTTCCCTTAAGAAAAATTTGCATAAAAAATATAGTTGGAAAAATCTGCTTTTTCCTAGTGCTCATGTGTGGCCAAAACAATGATTCTTGGTTAAGAACATTATGGACCAGTGGGGTAAAGCACATGTTTCTAGACAGTAGGGTGTCATATAAAACACATTTTTATGTCTAAAAATTTCCACAACAATCTCTATGGCTAGCACCTATAATTTGCTAAAATACTCAAGTGGTGAAATAAGCTCATGACAACTAGTCAAACCTATTTTCCACCCTGAGGCAAACATACCAGTGGGTGTTCCACTAGCAAATATGCTCACCAAGAGGTTAATAAGCCTCTGGTAACTTTTATAAAAGTGCTCAAAACAAACAAGCAAGCACCCAAAAACTCCTACTCATTACTAGTAGAAAATTTAGGAAAACTACTAGACTAGTTTAGACTACACTAGCTAATGTTATGCACAAGTGTGCAAGCTTTCAGAGGCAAAATACCCCTCTAACCAGTATAGGTTCTTGGCAAGTTTGGTTTGTTGTCACCTAACTAGTATGATAGGTTGGTTCAACTTAATTTTAAAAAATGATCTTAACGCTTAGGGTAATAATAAAATTTTGAAATCCAGTTAAGGCACCGGCGGGAGGCCCCTCAAGGCTTTTGGTCCCTCTGGTGTCGCCTTAGGTTGAGGGGGGTTAACCCTGGATGGGTATTGTTCTTGGTGAGTAGTTATAGTTGTTTCAATGCGCTCTCTCATCCCTTTGTAATAGACGAGAGTTGTAGCGTGTCTCCATAGACTGCTTAGTGCCGCCCGCTTCCTTTTCATTACAACCACCTCTTCCTTTGTACCCAAAGTATTTATATCTTGTGATGACTAGTTGCCTTGCTATCTTGTGAGTATTGCTTGCAGATTGTCGGTACATTCAAAGTATTGACCCCATGATTCGGGGCTGTATTCACAATGCAGTCGACAGGTCTAAAGTTGGACGACGTTAGCTTGGGAATCCTGTTTTTGTGGGTTATTCGTGAACTGTTGTAATGGTATCAGAATTGACAACTCAAGATCAGATATTATGTGGATGCTGGCAGGAACGCTGAAATCCCCATAGTACCCGATCCAGGGGCGTCACACCACCGCCTCTCGTTGCCTCTTAGCCTATAAGATTCCCTTAACCCTAATTTTATCGAGGATGGAGTTATTTTCGATGAAACATACAGAGATGCGTCGTCACCTCGAAAGTCCAATCTAGGTCTTGTGCAGCCCTGTTCCGGCACCCTGCCGGAGGGGCAATCGTCATCGGAGATCTCTACATCGCTATGATTGCCTACCCGATGATGCGTGAGTAGTTCATCTTGGGACTACGAGTCCATATCGGTAGCTATTTGGTATCTCTTTGTGTCATGCCTCCATGTTTAGAGTCTCATGAGCTGCCTCACATGATCGAGACCACTGTTATGTAATTGTGCATTTTGTGTTTGTTGGGATCCAATGAACCATGAAATTCTGATTATTTTGTTCATATCAATCTAAGACGCTTCACTTATATTTGTAGAGAGTTTTAATATTGTCTTGTAATACTCTCTGGTGTTTATGATTACCTTGGCCACGTAGTTGTTTTGACCTCCAAGAGAGAATTTATATGCTATGTAGTGGGTTCATGCCTCTCTTACATCTATGCTCGAGTGACAGAAACGTGACGGATTGGAGTTGTGTTGTTTCCACTAGGGAGAAAACAACGGTGCTCTTGTCTATGGACAAGAACCATTGCTTACATTACATAATGCAATTAGCTGTTGCACACAAAGCAATCACTTCGTTGTTGCAACTTAATACGACCGAGATTTGTTGTATAGCTTTCTCAAGGTGGACTGTTAGTAATAGATGTATGCTGGATAGCGGTGTATTTATCTTGACGTAATGCCTACAATATTAGAACCCGTGAACTATATCTCGTCATAATAGTATTGTTATATGTTCATGATTTTCCAATTGCCCGGTTGTAATTTGTTCCTCCAACATGTTTGTTTTCTTTGGAGAGACACCAGTAGTGAAACTGTGGACCCAGTCATATTTTCCTTTTTATTGCAACCTTCTTCTAAGCAGTTTCATCATTGTTTTTTTTATACCTATTTTTACTTTTGTTACTTTTCATTACTCTATATGTTTAATTCTCTATATTTTAGCAAGACGAGAAGACTAACAACGTTCTCGGAAAGTTAGGGACACAAGAGAGTTAGTGTGTTATGTGCAGGTTCCATGCTTGTTGACACGCTAGACAACAAGCAAACTTCTCTATGTCTTCAAAGTCCTACTAGTCAATAAACCCTGCTTCCATAATTGGGGGAAATTTTTGCCATACTACATCACATCTTCCTCTTAGGGTAACCCGACGAATATGTGATCCCGTATGAGAGCATCAACAGTTGGCTATTATCTTGTAGCCCGCTTATCTTCTCTCTTCTCTTATCTCTCAACCAACTAAGTATATATATTGTGTAGATTCATATAGCCCGCTGACATGATCTTACGGTACTTGCTCTTAGAGCGGGTGCTAGGCTCTAAATCTCAGTAGTTATGTGCGATTCCCATTACAAGCCGGGATTTTTTATCTTCTGGCATCGGGCGCGAATGCCATTTTTAGTGCTGGTGGTTTAATAAGAGAGTAGGAGAAGGGATAACAACCAAACGAAGCTCCCAATGTTGTGAATAGAACTCTTAGATAATAAATAGATTTTATGGCATTTACATTGTCGAGACATCGTAGTAGAGTTCATAGACGGGGGTGCCATGAGTCTACGGGTAGAGACGTGGGGGACGTGGTAGTACGACAACTAGGAACACCAATTTTACCCAGGTTCGGTATGTCGAAACTAGGTGGCGTTCCTACTCCTGCAATCTCACTAAATCAGGGCTGAAGCTTGAAGTATACAAAGTACAACATGAGTAGGGTTTCGCTAACTCGGCGAGGATCAACTTCTCGGCGAGTTGACTTCTAGCTAATTGTCTATATCTTCTTCTTCTCTCCCGTCCGGCTTTATATAAATAGCCGGGTTAGGGCCTACAGAAAGGAAACCTAGAAGACTACGGAAAGTATCTAACTTGGAAAGCAATAATCCGCCTTCTACTCCAAGGCGCACAACTTTTGGCCGTGGCCCGGGTTCTTCTAGGATCCGGCTTCTGCTCGTCGACTTACAGGGCCGCCTAATGGACTATGGTTCATTACCAAAAGCCCACCGTGGTAATACGGCTCTTTAGGACAATGCCGGATATACCCCTAATCGGTATATATCCGACAGTAGCCCCCAAGAAGGATTGAGACTTCATCTTGCCACCTTTCGTCAATTCGCATTCTATTCCGAGAAAGGTTGGCGCTTTGTCTCGATTCTTCTTTTTCCCAAAACTTTCTTAACGCGAAACTTGTTTTTGTCAAAATCCGGCATTTTTCTTCCACGAGCCTTCATGGAGAAGGAACTTCATGACGTCAGCGATGAAATCGTGCTGACATCATGGACGTTTGGGTTCAATGTGAAACCCTGAAACGTATCTCTGACAGACTCTCACGGGAAATGAGGAGATAGCCATTATCACCCCGTCCCCTCATTTCCCGGATTTTCCGGGCATGACACGCGTCAAAGATCCAACAGTCAAAATAGTCTTTGCAGCATCTCAATGCATTTCCGGCTATAAATACCGCCTCGGGCCCTCTGATTTAACCTTCTGCTCTCTCATCTCCCTCAAGCCCCCTGCACCATTTCCATAGAGCTCAAGTTCGTGAGAGTGAGCAGAGTTCGTGCGACCGCACCTCCTCGGAAAAACTCCATCGAAGTATCCAGATCCTCGTCGAGCCACCCAAACATGAACACCGGAGAATCACCCCCCCTGCTACGAAGGAGAGCTCCGTCGCCCTCGACATCGACAGTATCATCAATGACATAGACCCGCAGCTGGACTCTCCCGGCTGCGCCACCGCGCGCGCGCCGGAGGGAAACGACGGCAACTTGTCCCGTGGGGATCTTCCTCCCGCGGCCGAGAACGCGCCTTCGTCATTTGCCGCGCCAACTCTGCCTCTCGCCACCGAGCCAGCGGAAGAAAACCTCGTTCGCGGTGGCAAGGAGCTCGCCGCCACGGGCGCCGCTGGAGCGGAAGAAGACATGGAGGAAAACTCCGGGAATTGGAGCCACTTCAACGTGGTTCAATCCCTTCTTCCGACAATGGAGACGGAAGGGCTTATCCGGAAGGGAAAATGGTGGTACGAGGAGGACGACTCCGAGCCATTGCTGAAAGCCGGAGAAAGGTTTTTCCTCACCTCTCACATTAGTAGAGGTATGGGATGTCCACCTTCTGCCTTCTTCCTCCAAGTCCTGAACCACTACAACATCCAATCTCATAACCTTCCTCCCAACTCCATTCTATATCTAGCCGGGTTTCAGGTCCTCTTTAAAGGGTATCTAGGAATAGAACCTAGGTTAGATTTCTGGCAGTATTGCTTCGGGGTAAAGCGCAACCCCTCTGAGGGCGCTCTCCCCACCTACAGGACCATCTCCTTCACCCTGCGTAGGTTTAGGGAGGATTGGTTTCCGAAAATCATAACCTCGGAATCCTTCAAATTTTGGACGGGTTCCTTCTTGTACCACAAAGTTTCCCGTTTCCTAGAAAGGAAACGGGCATTCCACCTTTCACCAATTCTGCTGCCACTCCCCAGGATAACTGGGCAGTGGACGCAGTCCAATCTTTGCCGGATGATTTGATGAGTATCAAACGGTGCATCGCAAAACTCGTCTCCTCCTCTCCTCCTCTCAGTGGCACCAACATAGTTCTGTGTTGGTTCGGGAGACGCATCCAGCCATTGGCTTATCACAGAACCCGACTTTTGTGTGACTATACGGGCCGGGAGGATGCAATTAGGGGAACAGACAAAGCGTTCTCCAAGAGGGACTTCAAGAAGCGGGTAAATCATCTGGTCGCTACCCGCTTCCAGTATGAAGAATGCCGAGAAATGTATCACGCGGGAAATCCAGCTCCAAAGATAACATTTTTCTTCTTTGGGCACTTTCTTCGATTCTATCTTTCTCAGATTTCTAACTTAGCCAAATTTTGTGGTTTCTCCACAGCTGGCCGATCTCACTGATGAGGACCTTGCAAGCGACGCCGAGTTGGACGCAATGCGTGCCAACTTTGCAGGCGGACAGAAACGCAAGAAGCCATCCACTGCTCAAGAAGTGGTTGAACTTGACGAAATCCCCATTGCTACTTCCAAGTAAATCATCTGGGTTTCTCTTTTCTCTGCTTTTTGTCGCAGGAATTTCTTTTCTTTCTCGGAATTCTAACTTCTCAGATTTTTTCTTTCTAGCTTGGCTCCAAAAACATTGAAGCCAAAAGCCCAGAAGAAATTGAAGTCTGTTGCCCGGAGAGGGACACATCCTTCTCTTGATGCTGCTCCAACACTCCGGTCGCAACCGCGTAGGAAAGCTTGGCTGCCAGGGAGGAGGAAACTCTGCAGACCAGCCAACCCATTGCGCCGGAAACAAACGCGAGGTAAAGGGAGATAGAGCTAGAAGTTGGTGGTCCCTCCAATGCTCCTCAGGAGGAGCCAATCCCCAACTATGACCCGCAGTTCAAGGTAAAACAAGAGGAACATTTTGACGAACATGGATATATTCATCCATGGGCGACAAAGTTCTTTGCTCCAGCTCCTCTAATCCGTCCTTGGCTGCAAGGCGTACTTATTGTTAGGAATAACTTCGTGTTTTCGCCTCGGCATATTATCCAAGATGTCCTTTGCCACGTTGGAATTCTCTTTGCCGAGTATGCAAAGGAATTCAATGAGAACTTGTCGAGTCTTCAACGGATGAGCCACATAATATCTCTAGCCCCCAAGCATTTTGCCAAAAGTATACTTTTTTGACTTAATGCTTTCATCATTTCCTTGCTTGATTTTTGACTTAAGCACTTTGCTTCTTTTTCGTGTTTCAGAAAACTTGTGAAAACATTAACATGGAAATTTTCAGCAAGCTTACCATCAAAAATAAGGAGGTGAAAACCCTTCTTAGTATTCTCGAAGATAAGGACTCGGAGCTGGCCTCCGTTCAGCAAAAGATGGATGAATCAACAGGTAATTTTTTCTCTATGATGTTGTTTAGAATTGTTTTCTTAGTATTTTTCCGAGTTTTAACTCTTCATTTTACTTTCTTTTTCAGCTTCTTTGGCGAAAGCAAAACAAATTGCTGAAGATGCTGGCAATGCTGAGAACCTCTGCAAGGAAAACATGGAACTTCACAAGATCAATGTGAAGCTCCAGAAGGACCTAGAGGCCAGCCAACTGGTTGTCGGCATTGTCGAGTCCAAGGCCTCCAACCAGGCTGAGAAGGACAAAGCCACCATCAGAGACCTAGAGAATGCCCTGAACCAGCGCCTCGAGGAAGGCACGGAGATGGATCGGATTCTCGGTATGTTTTTCGGGGATGCCAAAATCGGTGCTTTCATCAAGGTTTCTTTCAGCTGGGTTAATGATTTGTCCGCCTCTTCTGTCCATTCAAATTTGTCGGATGTCTTCAACAATTTGTATAATGGCAGAGCTTTATCTCCTAGCCTGCTTATAAACCTGCTGACTGCGGCTACAGAACCCATCAATCTTTGTACATATTTTAAACATGTAGGCTTTGTGATGTTCAAGATTGCCTTGATCTTTTCCGGGTTTACTTCTATTCCTCTGTGAGAAACGATAAAACCCATAAGCTTTCCTGAGGGAACCCGGAATACGCAGTTTAATGGATTCAACTTCATTTTGCAAGTGCGCAAATTTTTGAAGGTTTCTCGTAGATCTTCAAGGAATGTGCCCTTTTCGAAGGTTTCTCGTAGATCTTCAAGGAATGTGTCATTTTCCTTCGAAACATGGACTATGCAAGCAACATTGCATGCAACACTGGTATGTAGCACCCGCGTTCTTTAGGCCAAAAGGCATGGTTATGTAATAGTATGTTCCATACGGGGTTATGAAGGAAGTTTTGATTTGATCTTCCTCCTTCATACGTATTTGATGGTACCCGGAATAAGTATCCAAAAAGCATAAAAACTCAGAGCCAGCAGTGGCATCTATTATTTGATCGATTCGCGGTAATGCGAACCTATCTTTTGGACACAATTTGTTCAAGCTGATGCAATCTATACACATCCTAAGAACAGTAATGTCTTTCTTCGGGACTAATATTGGGTTTGTAGACCAATCAGTATGTATAACTTCCCGGATAAAATCAGCTGCTAAAAGTCGGATAATTTCCTTGCCTATAGCCTTCCGCCTTCTTCCATTAAAACGACGCAGACCTTGTTTGACGGGTCTTGAGCGTGGAATTACTTTCAATTGATGCTCAACAAGTTTCCTGGGTACTCCTGGCATGTCCGCAGGACACCAGGAAAAAATATCCCAGTTCTCACGGAGGAACTCGATGAGCGCGCTTTCATATTTGTCGGTCATCCCTGTCCCCACTACGACAAACTTTGTCGGATCTTTGGGGTCTAGGATAACCTTTCTTGTATTCTCGGAAGCTTTCAAACTATCTGCTGGCTTCCGGCTTTCTTTTCCTGCCGGCATTTCCATCGGTGATACTTCCTTTGCCAGCTCTTTCAATTCCTCCTTTGCTGTTACTTTTTTGGTGCAAGGGGTATTTTTTTTCCAGCTCGTTCGCCAATTCGAAGTCTCCCGGTATGGTGATTACTCCTCCCTTTGGCCCTAGCATCTTCATCTTGTTATAAATATAACATGATCTTGCCATGAATTTGGGGAAAGCTGGATGTCCGAGTATTGGGTGGTATACACTTTCGAACGGCACCACCTCGAATGAGATTTTTTCCTATCGGAAATGTTCTCTTTCTCCAAAGGTTACATCTGGGGAAATTTCCCCCAGGGAATGTGCTTGTCTGCCAGGAACGATGGAGTGGAAACGTACGTTGCCGTGTTTCAGCTGGGTCTCGGAGATTCGTAGATGCTTCAGTGTATCCAGGTATAAAATATTGATACTGGATCCTCCATCCATCAGCACTCTCTTCAGCCTAGTGTTTTGGACAATAGGGGTTACAATTAGAGCTTGTGTGCCGGGTTCTGGGATATTTCCGGGATGATCTGACTGATCCCAGGTGATTGGCGTATTGGAATACTTCAAGAATTTGGGCGTTGGTGGGAAAACCGCGTTTATTTCTCGAAGTTTTCGCTTTGCCTATTTTCCTGAGGGAGTTGCCGGGAAAGTTAGGTTGCATTCTCCATCAACTCTCGGGAATTTGGCTCGCCTTTTCGCTGTTGTTCCTGGATTTTTTCATCAGTGTATGATTCACTGTCTTCTTTTTTAGCTTCTGGCTTTTGCTTGGAGAACTGCCTCTTGGAGTTCTTTCCTTTGTTCTCGGATCCTACAGTGCCCTTCATATGCTTGTTGAGGCGACACTGCGCATTTGTATGGGTAGGCTTCCCAAATTGCGAATGGTGGACACAGTTTTCCGACTTCATTTTTGCCCACTCTTCCTTAGAATAGGAGATAGGTTATGTGCTTCTTCCTTTCCATTTGCCGCCAGTATCCTTTCCAAAGGTTAAATTTACTTCTTTGGGGTTTGTCTGCGCTTCCGGAGTAGTCTTCTTTTCAGAACGATGTGTCTTTTTGGCCTGAATCAAAGTATCAATATTTCCACCTCTCACTCTGTTGTCATCTTCGCCCGCTGCGTGCTCATTGGCGATAGTAAGCATAGATCCGAGATCTTTGTGCTCCTTTGAACCAACCATGAACAGTATGAGGCCGGGTTTTAGTCCATTGATGAAAGCATGCATTGGTTGTACATCACTTACTCCAGAGCAGCTGTTTTTCATTGTTGTCCATCTTGATATAAAGTCGACATACGACTCGTCTGCAAATTGAACGCAACAGTTTAACTGGTTGATGCTCTTAGGGCGTTTGTACGTACCCCGGAAGTGCTGAGTGAATACTCTAGCCATATCATCCCAGCTATCCACTGTTCTTGATGAAAGCCCGTTAATCCAATCTCTGGCTCCATCCAGCAACATTAGGGGGAGAAATTTCACTGCTTCGAGGTATGTCCCTTTGTTGATCTGAACGGCAGTATAGTAATCTGAGAGCCATGTATCCGGGTTTGTACTTCTGGTATACTTTTGATAAGTTGGACCAACTTTGGCAAAGCCAGAATGTAGAGTTATTCTTTGGATCCTGTCAGTAAAACACTTAGGTCCAAAGTATAGATCATCTCTTTCCTCCTTATCGACGTGTGCGGAATATCTGCCGGCTGAATGGACAGAAGGGGATCTGGTCCTTTCTGGCCCATTGTTGCGTGAATGCGCTCTTCCGGGATTATCCCTATTTCGTCTGTTATTGTGTCCTTTGCAATGAGGCGGAATTCTACTCCTTGGCCTTTCTTTATTCCTAGGAGAATTACGGGATCTCTCACGCCTGTGAGGATTTTCATGTCTTCCGGCTTTTTCAGGTGGGCGTCTCGGAGGCGGCACTATTTTTCCGCCTTTCCGGTTTTGTTCCTACCGATCTTTATGATAACGGGGTATATTTCCGCCTTTCGGCATATGGGATCCCGTTCTGTATGCTTCATCCATATTGTCCGGGATTTTCTTGTCCTTCTTAGGATCTCCTTTCTTGTCCTTAGAGTCGCCCGAATCTCCAGGTTCTCCAGGTCCAGGTGCTCCAGCGGCGCAAGTGGCAGTTTTCCATAGGGTCGAGTCGTCATGCAAGTTCCCTGATCTTGCCTGACCTCGTTGTTGCTATTGCAGCACTTTACCCAGGAAAGCATACACTCCCTGCAGATTTTCTTCTTTGGAATACAAATCATCATTAAGGATGGCAAACGCGGCTTCAGCGTTTTCGGCTACGGTCTTGTAGATGTGTTCGCCCTTAGCGTTTACGCCTTCCACCTGTCGTTGCCAGGAAGGATTTTGCAACCGTTCTTTTGCTGGAAGTGCATCCGGCCTTGCGATTTGGAGTAATCTCGTGGGTTTTATCCCAGACATATTCCGTCTTTCGAATTCTTCAATTTCCTCCTGCTTCGCTTTAACAGTAGCTTGGGCTTTGAGGAGATTTTCTTGCGATCGGAATAGTTGTTGTTGCTACCGCATAATGGCTTGCCTTCTGGCTTCCAACACTTCCGGTGGCTCGTAACGTCCAACCGGGGTTTTGATCAGATCAATCTCGTCCTGTTCTGACAATTCAGGAACATGGATTTCTTTGTTTTTCTTCTTCCAGGTTTTGGTTAGTATTATCTGCCAATTTTTCCTTCTGGAGTTTGTACTGGAGTTTCTTGGCAGTCTTCTTTTTCTTCTGGAAGAGGGAGGCTTTTTGCCAAGTTCTTCCTCTGTCTATTCCTTGACATCAGGATAGATGGGACTGATTTCGCCATCCTCTCTTTCCTCATCTGGTGGAGGGATTTTGGGGTCTTCGTCGTCTTCGGCATCCGAGTTATCAGTCGGTTTTTCCATAAGTACTTCATGGAAGCCCCTGCATAGATTTAACCTTTCTTTCGAAAGCGTCTTCATCTTCATCTTCTGAATCTATGTCTTCAGATCCAGGTTCCGACTCCAATCTTGCCTCTATGGCAGCTAGTATGGAGTCAGCTTCCGAGTTCACCGTTTGATTGGCGGGTGTCGGATCGTCCACTTGTTCCGTGGGATTGTTATTTTACGCCTCTTCCATGGGATTAGTTACTTCCGTGTTTCAGCGACCTCGGAATGCACCATGCCAATGAAGTGAGATATGATTGCGGGCATCTCCGAAGAGGCGGCAAATTCAGAGTTTTGGCGATCTGAGCAAAATCCGGTATCATAGTTTTCTTCAACTGGGTATAGGGCGGGTGGGATAAATTTTCTTCCACCACAGAATCCCATTGCCTCTGCAGTTAATCCGATAAATATTTTTGTATATCCAATTGGTTAAACACAAGCACTTACCAGATGATTCTGTGCTGGCATGTACGATCCGTTGTCGATGAAGCGCCCAACGTCATTGTCAAATTCCAAGCTTCTGACAGTTATGGTACTACCGATTCCGCCGAGTATCCCCGATCTAAACATAACGCCTGACGTCGCTGGCCCCATGGTGGGCGCAAACTGTCGATACATCGTAGTAGATTTCATACACGGGGGTGCCATGAGTCTACGGGTAGAGACGTGGGGGGATGTGGTAGTACGACAACCAGGAACACCAATTTTACCCAGGTTCGGTACGTCGCAACTAGGCGGCGTTCCTACTCCTGCAATCTCACTAAATCGGGGTTGAAGCCTGAAGTGTACAAAGTACAACGTGAGTAGGTTTTTGCTAACTCAGCGAGGATCAACTTCTCGGCGAGTTGGCTTCTAGCTAATTGTCTGTATCTTCTTCTTCTCACCCGTCTGGCTTTATATAAATAGCCGGGTTAGGGCTTATAGAAAGGAAACCTAGAAGACTACGGAAAGTATCTAACTTGGAAAAGCAAGAATCTGCCTTCTACTCCAAACCGCACCACTTTGGGTCGTGGTCCGGGTTCTTCTAGAATCCGGCTTCTGCGCATCGGCTTACTGGGCCTCCTAATGGACTGTGGTCCATTACCAAAAGGCCACCCTGGTAATCCGGCTCTTTAGGGCAATGCCGGATACACCCCTAATCGGTCTATATCCGACATACATCAAGTCATATTAAGCCCAGTGATCAGCATATGACCGACATGGAGAATAATGCAAGGAAGCGATTAGCTTTTGAGCAGGAGAACAAGAAGGCTGAAAACTTGCTCGCACTGACCAACAATATGCATGTAGATGAATCGCAGCAATCGGTAACAAAAGCAACAAATGAACAAAGCGTAAAGGATCCTAAGAGACACAAGAGGGTGATGGCTCCTCGATCTCGGGACAATCCAATGGATCAGCGGCATCCTTCAAGGATGACCGCCAGGCACAATGAGTATCCTAAGCTTGAACTGTCGGGGCTGCGGACGGTCCAAGACAGTTCACGAGATTAGCAACTTGATTACGTTGCACCGTCCGAGCTTGGTTTTTCTCTCGAAAACCAAGCTTTGTAATACGAAGGTACAAGATTTGAGGGGAGGCTAGGTTTCTCTAATGCATTCAGAATGAAGTGTGAAGGAGTAAGTGGAGGACTCACGTTGTATTGGAATGTGGATTCAGTGGGTACCTTAAAATATTACAATATGTCTCATATTGATGTTTTTGTCCGAAATGAGGAAACAAGGGGAACGAGTGGAGGTTCACAAGGTTTTATGGCGACCCGAAGAGATCCATACAGAAACGTGGCTGGGAACTTATGAAATACTTATGGAAGTAGTTTGACAACCCGTGGCTCGGTGTAGGGGATTTTAACGAGGTGATTTCGGCTGGCGAACTGTTTGGAGGGCACGGCAGAAAGGAGTGGTAGATGGAAGGTTTTAGAGATGCCATTGATGAATGTGATTTTGAGGACTTGGGGTATATGGGTTTACCCTATAATTCGGACAACAGACAACAAGGAAGTAATAATATGAAAGTCTAATTGGTGCGGGGGAAACGGGGCTCCTAGACCGTTCCGTTTTGAAAATTCTTGGACAAGGCATCAAAATTATACACACATTGTTGAAGGGAGGTTGGATCCACGAACGTTATCTCTCAGTGTTGTTGCGACTGCTTTTAGGGGGGTGCGGCAAAGCCTGCCAAGGTGGAGCCATGAGGAATATGGCTCGGTGAACAAACAACTGAAATGCCTCCGAGTTAGATTGGAAAAGGTGCATGGAGACTTGCTTGGATCAGGTCCTAGTAGAACTGAGCAGCAACACATGCGACGGATCTCTGACCTACAATCAGGGAAGAGACTGAGGCTCACTAGCGGTCAAGAGTTCAATGGATGAGAGAAGGTGATCGAAACATGTCGTTTTTCACTCAAAAGCAGAACAAAGATCACGGACAAATAAATCAAAGCGTTCCGTAGATAGGATGGTATGGTGGAAACATCCCAGGCAGGTCTCGAGAACTTGGCAATTAAATTTTACAAAAACCCATTTTCAGAATAGAAGGATAGTCAGTTGGAAGTGGTGACAGATTGGATTCTGAAGAAGGTGACCGATACCATGACCTGTCACAACCCCGGACCCAAAGGTATACATACTGTTATACGCTCCTAGTCATGGACCTACAAGAGCTTCAGGGTTACCATCCCCGGCCGCAACAAACAACGGCAGGTAGACCGGATTCATCGGCACGCAGGACGGATCACCACGGTACTACTACTCCTTGTGTCCATGCCAGTCATAACCAACTATGCATATCAAAGCGTCCACGAATCGTATGAAACTGAAGGAACGGGACCAAAGCTATACAGAGATGCTATGTGTCTAGAAAGTGCAACAACAATCGAGGGTTAATGGGGTTACCAAGCCCCAGGCCGAATCACATCGGCAGGCATGCTCGGAAATGTATCATCGGCTCGACAAACCCTCGACTGCGACAACTATGCAGGCATAGCCAAAACTGTATAACAATGAGCTCGAAAGCAACAACCGATCAACGCAGCACTCTAGACAAGGAAGTTGTATTAAACAGGTGCTACTAGAGTAGCTGTACAAACAAAGGTCACACGACCCAACATTACATCAGACAGCGGAAGGCAAATTATGTTGCTAGTCAACAAGAACCCAAAAGGCCTAAGAGGCTGCAACATAAGGCGATGTCCCAGCCCATAGATTCCAGGCTGCTACCTGGGAACCCCAAACTACTCGTCGATGTCCACGTTGAATCACCACCGATGTGAGATCTTCACCTGAACCAAATTTAAGCAAACCTGAGTACGGGAGGTACTCAACAAGTCTTAGTTAACCTATTATATATCTTCTATCCTCGGAAAGGGTTGTATGAAGGCTATTTTTTGTAAATCAATCTTTGTTTTCCAAATCGAGGAAGAACATCACGTCTCATAGAATGTTTTCAAAACAGATGAGAAACTCAACTACTGTAATCATCATCTTTTCAATCCACCAACATCATTTCCCAGCATCTCACATCCTACAAGGATCGCCCCCCTCGGCATCTCCGAGGAGGCACCCTCAATCACTGTCAACATCTTTTACGTCACTTTTGAGTTATCTATGACCTCGTGTCTTCCACCAAGTCGTCCTTAACCATGGACACGGCTTTCCGAAAGATTTATCCCTGCAGGGTAGTACACTTTACCCACACGTACCCTCCGACTCTTAGCGCCACATGTACGCTCTTCCATGGAGTGCAGCAGAAGGTGGCTGGCTCCGACCTTTACCTTTCTCAACCCTATCCATGAGTCAACCCAAACAGGGCCACCCCGTCAACAGGGAGTTGGCCACCTCCTGACGGTACCTGTTCTGTGAGTCGGGATCAAGATTCGTGTATGTCCATCACTTGTCCCGGTCACGCCCTAGCTTTTCTCCAAATCATTTTCTGACTCAGACGCAGATGGAAATAGCAAACTATGAGACTCATGGATGTGGCCAAACAAGTTAGTTAGTAGAGCGAGGTTCATTGGCTCGCACGTGTGGTTGCATCCTCATACTTGGTTTCCGCGGCGAGACCTTAATCCTAGGGTTGGCAAGTACAGGACAAAGAACCACTTCCCAAGTGGCCTCCCATCCAAGCCGTAGTCAAGTTAACCACACAGTGCTCATCTCACCACGCCATCATATCATCCTAGGTTCTCGTAGCTCTGATTCATCAACCGGATGGAGCAGAGGTAAGCAAACATGTAAAGCTAAGCGAAGCAGATATGAGGCTCTGGCGATGCGCACAAGAAAATCTATGGCGGCTAGGAGAAGTGGATCAGGATATTGAGGCAATGCAGTAACTAGGTGAACTATATCTACTGACATCAAATACTTTGGAATCGAATGCAAAGTACGAGAATCAAATGATGTTGGAAAACATATATGAGCATATAAGAGGTTATGCTTGCCTTGGTTATAAGAAAACCAATAGAAATGTCTTCTCGGATAAGTGCTTGACTTATCGGTTAAGACCAAGTCGCCAAGGGCATTGTTGGCCTTGTCTTCGGAGTTGCGTTCTACCGATAAGAACAAACACCGGAAAGAAAGAGAACATTCAACACATGGCATAATGCAATGCGCAATATGTATGCATGAGCAAGTTAATGCACTGAAATAAATCCCTAAACATGTTCGTTGGGTTGCTAGGGTTCGTATGTCAGTTATGCATTTTTACGGGAATTAGCCCGAAATATACCCCGGACGGTACTTAGGGAAATTCTAAAAGTGAGTACAATTTTAATAAATCAAATGGGTTTGAAAACATCATAAACAAGTTGCATTTGTCATTTGAGCAATTTGGTATATAACTCTTAATTTTCTGATTTTAGTGAACAAAACCTTATTTTTCCATTTTTAAATGAATTAAACAATATTAAATAAATGCTCATTTTTGAACTTTGTCAAACATGTGTGAAAATGACATATTTGGTAGATAATAATTTTCTGAACAATTTGGTACCTTATTTATATTTTTCTGAATTACAGATTAAGAGATGTTCGTTTTTCAATTTTATTTCATTTTATGGAATTTGAATAAAGGTGGGGCCCACGTGTGAGTGCAATATTCATCTTTCAAAAAACAGAGAAAAACTGGGTTATGATGTAAGCGTGACACAACGATGACGTCACCAAGCCTTGATCTTCACATATGCTCTCAAATTCGATCAAATCCGCGCGCCATTCGAAAATTAAACTATACAACAAGGGAGAGGAGAGTATGGGGAGTCTAGGGATGCCGCTGGTGGACCATTTGGTCGCCGGAATGGCCAGCGGCGACCAGAGGCGCGGCGGCGGGACGTCGTCCATCGATGAACGGCCAAAACAGAGGGGGAGTGTCACACCCCAGTTTTTGGATTCTTAGACTGTGCTCAAGAAGACAAAAATTAGGGCCAACAATTTTTTTTATGATAACATGATTTTTTGAACTAACATATGTTTATGTGCTAAGAAATATTTGCAACTCAAGATTTTTTTCTTGATAAAACCAATACCATATGTTTCTAAAAAATATTCTTATTATTATTCCATGATGTTTTCCTATTATTACTTAAGTGTATTTTTATTTCAAGACTTGGATCATTCTTGTTTGCATCTTAAAAACAAACTTTAAACTTTGTTGGATCCAAGAAAAAAAGTTTTCAAAATGATTTATAAAAGTTTTCTTTTAAGTTTTCTATGGAAAACAATATCTACAAATAAAGCCAAGTACCTGTTTTCTACACTTGTTTTCACTAAGCTACAAATTGTTATTTTATGATTTCTTGATATTTAATTAATCCTTGATATACATACTACAAAACTATAAGCTTACTTTTATTTTTGAACAAATAAAAACTATCTTTTGCTTGTTGTTGTTGTGGTATAAAATTAAGGCAAAAAAGGACATTTTTGAGAAGGAGATAAAAACAGAAAGTATACTTTTTCCCACATGGCTTTCATGGCCTTAAATTATGTCAAAATTGTTTTCAAAAGTTATTTATGAAAGTATATAACATGGTTAACAAATCCATACTTTGAAAACCAATTTTGGAAAGCAATGGAGCCCTGAAAACAAACTCAACTTTTTCAACTTTCTGTCTGTTTTCAACACTTAGAAATTTTCTAAGTCCTGAAGTCTGAATTTTCTGAATTTTCTTTGTGAACAGTAGGAGATACACTTTTGCACTTTCATTTCTGGTTGTTTCCTTGATCTTTTGGAAGCATGACCAAGCCTAGCGTGTTGACCATAATATCTACTCGAACCAGAGCCCTTGACGCTGCTTCTAGAAGCCTTGGATGCTAAGAAAAGGGAGAGAGAAGAGTGATGACTAGGACAGGTATGGCAGCACTTGTGTTGACCATTTTAACCTTTCCACTTGCCCCACTTGCTATCTAGGTCCAGGATAAGCCTTGCCCACTCGTGGCCTTGACCTAGGGCACCATTACTCACAAGTGGAAGTGACCATAAGACCCTAGACACACCAATGCCAATGGTTGGTATCCACCCGAGGTGACCACTTTGCCCTCAACCTCCCTCCCTCTTCTATAAAAGTCTAGAGACCACACCTTTGCGCCTTTGCACCTCCCCGGTCATTTTGGACCCGAGCCCAAACCCCTAAAGCCCCCAGAGCTCGAGCACGGGCCGCCGGTGACCACCACGGCCACGGCGGAGCCCTGCCTGCACCACTCCATCCCAGCCCTTCCCTCTGCCCAGGGCCACTCCCCATGATCCCCCGAACCCCCCGGACAAGGTCCCGCATAACCTACCCGCCGGAGCCGCCGCCGCGGGCATCTGCCACGCGCCGCCGCTCGAGGCCACGCCGGTCGCCGCCGTCGCCGCCCCTCAACGCCCCTAGCACCCAGCAACTCCCCCGAGCCCTCTAAGGTGAGCTACGGCCGCCGCCCGTTCTTCCCCGTTCGGTTCTGAGAGAGAGGGGATCGGGAGGTAGAAGACGGCCCAGCGCCGTTGGATTATCGATCCACGGTCGCCTTCGAACGCAGCGGTTTCCCGCGCCTGCGCTCGCGTGTCCAGCGCAGCTGGGCCGCGCAGCCGCTAGCTGGGCCGAGCCCTGCTCGAATCAGCCCGTTCTGCTCGAGTTTTATTCATTTAAATTTTCACAGAAATATGTACCTTCACTTTGGACTTGTGAAAAATAGTAAAATTGCAAAGTAAAATCTGGGAAAATTCATGGACACAAAGATCTGCAATCTAAACCATGCAGACTGACAGTGAGAATGTTTTGAACATAACTTTTAAAATATGTAACCAAATGGATCAAACAAAAATGTTCTGGATAGGTATTGAAAATATATACCCAATGCACCTAACCTCACATCAAGGTGAGTTGTAGAATGAAAATGCCATCCAGTTTACAAAAAGACCAGTAGACTTTTCTATGATTTTTATAAGGAGTTTAAAAATGCTTTTTGAAGAAAATCCAATTGGATGAGTTTCGTATTGATTAGATCTATGTTTTCCTAGCTTAGATTAATTTTTGAAGCTCTGGATTATTTTTGGTGGACAGTTCTAGAAACAACACTTTTCTGTTTCTGTTTTTCATTATGTTCTTGTTTGAAATGATTTGTGTGGATGATTTAATCTTGCTTACTAGCATGTATAAGTTGTTAGGACTCGTTATTAAGTTGTTTTATTACAGTACATCTACCTTAGATAGTGTGTGCATGTTGGAAACTGAAACAAAGGTGAAATAGCATTTTTGTTACCTTCTAGCTTCATTATTTGGAATTTTTGTGAGAGCTAAATCGTTGTGTGAATGCTTTGATGAATTTTGAGCTATGATTGCTATGAATCCAGTACCATTTTGGTATTGTTATTTTGAAGTTAATACCTCTGTTAGCTTGCATGTATTTTTTATAGTGAAGCATGTACAGGTCTGGTTATTTAGTTTGCACTGATATTGTTTTCACTAGAATAAATGGCTTTGTATTATTTATCTTGCATGCTAATGTTTTTCATGAGTAACCAGAGGCTTAGTACATCCTTTTCCTTGGTATTAGTGGGCCCATAACCCACTGGTCCCATTGCATCTTGGTTGAGGATAAAAATCCCCAACCATACACATGTAGGAAATTAACATGTTTTAATTATGTGGTTGATAGGATATTTTCCACCAGGGAAAAACAAATTGTTTGTTTTCACATATGCAAGTGAGAAGTTTAATTCTTCTTAATAAATGCTAGTATTTTCATAGGTGAACTATTTGTTAGCATAATAATCCTTAGGAGTATCATGTTAATAAATAATTCCCTATTGTGTGCTAAAGTTAATTGTTTAAAAATAAAATAATTCCTTGAGATTGATAGATTGTCCAGGAATGATTTTAAATTGAGTGTTTGGATTTCTGAAAAGGTTTAGATAACTTTTCATTGAAATTCATAGCTACTGGTTGTGTAGGTTATACCATGTTTTCTTGCTAGAAATCAATTAGGAAGAACTAAAATGGCTAGGATTAATTTATGCATGCTTAATAATACGTTTCTTGGGATTATTTTGATGTTTGTGCTTACTAGCATGTCTAAGTTTTGTGTACTATTATTTAGGTACATATATGATCATGACCTTCTTGTTTTTATTTAAGCATCATGGTAGCATTGTTTGCTTCTTTAATGAGTAACTAGTGTCACCACCTGAAAATGGTGATTTTTGCTCTAGTATTGCCATTTTTCATTTTATAGGTGTATGGGTTTATTATAGAATATTTAGGAAGATTTTACTTATGTTATGATGCCATGAATTATTTAGTTGCATGTGCTATGGTTGTAGCTTAATAATTATCTCTTATAGCATGCTTGTGTAGAAATTCCCATACTAGTATGCTATTAGTGCAGTCCTGTTTCTATGCTTTTGATAGGAGTATTATCTTGAGTGATGATTGTGTTTTAGGTTATTTCTATGAATTTATTATCATTGATCTTAGTACTGGTTGTTTACTAATTTTCATGATTGATCGAATTCCAAAACCTCTAAGTAGACAATGACATAGTAAATAAGTAGTCTATTCATATGTGGTGTTGCTTGCTTGCTTATTAGGTTTTGTTTGCATGATTTACCTTGGAATGAGTTTATACTTGTGTTATTATTGTGTTTAAGAATATTTTATGAAACTAAAACATCCAACTAAATCATGAACACATTAAGTGACAGTTGCTTGTGGTGGATACTACCCACTGCCATGGGTATTGTCCGCCTTGATGTTTTTTTTATCATAGTAACCTAACCCTTTGCACCCACAAGCTATATTTTTAGCTTCTTAGATATCTTATTATGAGAGTGGTACACCACTCCATACATGGTATGTAAGATGTGGGATATGGTTTTCTAAACCATACCTAGTTGGCTCACGATAGTTTTGGACCGTGAGAGTTATGTGAGATCGTTTTCGCGACAACGTTTCGAGAAAACTCGTGGGTGAACGTTTGTTGCTGTATGTGTTGTTTATCTTAGTTGTTTGCCCTTTAGACCTGAGTGTGTGTATTTTATCTCCATTATGATGCTAGAACGTGAACAAGAAGAAGAAGAAGCAGTTGTGGAGCTGTGCGTCAAGTTCAATTTGCTTCAAGGCCAAGGACATTAAGAGAGACTTAAGGCAAGCCATCCTGATGCTTGCTGATATTACACTTATCATTATCTATCATGCATGTTTTACTTCTGAAAAGTTTTACAAAACTTTGATTCCCCAAAACTATTTTTGAAGTGAGTATCACTTCTATTATATATATACTATTACTATGTCATTAGTTAATACTTGGTGTTACCAAGCCCATAAGCCACCATATGGTATTTATTACCATCACATATATTAGTCCCTAAGTGGACACCTTAAAATTTTGTTTTACAAAACAAAGGCTTTATGGAAAACCCGGAGAAAGGGCAGAACCTTATTCTCCGGAGGAATGTGGAAGTGGTCATTTTTGGGAAAATGGTGTTTTTTCAAAAATGACACATAACCTAGTCTTCGCCGGACAACCTTTACCGTACTGGCACCCTACCCCAACATGGGCACGGGGCTTAACTTGAAGTTTGTTCTTGTTAGTGTGTGTTCTATCTCAAAAGCTATAAGGGTCGTCGTACGCTCGAATCCGAATGTCGTCAAAACTCCCAATGTTGAGACATAAAAAGTGTGGGATTAAGTTCTCCTCCGGTTGCACTCAGTTGGGGCATCCTGGCTGGCGGGGAATAGCTCGGTGCCGGGGATGACCGGTAAAACTCAACTGAGAGATAGACACATTCAAGCTTGAACATAGTGGATGGTTATGATCAGTTATCTGATGTTTCGCATACTGTTGTTACAGTCCGTGATTGTTCACGGCGGGTGTACTGGATCTGTGGACGTGTACACCTCTGCAGAGTACAACTTTTTCGAAGAAGCCGCGTCCTCGGATATGGACAGTTGAATGGCCATGTAGCTAGCATTGTGTCAATGTTTTCAAAAAGGAGTTTTCAAAAGAAGTTGAACTTGGGAAGTTCGGAAAGGAAGGAAATTGTGTACCATGGACGTACCAATAATTGGAAAGCCAGAAGTTGTTTCACAAAACAAAAAGTTTTGCAAATAAAACTTTTCTCCTCTGAGCAAGAATTCTGGAAACTGATTCCAAGAAGTTTTGCAAAGAGAAAATTTCTCTTCTAAATAAAATTTTAACAAAAAATCTTGTACATATGATATCTACAAGAGAGAGAAAAACTATATTATTTTCTTCTGAAGTATCTTCTTCAACGAAGCTACAGATTAATTTGACTGCAACTGTGGTGTCATCCTATATGAACACCATTGATAGTGAACCCTATTTATAGCCTACCTATTCCACCATATAAGCATACTTGCATCTTTGGTAAGGTACATGATGGATGTCTTGTTGAGTAAATTCAAATGTACTCATTATGGTTTCGCCCCTGGTATCTACTTGCCAGATTTTGAGAAGGAGATCTACGAAGAGGAGTATGGAGCTGATGGCCTTGCGAACTAGGATCGTCTCCGGGTCAGCAGCCTGTAGGTGAAGGCATGACTTGGGCTCTACCGCGTATGAGTGTGTTTAGTCTTCCGCTGTGTGTGTTGTGTGTTGCCATGTGTGGCAGCCGTTCAGGTTTTGGTCAAGTGACCAATTCCCCTTTGTAAGTGTTTTGTACAACCGTGTACTGGATATTGTATCTGTGTACCAACTTGATATGTTGTTCACGACTGAATTCCTGGGATCGTGAATGTATGCATATCAGGGGTGTGCTTGGATAGTGGTTCGAAGGGCAGGCCCTAAAGAGTTGGTATCAAAGCCAGGTTGACCTTAGGAGACCTTAGTTAGCATGGACGTTAGCTAGTACTCTATAATAAAAGTTAATAAAACCAGGTCACTAAGATGACTATTTTCCAAAAGAAATTGTGTACCCCATCTCCTCTGTGTTTTTAAAAAACTCTATTTACACTAAAGTTAAAAAGGAGTATCCTAAAATTTTGCACAATGTTACCTAACTTAATCTACTCTAAAATTTTGTGTAGATGGCAGTTGTCTTCACCCATTCCTTCCTGCTAGGATCACAAGCACCCTCGTACCGCCGCTTTGAGGAGGATTTGATCAAGATGACTCGCTTGATCGGTCGTCCCCTACCTGAGTTGAAGGGAGCCCAGTTTCACCAGGATGGACGAGAAATGTCCTGGTTGGTTGTCTGCACCATCCGTGCACCGTTGTTAGCACCATCAACCCAGAGATCATTTTGAAAGTGGTGGAGAACAGTTGGGAAGCAGGTATCCTTAGAGTGATGCAGCTGACCATCGCCAAGCTCGCGAACTTCTTCCATCGCAAGTTTGCAGGAACCCCCTATAGCTACTTTGGAAGACACGACGAGGACGACAAGCCAATAGAAGTCACTGGAGACTTTGTGTTTGCACGTCACTTCCAGCACCTGGAAGGACAGTTGTACAACACCCAGCTCTCCCTGGACAGAGTTAGAGCAGATTATGACCTCCGAGGCAGAGAGATAGACCAGCTAGAAGCTAGTCTTGGTGCATCTTCGGCTACCGAGCGTCGTCTCAAGGTACTGAAGAAGATAATGAAGTACACTGACTCCCAGCACCGCACTCGAGTGATAGCACTTCAGCTTCAGCTTGCAGCCAGCAAGGCCAGAGTTGAAGAGCTGGAGGAACAGCTACGCGCTTCCACGAGCACCTAGGATTGCCGCAGGCTGTTAGGAGTTGTGTTGTCTTTCCACCCCAGACGCTTGTTGTGTTTGTGTCCGTGTCGTGTGAGCTCCTCTGTTAGAATGTTGCGTTGCCAGCTGTGTTGTAAGCCTTATGTTGTAGCCTTGTGAACCTTTAAGTTAAGATATGCTTGTTAAGACTCGTTTTCACATGCGTGTTAACCTTGGTTTGAGTTGGCATTAGTTTTCTTCGATGTTTGCTTGTTGCCGTGTTATCTACCGTTCTCATCTCCGCTATGAGCCGGTATATGTCACGAGCCTTTAAAAAAACCAAAACCACCTTTAGTTGCTCTCGTCTTACACAGTTCTTTGTCTTCAGCATGGCCAGCAATCTACCTCCATCACCTGAGCCGACAGTTGCTCAACTGTTTGCTCTGTTGAGGGAAGAAAGTGAAGCCGCTCGTGCTGAACACATTGCCACCCATGCTATCCTGGAACAGTTGACTTAGCTTGTCATCACCAACGCTGAGAATACTGCGTTCCTTATGAGAGGATACCATGAACTGCTTGCTGGAGAGAGCAGCAAACGGAAGATGGTGACGCCAGGAGAGACTAGTTTATGGGTGACTCGCAACGTTTTGCATGCGATGCCACAATCTTCAAGGAGACGTGTGAAGGTCAAGCCTAGAACCACGGGTTGCTTTACCTGTGGACGGGAAGGACACTTTGCTCGTGATTGTCCAGAGAAGAACCGTATTCTAGCCCATCCTGAAGAAACCCAAGAGACCCAGGGTCCATCCCAGAAGAAACGCAAGAGTCGTATGAGTGGACCTCGAGACCAAGATGATGTTGCAGGAACCTCTGCAACTCATGCCATAGCCAATGGTACGTTTTCAAACCAAACATGTAAACCCCCCCCTTGTTGGTTGTCATGGTACCCTGAGAAACCCGACGTAAATGGAACGCTAGAAGTGTCACATCGGACTAAATAAAATCTTAAGTAATTAACGCTACTAACAAAATCTCATCTAATTGTAGTATAACACCCTACAGAGTAAATTAAATTGTTGCCACCCTACAGGGTTGGTAAAATGGCTTCGTCTAATTCTAATTGGAGATCTTACAAAATTGGTAACATAACCTCATCTAATCCTAAGTTTGGAAACCCTACAGAGTTGGCTCATAAAATTCTCGTTTTAATACCTTATAGAGTAATTTACCGAGTTGATATATTACAGAGTTGTTATCACCCGGTTAAAAGAAAGCGTGTAATCAATTTTTCCCAAAAATAAAGATAAAGGTGCCTTAGGATGATTCTATAGCCGTTTAGAAGAAAGTGAAAGGTTGAAAAAAAATTGGATGGATAAAACTATGATCGTTAATTGGCAACAAGATCTCTCGTATGTATGTTTTGGAGGAACCAGATTTTAGAATATGAGATGGTGGAAAACTCATTAAGGTTTAGCTTAGGAGGGAAAATTTGAGGATCATACTATTTTAGTGGAGTTTAATTATGATATAATATTCGGGGATAACCAGTTGTGGACCCCAAAGATTTGGAAGTTATCAGTAACTAAGGTTTGTAGTTTTTGAAGAATGTTTGAGATTTAGAAAGATTGGTGGATATAAAATGATGATGATAGGTCTTAGGAAAAATATATAAGAGTTCGGAGCTTTTGAAAAGACCCTACATAGTTGAGTAGTACACAGTGTTGGTATCTTGATGATCTTGGTAAAATACCTTTGAGGGAAAACAAATGACTTGAGACTCGATCATATTAGAGTAGAGGAAGATAGTGGATTTTCCTGGATTTTGGATATGAGCAATGGAAAGCTCATGCTAAGTAGATGTTGGTGGATATCCATTAAATTGGTCATATGAGTTTGGAAAAAGGTAGTTTTTATCTAAAAGATAAACCCTGGTTTGATAGCATAATTTGGGGAACAATAAGTTCGAGGTTTAGAACATGGCACCCAAACCTTTGAGAAGAAAACAAATTTACCGGTGAATTATGGCAAGATAAATCAAAGGGGGGAAGCCCCTATAAATAATGTTAGAAATCAACAACACCTGTTTTGTAAACAAATCATCTAACATTGTTGTTTTGACCATACCCTCTTTTCGCTTGCCTGCGAATCTCGGGGCGAGATTCTTTTAAGGGGGGAAGGTCTGTCACACCCCAGTTTCTGGATTCTTGGACTGTGCTCAAGAAGAAGAAAATTAGGGCCAACAATTTTTTTTATGACAACATGATTATTTGAACTAACATATGTTTATGTGCTAAAACATATTTTCAACTCAAGATTTGTTTCTTGATAAAACCAATACCATATGTTTCTGAAAAATATTCTTATTATTATTCCCTCATGTTTTCCTATTATTACTTAAGTGGATTTTTATTCCAAGACTTGGATCATTCTTGTTTTCATCTTAAAAACAAACTTTAAAATTTGTTGGATCCAAGAAAACAAGTTTTCAAAATGATTTATAAAAGTTTTCTTTTAAGTTTTCTATGGAAAACAATACCTACAAATAAAGCCAAGTACCTGTTTTCTACACTTGTTTTCACTAAGCTACAAATTGTTATTTTATGATTTCTTGGCATTTAATTAATCCTTGATATACATACTACAAAACTATATGTTTACTTTTATTTTTGAACAAATAAAAACTATCTTTTGCTTGTTGATGTTGTGGTATAAAATTAAGGCAGAAAAAGACATTTTTTAGAAGCAGATAAAAACAGAAAGTGTACTTTTTCCCACATGGTTTTTATGGCCTTAAATTATTTCAAAATTGTTTTCAAAAGTTGTTTATGAAATTATATAACATGGTTAACAAATCCATACTTTGAAAACCAATTTTGGAAAGCAATGGAGCCCTGAAAACAAACTCAACTTTTTCAACTTTCTGTCTGTTTTCAACACTTAGAAATTTTCTAAGTCCTGAAGTCCGAATTTTCTGAATTTTCTTTGTGAACAGTAGGAGATACACTTTTGCACTTTCATTTCTGGTTGTTTCCTTGATCTTTTGGAAGCATGGCCAAGCCTAGCGTGTTGACCATAATATCTACTCGAACCAGAGCCCTTGACCCTGCTTCTAGAAGCCATGGATGCTAAGAAAAGGGAGAGAGAAGAGTGATGACTAGGAAAGGTGTGGGCAGCACTTGTGTTGACCATTTTAACCTTGCCACTTTCCCCACTTGCTCTCTAGGGCCAGGATAAGCCTTGCCCACTCGTGGCCTTGACCTAGGGCACCATTGCTCACAAGTGGAAGTGACCATAAGACCCTAGACACACCAATGCCAATGGTTGGCATCCACCCGAGGTGATCACTTTGCCCTATACCTCCCTCCCTCTTCTATAAAAGTCCAGAGACCACACCTTTGCGCCTTTGCACCTCTCACCCTCCCTCCTACTTCCCCTGGTCATTTTGGACCCGAGCCCAAACCCCTAAAGCCCCCAGAGCTCGAGCACGGGCCGCCGGTGACCACCACGGCCACGGCGGCGCCCTGCCCGCACCACTCCATCCCAGCCCTTCCCTCTTCCCAGGGCCACTCCCCACGATCCCCCGAACCCCCCGGACAAGGTCCCGCATCCCCTACCCGCCAGAGCCGCCGCCGCCGTCCGCGGAGTGCCGCCGCGGGCATCTGCCGCGCGCCGCCGCTCGAGGCCACGCCGGTCGCCGCCGTCGCCGCCCCTCAACGCCCCTACCACCCAGCAACTCCCCCGAGCCCGCTCAGCCCCCCCTGAGCCCTCTAAGGTGAGCTACGGCCGCCGCCCGTTCTTCCCCGTTCGGTTCTGAGAGAGAGGGGATCGGGAGGTGGAAGACGGCCCAGCGCCGTTGGATCATCGATCCACGGTCGCTTTCGAACGCAGCGATTTCCCGAGCCTGCGCTCGCGTGTCCAGCGCAGCTCGGCCGCGCAGCCGCTAGCTGGGCCTAGCCCTGCTCGAATCAGCCCGTTCTGCCCGAGTTTTATTCATTTAAATTTTCACAGAAATATGTACCTTCACTTTGGACTTGTGAAAAATAGTAAAACTGCAAAGTAAAATCTGGGAAAATTCATGGACACAAAGATCTGAAATTTAAACCATGCAGACTGTCAGTGAGAATGTTTTGAACATAACTTTTAAAATATGTAACCAAACGGATCAAACAAAAATGTTCTGGATAGGTATTGAAAATATCTACCCAATGCACCTAACCTCACATCAAGGTGAGTTGTAGAATGAAAATTCCATCCAGTTTACGAAAAGACCAGTAGACTTTTCTATGATTTTTATAAGGATTTTAAAAATGCTTTTTTGAAGAAAATCCAATTGGATGAGTTTGGTATTGATTAGATCTATGTTTTCCTAGCTTAGATTAATTTTTGAAGCTCTGGATTATTTTTGGTGGACAGATCTAGAAACAACACTTTTCTGTTTCTGTTTTTCATTATGTTCTTGTTTGAAATGATTTGTGTGGATGATTTAATCTTCCTTCCTAGCATGTATAAGTTGTTAGGACTTGTTATTAAGTTGTTTTATTACAGTACATCTACCTTAGAAAGTGTGTGCATGTTGGAAACTGAAATAAAGGTGTAATAGCACTTTTGTTACCTTCTAGCTTCATTATTTGGAATTTTTGTGAGAGCTAAATCGTTGTGTGAATGCTTTGATGAATTTTGGGCTATGATTTCTATGAATCCAGTGCCATTTTGGTACTGTTATTTTGAAGTTAATACCTCTTTTAGCTTGCATGTCTTTTTATAGTGAAGCATGTGCACGTCTGGTTATTTAGTTTGCACTAATATTGTTTTCACTAGAATAAATGGCTTTGTATTATTTATCTTGCATGCTAATGTTTTTCATGAGTAACCAGACGCTTCATACATCCTTTTTCTTGGTATTAGTGGGCCCATAACCCACTGGTCCCATTGCATCTTGGTTGAGGATGAAAATCCCCATCCATACACATGTAGGAAATTAACATGTTTTAATTATGTGGTTGATAGGATATTTTCCACCAGGGAAAAACAAATTGTTTGTTTTCACATATGCAAGTGAGAAGTTCAATTCTTCTTAGTAAATTCTAGTATGTTCATAGGTGAACTATTTTTTAGCATAACAATCCTTAGGAGTATCATGTTAAGAAATGATTACCTATTGTGTGCTAAAGTTAATTGTTTAAAAATATAATAATTCCTTGAGATTGATAGATTGTCCAGGAATGATTTTAAATTGAGTGTTTGGATTTATGGAAAGGTTTAGATAAATTTTCATTGAAATGCATAGCTACTGGTTGTGTAGGTTATACCATGTTTGCTTGCTAGAAATCAATTAGTAAGAACTAAAATGGCTAGGATTAATTTATGCATGCTTAATAATATGTTTCTTGGGATTATTTTGATGTTTGTGCTTACTAGCATGTGTAAGTTTTGTGTACTGTTATTTAGGTACATTTATGATCATGACCTTCTTGTTTTGATTTAAGCATCATGGTAGCATTGTTTGCTTCTTTAATGAGGAACTAGTGTCACCACCTAAAAATGGTGATTTTTGCTCTAGTATGGCCATTTTTCATTTTATAGGTGTATGGGTTTATTATAGCATATTTAGGAAGCTTTTACTTCTGTTATGATGCCATGAAATATTTAGTTGCATGTTCTATGGTTGTAGCTTAATAATTATCTCTTATAGCATGCTTGTGTAGAAATTTCCATACTAGTATGCTATTAGTGCAGTCATGTTTCTATGCTTTTGATAGGAGTATTATCTTGAGTGATGATTGTGTTTTAGGTTATTTCTATGACTTGATTATAATTGATCTTAGTACCGGTTGTTTACTAATTTTCATGATTGATGGAATTCCAAAACCTCTAAGTAAACAATGACAAAGTAAATAAGTAGTCTATTCATATGTGGTATTGCTTGCTTGCTTATTAGGTTTTGTTTGCATGATTTACCTTGGCATGAGTTTATACTTGTGTTTTTATTGTGTTTAAGAGTATCTTATGAAACTAAAACATCCAACTAAATCATGAACACATTAAGTGACAGTTGCTTGTGGTGGATAATACCCACTGCCATGGGTATTGTCCGGCTTGATATTTTTTATCATAGTAACCTAACCCTTTGCACCCACAAGCTATATTTTTAGCTTCTTAGATATATTATTATGAGAGTGGTACACCACTCCATATATGGTATGTAAGATGTGGGATATGGTTTTCTAAACCATACCTAGTTGGCTCATGATAGTTTTGGACCGTGAGAGTTATGTGAGATAGTTTTCGCGACAACGTTTCGAGAGAACTCGTGGTGAACGTTTGTTGCTGTATGTGTTATTTATCTTAGTTGTTTGCCCTTTAGACCTGAGTGTGTGTCTTTTATCTCCTTTACGACGCTAGAACGCGAAGAACAAGAAGAAGCAGTTGTGGAGCTGTGCGTCAAGTTCAAGTTGCTTCAAGGCCAGGGACATTAAGAGAGACTTAAGGCAAGCCATCCTGATGCTTGCTGATATTACACTTATCATTATCTATCATGCATGTTTTACTTGTGAAAATTTCTACAAAACTTTGATTCCCAAAAACTATTTTTGAAGTGCGTATCACTTCTATTATATATATACTATTACTATGCCATTAGTTAATACTTGGTGTTACAAAGGCCATAAGCCACCATATGGTATTTATTACCATCACATATATTAGTCCCTAAGTGGACACCTTAAAATTGTGTTTTACAAAACAAAGGCTTTATGGAAAACCCGGAGAAAGGGCAGAACCTTATTCCCCCGAGGAATGTGGAAGTGGTCATTTTTGGGAAAATGGTGTTTTTCAAAAATGACACATAACCTAGTCTTCGCCGGACAACCTTTACCGTACTGCCACCCTACCCCAACATGGGCATGGGGCTTAACTTGAAGTTTGTTCTTGTTAGTGTGTGTTCTATCTAAAACTCTATAAGGGTCGTCGTACCCTCGAAACCGAATGTCGTCAAAACTCCCAATGTTGCGACATAAAAAGTGTGGGATTAAGTTCTCCTCCGGTTGCATTCAGTTGGGGCATCCTTGCTGGCGGGGAATAGCTCGGTGCCGGGGATGACCGGAAAAACTCAACTGAGAGATAGCCACATTCTAGCTTGAACATAGTGGATGGTTATGATCATTTATCTGATGTTTCACATACTGTTGTTGCAGGTCGTGATTGTTCACGGCGGGTGTACTGGATCTGGTGGATGTGTACACCTCTGCAGAGTACAACTTTTTTGAAGAAGCCGCGTCCTCGGATATGGACAGTTGAATGGCCATGTAGCTAGCATTGTGTCAATGTTTTCAAAAAGGAGTTTTCAAAAGGAGTTGGAGTTGGGAAGTTCGGAAAGGAAGGAAATTGTGTACCATGGAGGTACCAATGATTGGAAAGCCAGAAGTTGTTTCACAAAACAAAAAGTTTTGCAAATAAAACTTTTCTCCTCTAAGCAAGAATTCTGGAAACTGATTCCAAGAAGTTTTGCAAAGAGAAAATTTCTCTTTTAAATAAAAGTTTAACAAACCCTCTTGTACATATGATATCTACAAGAGAGAGAAAAACTATATTATTTTCTTCTGAAGTATCTTCTTCAACGAAGATACAGATTAATTTGACTGCAACTGTGGTGTCATCCTATATGAACACCATTGATAGTGAACCCTATTTATAGCCTACCTATTCCACCATATAAGCATACTTGCATATTTGGTAAGTTACATGATGAATGTCTTCTTGAGTACATTCAAATGTACTCATTATGGTTTCGCCCCTGGTATCTACTTGCCAGATTTTGAGAAGGAGTCTCAGAAGGAGATCTACGAAGAGGAGTACGGAGTTGATGGCCTTGCGAACTAGGATCCTCTCCGGGTCAGCAGCCTGTAGGTGAAGGCGTGTCTTGGGCTCTACCGCGTATGAGTGTGTTTAGTCTTCCGCTGTGTGTGTTGTGTGTTACCCTGCGTGGCAGCCATTCAGGTTTTGGTCAAGTGACCAATTCCCCTTTGTAAGTGTTTCGTACAACCGTGTACTGGATATTGTATCTGTGTACCAACTTGATATGTTGTTCACGACTGAATTCCTAGGATCGTGAATATATGCATATCAGGGGTGTCCTTGAACAGTGGTTCAAAGGGCAGGCCCTACAGGGAAGGAGCAAACGGAGGGCATGGGGAGGCTCACCACGATGCGGTGAAGCTTGTGGAGTGGTCGGGGAAGGCAGGGGAGGCCAGAGTCGGTGGCGCCGTCCAGTTTTCCGCGGCGGCCGGAGGTAGAGGAGACGGCCCGATTCTCGCGTTCCACGGCGTCCCGGTGAACGTGACTCGGTTTGGGGGTAGAGGACATCTCAACGGAGCTATAGGGACCAACGGCGAGCCTCGAGGTGGTCTGCAGCGGTGGCAATCACCGGAACCCGACGACAGCCAAAACCATTAGGGTTAGGGTTTGGAAGCTACAGAGAGAGGGAGAGAGCTCGGGTGTAGGAGGAGGAGAAGGAGGGCACGCCGCTTCTCCTCGGCTTCTTATCCGTGGGGGGGAGGGGTGTAACATCCCAAATTTTGCTATTAAAGGGTGTGGTGTTGTGTCATATCACACATGCATGAAAACAAAAATTTAAATCATGTTTGAACCAATTTAAACTATGAAATTAGATGGTTTGAGAAAATCCCACAAAATGGTACTTGTTTTGGTTCCCAAAATTTTGTACTGAAAAGTATTTCATTTTCACAAAACAAAAATATGGAAAGATTGGAAATTTCATAAGCTTTCCAAATCCTATTTTTGCCAATTTTTATCCTTACAAAAAGGCCCTCAAATCTCAGTTTTATGTTCTGTTCTTTTAGAGAAAAGGACCTACTTGCTAATTCTCTAAAGCTTAGGGGGTTTCTGCAATTTCTTTTCTATTCCTTTCTTCTTCCTCCTCCGGACAGAAAGCAGCAGGCAGCTGCGTGTCGGCAGCCGCCGCGCCACGTCTTGGTTGTGCCCCCTGCTGGCAGAGATAAGGCGCAAGGATGTCATGCCTCCTCTCTCTTCCTCACAGCCCTACCTCCCTGTCTCATTCTGCCCCGAAGAGCAAACCCTAGATGAACCGCACCTCGCCGGCCGCCGCCCCCTTGCCGCGGTTCCCGGCAAGTTCCGGCCGATTGGAAGAGACCAGGAGGAGCGCCTGGTCCTCCTCTACCTCCCCGTTGAGCCTCGCTTGCCGGGAAGGATGGAATCACCGGAATCGCGCCGTCTCCCTCAACTCTAGCCGCCGGCCACCTCCCCATGTCGTCATCGTCTCCGACCCTTCCTCGCCATTCCCTCTGCTCCACCGGATTCACGGTGAGCTTCTGACCATCTAGGTGCTCTCCGCCATCCCCATCCGCCCCTGGTTCCTCTCCCCGACGAGCTCCGCCGAGCGCCGCCGAGCGCCGCCGCAGAACCTCACCGCCGGAAGCTCTCCGGCGACAATTAGATTGCGGCGCCGCCACCCCTAGGTCCCCCTTGAGTCCCTCTTCCTCGTGGTGTATTTTAATTTCCAAAACACGCGCGAAATCGAAGGATTTCGAGTTCGTCTGTGAGGAGCAGAGCAGGGTGACGTCACCACCTCGTCATGCTGACGTCATCCGCCAGCTGTTTTTCCTTTCTGTTTTCTGAAAATGAATATATACACTGACACGTGGGCCCCTCTACTGTTTGAATATTTCAGAAATTTAATAAAACTTGTAAAATTAATATCTTTATTTCTGTAACTCAGAAAAATATGAAAAATATATGGTTTTGTTCAGAAAATTATTTCCAACCCAAATATGCCATTTTCATATGTGTTTGACCAAGTTGAAAAATGAGTATTATTTTAATGTTGTTAATTCATTTAAAAATAGAAAAATAAGTTTTTATTCAATAAATTTAGAAAATTAAAAGTTATATACCAAAATGCTCAAAATGACAAATGCAACCTAGTTATGATGTTTTCAAACCCATTTGAGCAACTAAAATGGTACCCACTTTTATAATCGTCCGAAACCCCCTCCGGGGTCTATTTCGGGCTAATTTCAGTAAAAATGTGTAACCGTCATATGAACCCTAGCAACCCAACAAACATGCTTAGGGCTTTATTTCAGTGCATTAATCTGCTCATGCATACATATTGCGCATTGCATCGATGCCATGTTTGATTGTTGTTTTTCTCTTTCGGTGTTGTTTCCCCCTCGGTAGAACGTGACTCCGAAGAGAAGGCCAGCAATCCAATGGCGAATACTTGATCTTAACCGACAAGTCAAGCACTTATTCCTGAAGACTTTATCTGGTTTTCTTATAACCAAGGCAAGCATAACCTCTTATCTGCTCATATATGCTTTCGAACAACATTTGATCTCGTACTTTGCATTCGATTCCAAACTATTTGATGCTAGTAGACATAGTTCACCTATATACTGCATTGCCTCAATATCCTGATCCACTGCTCCTAGCCGCCATAGATTTGCTTGTGCGCATCGCCAGATCCTCATATCTGCTTCGCTTAGCTTTACATGTTTGTTACCTCTGCTCCATCCGGTTGATGAATCAGAGCTACGATAACCTAGTATGATATGATGACGAGGTGAGATGAGCGCTGTGTGGTTAACTTGACTAAGGCGAGGACGGGAGGCCACTTGGGAAGTGGTTCTTGGTCCCGTACTTGCCAACCCTAGGAGTAAGGTCTCGCCGTGGAAACCAAGACTGAGCGTGCAACCACACGCGAGGCCTAACAGACCGCGCTCGACTAACTAACTTGTTTGGTTCTATCCGTGAGTCACGTAGTTTGGGATTTCCATCTGCGTGTGAGTCAAAAACCTTTTGGAGGTGTTTAGGGTGTGACCGGGACAAGTGATGGACGTACACGGATCTTGTTCCCGACTTACAGAACAGGTGCCGTCAGGAGGTGGCCAACTCCCTGTTGACGGGGTGGCCCTGTTTGGGTTGACTCATGGATAGGGCTCGACAAGGTAAAGGTCGTGGCCAACCACCCTCTGCCGCGCTCCATGGACGAGCGTACATGTGGCGTTAAGAGTCGGATGGTACGTGTGGGTAAAGTGTACCACCCTGCAGGGATAAATCTTTCGGAAAGCCGTGTCCACGGTTAAGGACGACTTGGTGAAAGCCACGAGGTCATAGATAACTTGAACGTGACGTAAAAGATGTTGACAAGGCATGGAGGCAATAGATGAAGGGTGCCTCCCCGGAGATGCCGGGAGGGGTGATCCTTGTAGCGTGTGAGGTGCTGGAAATAACGTTGGTGGATTCAAAATATGATGATTACAGTAGTGAGTTTCTCATCTGTTTTGAAAACCTTCTATGAGACGTGCTATTCCTCCTCTATTTGAAAAATAAAGATTGCTTTACGCAAAACATCCTTCATAAATTAGCAGATATATAATAGGTTAACTAAGTCTTGTTGAGTACCTCCCGTACTCAGGTTTGCTTAATTTGATTCAGGAGGAGTTCGTCACTTCAGCGGTGATTCAACGTGGACATCGACGAGTAGTTTGGGGTTCCCAGGGAGCAGCCTGGGATCTATGGGCTGGGACGTCGCCTTATGTTGCTGCCTCTTAGGCCTTTTTGGTTCTTGTTGATTAGCAACATAATTTGCCTTCCGTTGTCTGATGTAATGTTGGGTCGTGTGACCTCTGCTTGTAAGCTATACTCTAGTAACACCGGTTTAATAAAGCTTCATGTTTAGAGTACTGCTTTGATCGGTTGTTGGTTTCGAGCTCATTGTTATACAGTTTTGGCTATGCCTGCATAGTTGTCGCAGTCGAGGGGTTGTGGAGCCGATGATCCATGTCCGAGCCCGCCTGTCGATGTGATCGGCCTGGGGCGAGGTAACCCCAGTAACCCTCGATTGTTGTTGCACTTTCTGGACACATAGCAGCTCTGTATAGCTTTGGTCCCGTTTCCTTCAGTTTCATTCGATTCGTGGACGCTTTGATATGCATAGTTGGTTATGACTAGCATGGATACAAGGAGTAGTAGACTGGGGATCCGGACTACGTGCCGATGAATCCAGTATGCCTGCCATTGTTTGTTGCGGCCGGGGCTGGTAACCCTGAAGCCCTTGTGAGTCCATGGCTAGGAGCGCATAACAGTATGTATATCCCTGGGTCCGGGGTCGTGACAAGTCATGGTATCAGAGCAGGACTGCCTGTAGGAAAACCTTACTGCTTGGTCGATGTCGAGTCTAGTGTTTGTGAAAACTACTTTGAAACTTCAAATGATTGTGAAAACCCTTCTTAGGATTCTTTTTACTCCTTATCTGGTATCGCTCTAACTCTGGGTCACCTTACCTGTTTTGATTTGAAAAAGTTTTGCTATCTCTTCTAGTCATTCAAAACCTAGGTGCCTTCTCTGGCAAGGACGTTTTTACCCAAGTTGACCTAGTGTTCAGTTTCTAGAGTCGTGTGTGTTCCATGTTCCGTTATCTCTTAAACTGGGAGATTTCCTTTCCATTCTAATCTCTCAGGGTTGTGTGGATTCCACCTTCTTACATGTTCTAAAGTCTCAAAATCCTGAACCTCGAGATTTCCTTTTCATCTCAAATGTATCCGTTATCCTCTGCTCAAGTTCTTCCGGAGCTATCGTTGTTTTTGGAAAGATACTTAGTAATTGCTATTCGTAGTGTCCTCCAAGGCACTAAGATAGTAGTTAATCCTTTTCAATGTTTTCAACCTTGGACTTGAACCGAAGGTCCCGGAATGTGCTGAATTGTGGTGAGTTGAGTCATGTGGTTTCCTAACCATGTGATGCTAATGCCATCAGTACAGGATGCTGAACTTAAACCCAAGTTCTGTTCCTCGGATCCTGAAGAATCCGTTCTACCTCAGGATGGCTAGGTAATCTTAGCTCCAATAGCCATAGGTTTTCTCTAGGAACCAAAAGGGATCACAATAAGAGTGTTCTTTATGGTTCCCATATCCTTGTTCTTGACTCAACTATACCTCTCCTATAGCATGGGTTTTACAACTGAGTACTACCCTGTGCAATCAACGTGATCTCTGGATTCTCCGGAGCATGTTCCTACCCTCCAGTTGCCTAAAATCTCCATTCGTTGGTTCGGACACCAAGTTGCCTATGTGTGTTGGATTCTTCCAATGCATTTGCTCTTGTTTTCCGTCATAACGTTCCACTTTGGGATGTCAGGAGAAACAAACTCCAGTACCTCGTTCACCTCCAGGACCAGGTCAAAGTTTTGTAATCCGCAGATTAAAGAAGTTTCACTAGCTTCTATTCTGTTCTACCTTCGAGTATCACACCCTTTTAAATCACGAGACTGTGTTAAGTTTCATGGCCTTGTTGATGAAGTGATGCTTTTACACGTCCTCACCCCTTTCCTCCAAGCTTGAGTGCTTGAGAATGGTGGGTCTATGCGTTGATGTGTGTACCAGATATTCCTAGCAATTATTGCTTTGGAAATTCTAAGAAAACATCTGTATCCTTCTTAGCACTATTGGTTACCCAGTCTCAACTTAAAATTGACTGTGTTATCAAATCCGTTCTTTCCGGTGCACATTCTCGGTCAAAGAGTTAGGTTCATGCCAAGCTCTAATGTTCATACCAGTTGCTTTGAAAAGCAAGCCTCCTTTCAAACTCTAAGACATATCGGTGGGTTGTGATATTCTGGTTGTCTTTCTAGAAGTATCACCAGGTGTTACCTGACCGTAATGTCTAAACAAGGGGTAATTTGAACTACTCCTTTCTCCAAGGAACTCTGCTGGATATCCCGGACTAGTTGGTTGGGCTTAAACAACAACTTGGAGAGTTGAAAGGCAAAAGCTCCGCCTAACTTGATCCTTCGTTAAGGGATGTCTAGTTTCCTTTGTCTTGAAGCAGGATAGTATCTCCTTAATGTACATGCTATCTTTTCAACCTTGATTTGGTTTGGGCTATCGTCAGATCAAGTACAGAATCAAGGATCATCTTGATGGTGTTTTCACTCATGGTGTTTTTCCTGAGTACACCTTCATCTCCTTTGGTTTGACCAATATTCTGCCTTATTCATAGATCTTATGAACCCCTCCTCCTTGAGTGGTTTGATAAGTGTGTTTTGGAGCCCATCGATTACATTCCTATTTACCCAAGTTGCAAGAGGTTCATTTTGAACAACTGGCACTAATGTTGGAAACTTTCGAGAACCTCCTTTGTGTCATCACGAAGTTGTGTTCCGGATGTTCGAAGTAACTTACCCCGGTCCATGTACTTATGGTGAAAGTTGTTGCCATGGATTCGAGTAAAGTTTTCTTGTTCCCTCGGGAATAATCCCCAGTCGGTCATGCATGTGTGGAGTATTCTTGAGATGGTTGGTTTTTACCTCCATTCACTTAAAGAAGTTCCGCATCCACGCTGAGCCACTGACTGATTTTCCTTGAGAGAAGAATTCCAAGATCTTGGTGAACTTTGTTATCTTTGTAAACATCTTCCCAACAAGGATTCCGTTGTGTTCCATTGCAAGTAAGTCATGTAGGTGCAACCGTCTTTCACAAGTTGCTAATACATGAGTTCCATAATCCTGCTCATCTTCTTGAGCTTGACATCATAGTCCATGTCTTGAGAATCCGGCATACGTAACTCGGTGGTAACCGGTGCAACCTCTGTTATCAAACACGTTGAGTCTCAGTTATTCAATCCACTAACCAGAGCTGAATCTCAAGCAGCAACGATGGTTAGTGTTCCTCAAGGGTACTGAATCAGGTCTTTCCAAAATCTGGCATGGTTGATGTTGTGGTTGACCCAATTAGCCGAAAGATCTAATGTCAGATTCCCTTGAATCCGTAAGAACAACCACTCTCCGTGAGAATTCTTGTCTTGCTTATTCTAACAAGTTTCCTCCCCGTTCTTCCAAACCGAAGTTCATCTTTCACTTGATGACCTATAAAAGGTTCGTCATGAGCATGCTGTCGGTATCTATAACATCAGGAGAACCTGGAAGTTGATTCTTCCAATGTCAGTTTGTCCATCCTCCAAACCTTTCTTTCAGTGGAAAGAAGTTCATCATGAGAACCATCTCATGGTGCTTTGTAACCGTCCTTACTCAGTTCCCTTCTTCAACTTGTTGTACTTGAAGTTCTGTTCACCTCACACGTTGTGTGAATTTGTCAGTCACTTCAGCCGTGGGATCTTAACTATGTGGTAAACGTATTGCTACGTAAAATCCACCATAGGAAAGAGACTCCCTATTCCTTCTGGTGTTTCAACCCTCGTTGGTTACCCATCCTTATGGTGTGATCAATAATTCCTCCCTAATTACGGTGTTCCAACACTCCTTGGTTACTCATCCTCCGTTGTGAAGTAACATCCTAATTTTTGAAAAGGTTTTTCACAAACTTGGATAAACAAAAGTTCCGTTATCTTCCGTGTTCATTCCGAAGAGTGAACATGATCTTATATCAATTTCTCTCCGACTCACGATTACAGTGTTTTCTCGTGATGTCTATCGTCTTCGGATATTATGTCGTGGTATCAAAGACCATCCTTTTCATCTTGGTATTCTGTTTGAAGAAAACTCGATGTCAAAAGTTGTCCAACCGTTCTTTTTCTAAACGGATTTAAAGTCTTGTGCAAAGCTCATATTCTAAGTCCTTCCAAGAACCAATCGTCCACAAACTTGAAACCATCTTCTACTCACTCCGTTACCTTGATGTGTTTCATGCTTGTTAACTCAAAAGTTCTTTATGAACATCCTGTCATGAGTTAGCCATGATATACTCGATCTTCGTAAAGATCAGTTCTTAAGATTTTTCCCTCTCACCTAAGGTGTAGCCGCTGGAGATCTTCGCAAGTGTTACGGAACAACCTCCTTAAGAAGAGAACCGTAAGGTTTGAGAAGACCGTTCAAACCCGGTGTTCCTTCTTTCTTTCTCCTTCAGGAATCTCGGGACGAGATTCTTGTAAGGGGGGTAGATTTGTAACATCCCAAATTTTTCTATTAAAGGGTGTGGTGTTGTGTCATATCACACATGCATGAAAACAAAAATTTAAATCATGTTTGAACCAATTTAAACTATGAAATTAGATGGTTTGAGAAAATCCCACAAAATGGTACTTGTTTTGGTTCCCAAAATTTTGTACTGAAAAGTATTTCATTTTCACAAAACAAAAATATGGAAAGATTGGAAATTTCATAAGCTTTCCAAATCCTATTTTTGCCAATTTTTATCCTTACAAAAAGGCCCTCAAATCTCAGTTTTATGTTCTGTTCTTTTAGAGAAAAGGACCTACTTGCTAATTCTCTAAAGCTTAGGGGGTTTCTGCAATTTCTTTTCTATTCCTTTCTTCTTCCTCCTCCGGACAGAAAGCAGCAGGTAGCTGCGTGTCGGGAGCCGCCGCGCCACGTCCTGGTTGTGCCCCCTGCTGGCAGAGATAAGGCGCAAGGATGTCATGCCTCCTCTCTCTTCCTCACAGCTCTACCTCCCTGTCTCATTCTGCCCCGAAGAGCAAACCCTAGATGAACCGCACCTCGCCGGCCGCCGCCCCCTTGCCGCCGTTCCCGGCAAGTTCCGGCCGATTGGACGAGACCAGGAGGAGCGCCTGGTCCTCCTCTACCTCCCCGTTGAGCCTCGCTTGACGGGAAGGATGGAATCACCGGAATCGCGCCGTCTCCCTCAACTCTAGCCGCCGGCCACCTCCTCATGTCGTCGTTGTCTCCGACCCTTCCTCGCCATTCCCTCTGGTCCACCGGATTCACGGTGAGCTTCTGACCATCTAGGTGCTCTCCGCCATCCCCATCCGCCCCTGGTTCCTCTCCCCGACGAGCTCCGCCGAGCGCTGCCGCAGAACCTCACCGCCGGAAGCTCTCCGGCGACAATTAGATAGCGGCGCCGCCACCCCTAGGTCCCCCTTGAGTCCCTCTTCCTCGTGGTGTATTTTAATTTCCAAAACACGCGCGAAATCGAAGGATTTCGAGTTCGTCTGTGAGGAGCAGAGCAGGGTGACGTCACCACCTCGTCATGCTGACGTCATCCGCCAGCTGTTTTTCCTTTCTGTTTTCTGAAAATGAATATATACACTGACACGTGGGCCCCTCTACTGTTTGAATATTTCAGAAATTTAATAAAACTTGTAAAATTAATATCTTTATTTCTGTAACTCAGAAAAATATGAAAAATATATGGTTTTGTTCAGAAAATTATTTCCAACCCAAATATGCCATTTTCATATGTGTTTGACCAAGTTGAAAAATGAGTATTATTTTAATGTTGTTAATTCATTTAAAAATAGAAAAATAAGTTTTTATTCAATAAATTTAGAAAATTAAAAGTTATATACCAAAATGCTCAAAATGACAAATGCAACCTAGTTATGATGTTTTCAAACCCATTTGAGCAACTAAAATGGTACCCACTTTTATAATCGTCCGAAACCCCCTCCGGGGTCTATTTCGGGCTAATTTCAGTAAAAATGTGTAACCGTCATATGAACCCTAGCAACCCAACAAACATGCTTAGGGCTTTATTTCAGTGCATTAATCTGCTCATGCATACATATTGCGCATTGCATCGATGCCATGTTTGATTGTTGTTTTTCTCTTTCGGTGTTGTTTCCCCCTCGGTAGAACGTGACTCCGAAGAGAAGGCCAGCAATCCAATGGCGAATACTTGATCTTAACCGACAAGTCAAGCACTTATTCCTGAAGACTTTATCTGGTTTTCTTATAACCAAGGCAAGCATAACCTCTTATCTGCTCATATATGCTTTCGAACAACATTTGATCTCGTACTTTGCATTCGATTCCAAACTATTTGATGCTAGTAGACATAGTTCACCTATATACTGCATTGCCTCAATATCCTGATCCACTGCTCCTAGCCGCCATAGATTTGCTTGTGCGCATCGCCAGATCCTCATATCTGCTTCGCTTAGCTTTACATGTTTGTTACCTCTGCTCCATCCGGTTGATGAATCAGAGCTACGATAACCTAGTATGATATGATGACGAGGTGAGATGAGCGCTGTGTGGTTAACTTGACTAAGGCGAGGACGGGAGGCCACTTGGGAAGTGGTTCTTGGTCCCGTACTTGCCAACCCTAGGAGTAAGGTCTCGCCGTGGAAACCAAGACTGAGCGTGCAACCACACGCGAGGCCTAACAGACCGCGCTCGACTAACTAACTTGTTTGGTTCTATCCGTGAGTCACGTAGTTTGGGATTTCCATCTGCGTGTGAGTCAAAAACCTTTTGGAGGTGTTTAGGGTGTGACCGGGACAAGTGATGGACGTACACGGATCTTGTTCCCGACTCACAGAACAGGTGCCGTCAGGAGGTGGCCAACTCCCTGTTGACGGGGTGGCCCTGTTTGGGTTGACTCATGGATAGGGCTCGACAAGGTAAAGGTCGTGGCCAACCACCCTCTGCCGCGCTCCATGGACGAGCGTACATGTGGTGTTAAGAGTCGGATGGTACGTGTGGGTAAAGTGTACCACCCTGCAGGGATAAATCTTTCGGAAAGCCGTGTCCACGGTTAAGGACGACTTGGTGAAAGCCACGAGGTCATAGATAACTTGAACGTGACGTAAAAGATGTTGACAAGGCATGGAGGCAATAGATGAAGGGTGCCTCCCCGGAGATGCCGGGAGGGGTGATCCTTGTAGCGTGTGAGGTGCTGGAAATAACGTTGGTGGATTCAAAATATGATGATTACAGTAGTGAGTTTCTCATCTGTTTTGAAAACCTTCTATGAGACGTGCTATTCCTCCTCTATTTGAAAAATAAAGATTGCTTTACGCAAAACATCCTTCATAAATTAGCAGATATATAATAGGTTAACTAAGTCTTGTTGAGTACCTCCCGTACTCAGGTTTGCTTAATTTGATTCAGGAGGAGTTCGTCACTTCAGCGGTGATTCAACGTGGACATCGACGAGTAGTTTGGTGTTCCCAGGGAGCAGCCTGGGATCTATGGGCTGGGACGTCGCCTTATGTTGCTGCCTCTTAGGCCTTTTTGGTTCTTGTTGATTAGCAACATAATTTTCCTTCCGTTGTCTGATGTAATGTTGGGTCGTGTGACCTCTGCTTGTAAGCTATACTCTAGTAACACCGGTTTAATAAAGCTTCATGTTTAGAGTACTGCTTTGATCGGTTGTTGGTTTCGAGCTCATTGTTATACAGTTTTGGCTATGCCTGCATAGTTGTCGCAGTCGAGGGGTTGTGGAGCCGATGATCCATGTCCGAGCCCGCCTGTCGATGTGATCGGCCTGGGGCGAGGTAACCCCAGTAACCCTCGATTGTTGTTGCACTTTCTGGACACATAGCAGCTCTGTATAGCTTTGGTCCCGTTTCCTTCAGTTTCATTCGATTCCTGGACGCTTTGATATGCATAGTTGGTTATGACTAGCATGGATACAAGGAGTAGTAGACTGGGGATCCGGACTACGTGCCGATGAATCCAGTATGCCTGCCATTGTTTGTTGCGGCCGGGGCTGGTAACCCTGAAGCCCTTGTGAGTCCATGGCTAGGAGCGCATAACAGTATGTATATCCCTGGGTCCGGGGTCGTGACAAGTCATGGTATCAGAGCAGGACTGCCTGTAGGAAAACCTTACTGCTTGGTCGATGTCGAGTCTAGTGTTTGTGAAAACTACTTTGAAACTTCAAATGATTGTGAAAACCCTTCTTAGGATTCTTTTTACTCCTTATCTGGTATCGCTCTAACTCTGGGTCACCTTACCTGTTTTGATTTGAAAAAGTTTTGCTATCTCTTCTAGTCATTCAAAACCTAGGTGCCTTCTCTGGCAAGGACGTTTTTACCCAAGTTGACCTAGTGTTCAGTTTCTAGAGTCGTGTGTGTTCCATGTTCCGTTATCTCTTAAACTGGGAGATTTCCTTTCCATTCTAATCTCTCAGGGTTGTGTGGATTCCACCTTCTTACATGTTCTAAAGTCTCAAAATCCTGAACCTCGAGATTTCCTTTTCATCTCAAATGTATCCGTTATCCTCTGCTCAAGTTCTTCCGGAGCTATCGTTGTTTTTGGAAAGATACTTAGTAATTGCTATTCGTAGTGTCCTCCAAGGCACTAAGATAGTAGTTAATCCTTTTCAATGTTTTCAACCTTGGACTTGAACCGAAGGTCCCGGAATGTGCTGAATTGTGGTGAGTTGAGTCATGTGGTTTCCTAACCATGTGATGCTAATGCCATCAGTACAGGATGCTGAACTTTAACCCAAGTTCTGTTCCTCGGATCCTGAAGAATACGTTCTACCTCAGGATGGCTAGGTAATCTTAGCTCCAATAGCCATAGGTTTTCTCTAGGAACCAAAAGGGATCACAATAAGAGTGTTCTTTATGGTTCCCATATCCTTGTTCTTGACTCAACTATACCTCTCCTTCAGCATGGGTTTTACAACTGAGTACTACCCTGTGCAATCAACGTGATCTCTGGATTCTCCGGAGCATGTTCCTACCCTCCAGTTGCCTAAAATCTCCATTCGTTGGTTCGGACACCAAGTTGCCTACGTGTGTTGGATTCTTCCAATGCATTTGCTCTTGTTTTCCGTCATAACGTTCCACTTTGGGATGTCAGGAGAAACAAACTCCAGTACCTCGTTCACCTCCAGGACCAGGTCAAAGTTTTGTAATCCGCAGATTAAAGAAGTTTCACTAGCTTCTATTATGTTCTACCTTCGAGTATCACACCCTTTTAAATCACGAGACTGTGTTAAGTTTCATGGCCTTGTTGATGAAGTGATGCTTTTACACGTCCTCACCCCTTTCCTCCAAGCTTGAGTGCTTGAGAATGGTGGGTCTATGCGTTGATGTGTGTACCAGATATTCCTAGCAATTATTGCTTTGGAAATTCTAAGAAAACATCTGTATCCTTCTTAGCACTATTGGTTACCCAGTCTCAACTTAAAATTGACTGTGTTATCAAATCCGTTCTTTCCGGTGCACATTCTCGGTCAAAGAGTTAGGTTCATGCCAAGCTCTAATGTTCATACCAGTTGCTTTGAAAAGCAAGCCTCCTTTCAAACTCTAAGACATATCGGTGGGTTGTGATATTCTGGTTGTCTTTCTAGAAGTATCACCAGGTGTTACCTGACCGTAATGTCTAAACAAGGGGTAATTTGAACTACTCCTTTCTCCAAGGAACTCTGCTGGATATCCCGGACTAGTTGGTTGGGCTTAAACAACAACTTGGAGAGTTGAAAGGCAAAAGCTCCGCCTAACTTGATCCTTCGTTAAGGGATGTCTAGTTTCCTTTGTCTTGAAGCAGGATAGTATCTCCTTAATGGACATGCTATCTTTTCAACCTTGATTTGGTTTGGGCTATCGTCAGATCAAGTACAGAATCAAGGATCATCTTGATGGTGTTTTCACTCATGGTGTTTTTCCTGAGTACACCTTCATCTCCTTTGGTTTGACCAATATTCTGCCTTATTCATAGATCTTATGAACCCCTCCTCCTTGAGTGGTTTGATAAGTGTGTTTTGGAGCCCATCGATTACATTCCTATTTACCCAAGTTGCAAGAGGTTCATTTTGAACAACTGGCACTAATGTTGGAAACTTTCGAGAACCTCCTTTGTGTCATCACGAAGTTGTGTTCCGGATGTTCGAAGTAACTTACCCCGGTCCATGTACTTATGGTGAAAGTTGTTGCCATGGATTCGAGTAAAGTTTTCTTGTTCCCTCGGGAATAATCCCCAGTCGGTCATGCATGTGTGGAGTATTCTTGAGATGGTTGGTTTTTACCTCCATTCACTTAAAGAAGTTCCGCATCCACGCTGAGCCACTGACTGATTTTCCTTGAGAGAAGAATTCCAAGATCTTGGTGAACTTTGTTATCTTTGTAAACATCTTCCCAACAAGGATTCCGTTGTGTTCCATTGCAAGTAAGTCATGTAGGTGCAACCGTCTTTCACAAGTTGCTAATACATGAGTTCCATAATCATGCTCATCTTCTTGAGCTTGACATCATAGTCCATGTCTTGAGAATCCGGCATACGTAACTCGGTGGTAACCGGTGCAACCTCTGTTATCAAACACGTTGAGTCTCAGTTATTCAATCCACTAACCAGAGCTGAATCTCAAGCAGCAACGATGGTTAGTGTTCCTCAAGGGTACTGAATCAGGTCTTTCCAAAATCTGGCATGGTTGATGTTGTGGTTGACCCAATTAGCCGAAAGATCTAATGTCAGATTCCCTTGAATCCGTAAGAACAACCACTCTCCGTGAGAATTCTTGTCTTGCTTATTCTAACAAGTTTCCTCCCCGTTCTTCCAAACCGAAGTTCATCTTTCACTTGATGACCTATAAAAGGTTCGTCATGAGCATGCTGTCGGTATCTATAACATCAGGAGAACCTGGAAGTTGATTCTTCCAATGTCAGTTTGTCCATCCTCCAAACCTTTCTTTCAGTGGAAAGAAGTTCATCATGAGAACCATCTCATGGTGCTTTGTAACCGTCCTTACTCAGTTCCCTTCTTCAACTTGTTGTACTTGAAGTTCTGTTCACCTCACACGTTGTGTGAATTTGTCAGTCACTTCAGCCGTGGGATCTTAACTATGTGGTAAACGTATTGCTACGTCAAATCCACCATAGGAAAGAGACTCCCTATTCCTTCTGGTGTTTCAACCCTCGTTGGTTACCCATCCTTATGGTGTGATCAATAATTCCTCCCTAATTACGGTGTTCCAACACTCCTTGGTTACTCATCCTCCGTTGTGAAGTAACATCCTAATTTTTGAAAAGGTTTTTCACAAACTTGGATAAACAAAAGTTCCGTTATCTTCCGTGTTCATTCCGAAGAGTGAACATGATCTTATATCAATTTCTCTCCGACTCACGGTTACAGTGTTTTCTCGTGATGTCTATCGTCTTCGGATATTATGTCGTGGTATCAAAGACCATCCTTTTCATCTTGGTATTCTGTTTGAAGAAAACTCGATGTCAAAAGTTGTCCAACCGTTCTTTTTCTAAACGGATTTAAAGTCTTGTGCAAAGCTCATATTCTAAGTCCTTCCAAGAACCAATCGTCCACAAACTTGAAACCATCTTCTACTCACTCCGTTACCTTGATGTGTTTCATGCTTGTTAACTCAAAAGTTCTTTATGAACATCCTGTCATGAGTTAGCCATGATATACTCGATCTTCGTAAAGATCAGTTCTTAAGATTTTTCCCTCTCACCTAAGGTGTAGCCGCTGGAGATCTTCGCAAGTGTTACGGAACAACCTCCTCAAGAAGAGAACCGTAAGGTTTGAGAAGACCGTTCAAACCCGGTGTTCCTTCTTTCTTTCTCCTTCAGGAATCTCGGGACGAGATTCTTGTAAGGGGGGTAGATTTGTAACATCCCAAATTTTTCTATTAAAGGGTGTGGTGTTGTGTCATATCACACATGCATGAAAACAAAAATTTAAATCATGTTTGAACCAATTTAAACTATGAAATTAGATGGTTTGAGAAAATCCCACAAAATGGTACTTGTTTTGGTTCCCAAAATTTTGTACTGAAAAGTATTTCATTTTCACAAAACAAAAATATGGAAAGATTGGAAATTTCATAAGCTTTCCAAATCCTATTTTTGCCAATTTTTATCCTTACAAAAAGGCCCTCAAATCTCAGTTTTATGTTCTGTTCTTTTAGAGAAAAGGACCTACTTGCTAATTCTCTAAAGCTTAGGGGGTTTCTGCAATTTCTTTTCTATTCCTTTCTTCTTCCTCCTCCGGACAGAAAGCAGCAGGTAGCTGCGTGTCGGGAGCCGCCGCGCCACGTCCTGGTTGTGCCCCCTGCTGGCAGAGATAAGGCGCAAGGATGTCATGCCTCCTCTCTCTTCCTCACAGCTCTACCTCCCTGTCTCATTCTGCCCCGAAGAGCAAACCCTAGATGAACCGCACCTCGCCGGCCGCCGCCCCCTTGCCGCCGTTCCCGGCAAGTTCCGGCCGATTGGAAGAGACCAGGAGGAGCGCCTGGTCCTCCTCTACCTCCCCGTTGAGCCTCGCTTGACGGGAAGGATGGAATCACCGGAATCGCGCCGTCTCCCTCAACTCTAGCCGCCGGCCACCTCCTCATGTCGTCGTTGTCTCCGACCCTTCCTCGCCATTCCCTCTGGTCCACCGGATTCACGGTGAGCTTCTGACCATCTAGGTGCTCTCCGCCATCCCCATCCGCCCCTGGTTCCTCTCCCCGACGAGCTCCGCCGAGCGCCGCCGCAGAACCTCACCGCCGGAAGCTCTCCGGCGACAATTAGATAGCGGCGCCGCCACCCCTAGGTCCCCCTTGAGTCCCTCTTCCTCGTGGTGTATTTTAATTTCCAAAACACGCGCGAAATCGAAGGATTTCGAGTTCGTCTGTGAGGAGCAGAGCAGGGTGACGTCACCACCTCGTCATGCTGACGTCATCCGCCAGCTGTTTTTCCTTTCTGTTTTCTGAAAATGAATATATACACTGACACGTGGGCCCCTCTACTGTTTGAATATTTCAGAAATTTAATAAAACTTGTAAAATTAATATCTTTATTTCTGTAACTCAGAAAAATATGAAAAATATATGGTTTTGTTCAGAAAATTATTTCCAACCCAAATATGCCATTTTCATATGTGTTTGACCAAGTTGAAAAATGAGTATTATTTTAATGTTGTTAATTCATTTAAAAATAGAAAAATAAGTTTTTATTCAATAAATTTAGAAAATTAAAAGTTATATACCAAAATGCTCAAAATGACAAATGCAACCTAGTTATGATGTTTTCAAACCCATTTGAGCAACTAAAATGGTACCCACTTTTATAATCGTCCGAAACCCCCTCCGGGGTCTATTTCGGGCTAATTTCAGTAAAAATGTGTAACCGTCATATGAACCCTAGCAACCCAACAAACATGCTTAGGGCTTTATTTCAGTGCATTAATCTGCTCATGCATACATATTGCGCATTGCATCGATGCCATGTTTGATTGTTGTTTTTCTCTTTCGGTGTTGTTTCCCCCTCGGTAGAACGTGACTCCGAAGAGAAGGCCAGCAATCCAATGGCGAATACTTGATCTTAACCGACAAGTCAAGCACTTATTCCTGAAGACTTTATCTGGTTTTCTTATAACCAAGGCAAGCATAACCTCTTATCTGCTCATATATGCTTTCGAACAACATTTGATCTCGTACTTTGCATTCGATTCCAAACTATTTGATGCTAGTAGACATAGTTCACCTATATACTGCATTGCCTCAATATCCTGATCCACTGCTCCTAGCCGCCATAGATTTGCTTGTGCGCATCGCCAGATCCTCATATCTGCTTCGCTTAGCTTTACATGTTTGTTACCTCTGCTCCATCCGGTTGATGAATCAGAGCTACGATAACCTAGTATGATATGATGACGAGGTGAGATGAGCGCTGTGTGGTTAACTTGACTAAGGCGAGGACGGGAGGCCACTTGGGAAGTGGTTCTTGGTCCCGTACTTGCCAACCCTAGGAGTAAGGTCTCGCCGTGGAAACCAAGACTGAGCGTGCAACCACACGCGAGGCCTAACAGACCGCGCTCGACTAACTAACTTGTTTGGTTCTATCCGTGAGTCACGTAGTTTGGGATTTCCATCTGCGTGTGAGTCAAAAACCTTTTGGAGGTGTTTAGGGTGTGACCGGGACAAGTGATGGACGTACACGGATCTTGTTCCCGACTCACAGAACAGGTGCCGTCAGGAGGTGGCCAACTCCCTGTTGACGGGGTGGCCCTGTTTGGGTTGACTCATGGATAGGGCTCGACAAGGTAAAGGTCGTGGCCAACCACCCTCTGCCGCGCTCCATGGACGAGCGTACATGTGGCGTTAAGAGTCGGATGGTACGTGTGGGTAAAGTGTACCACCCTGCAGGGATAAATCTTTCGGAAAGCCGTGTCCACGGTTAAGGACGACTTGGTGAAAGCCACGAGGTCATAGATAACTTGAACGTGACGTAAAAGATGTTGACAAGGCATGGAGGCAATAGATGAAGGGTGCCTCCCCGGAGATGCCGGGAGGGGTGATCCTTGTAGCGTGTGAGGTGCTGGAAATAACGTTGGTGGATTCAAAATATGATGATTACAGTAGTGAGTTTCTCATCTATTTTGAAAACATTCTATGAGACGTGCTATTCCTCCTCTATTTGAAAAATAAAGATTGCTTTACGCAAAACATCCTTCATAAATTAGCAGATATATAATAGGTTAACTAAGTCTTGTTGAGTACCTCCCGTACTCAGGTTTGCTTAATTTGATTCAGGAGGAGTTCGTCACTTCAGCGGTGATTCAACGTGGACATCGACGAGTAGTTTGGGGTTCCCAGGGAGCAGCCTGGGATCTATGGGCTGGGACGTCGCCTTATGTTGCTGCCTCTTAGGCCTTTTTGGTTCTTGTTGATTAGCAACATAATTTGCCTTCCGTTGTCTGATGTAATGTTGGGTCGTGTGACCTCTGCTTGTAAGCTATACTCTAGTAACACCGGTTTAATAAAGCTTCATGTTTAGAGTACTGCTTTGATCGGTTGTTGGTTTCGAGCTCATTGTTATACAGTTTTGGCTATGCCTGCATAGTTGTCGCAGTCGAGGGGTTGTGGAGCCGATGATCCATGTCCGAGCCCGCCTGTCGATGTGATCGGCCTGGGGCGAGGTAACCCCAGTAACCCTCGATTGTTGTTGCACTTTCTGGACACATAGCAGCTCTGTATAGCTTTGGTCCCGTTTCCTTCAGTTTCATTCGATTCGTGGACGCTTTGATATGCATAGTTGGTTATGACTAGCATGGATACAAGGAGTAGTAGACTGGGGATCCGGACTACGTGCCGATGAATCCAGTATGCCTGCCATTGTTTGTTGCGGCCGGGGCTGGTAACCCTGAAGCCCTTGTGAGTCCATGGCTAGGAGCGCATAACAGTATGTATATCCCTGGGTCCGGGGTCGTGACAAGTCATGGTATCAGAGCAGGACTGCCTGTAGGAAAACCTTACTGCTTGGTCGATGTCGAGTCTAGTGTTTGTGAAAACTACTTTGAAACTTCAAATGATTGTGAAAACCCTTCTTAGGATTCTTTTTACTCCTTATCTGGTATCGCTCTAACTCTGGGTCACCTTACCTGTTTTGATTTGAAAAAGTTTTGCTATCTCTTCTAGTCATTCAAAACCTAGGTGCCTTCTCTGGCAAGGACGTTTTTACCCAAGTTGACCTAGTGTTCAGTTTCTAGAGTCGTGTGTGTTCCATGTTCCGTTATCTCTTAAACTGGGAGATTTCCTTTCCATTCTAATCTCTCAGGGTTGTGTGGATTCCACCTTCTTACATGTTCTAAAGTCTCAAAATCCTGAACCTCGAGATTTCCTTTTCATCTCAAATGTATCCGTTATCCTCTGCTCAAGTTCTTCCGGAGCTATCGTTGTTTTTGGAAAGATACTTAGTAATTGCTATTCGTAGTGTCCTCCAAGGCACTAAGATAGTAGTTAATCCTTTTCAATGTTTTCAACCTTGGACTTGAACCGAAGGTCCCGGAATGTGCTGAATTGTGGTGAGTTGAGTCATGTGGTTTCCTAACCATGTGATGCTAATGCCATCAGTACAGGATGCTGAACTTAAACCCAAGTTCTGTTCCTCAGATCCTGAAGAATCCGTTCTACCTCAGGATGGCTAGGTAATCTTAGCTCCAATAGCCATAGGTTTTCTCTAGGAACCAAAAGGGATCACAATAAGAGTGTTCTTTATGGTTCCCATATCCTTGTTCTTGACTCAACTATACCTCTCCTATAGCATGGGTTTTACAACTGAGTACTACCCTGTGCAATCAACGTGATCTCTGGATTCTCCGGAGCATGTTCCTACCCTCCAGTTGCCTAAAATCTCCATTCGTTGGTTCGGACACCAAGTTGCCTATGTGTGTTGGATTCTTCCAATGCATTTGCTCTTGTTTTCCGTCATAACGTTCCACTTTGGGATGTCAGGAGAAACAAACTCCAGTACCTCGTTCACCTCCAGGACCAGGTCAAAGTTTTGTAATCCGCAGATTAAAGAAGTTTCACTAGCTTCTATTCTGTTCTACCTTCGAGTATCACACCCTTTTAAATCACGAGACTGTGTTAAGTTTCATGGCCTTGTTGATGAAGTGATGCTTTTACACGTCCTCACCCCTTTCCTCCAAGCTTGAGTGCTTGAGAATGGTGGGTCTATGCGTTGATGTGTGTACCAGATATTCCTAGCAATTATTGCTTTGGAAATTCTAAGAAAACATCTGTATCCTTCTTAGCACTATTGGTTACCCAGTCTCAACTTAAAATTGACTGTGTTATCAAATCCGTTCTTTCCGGTGCACATTCTCGGTCAAAGAGTTAGGTTCATGCCAAGCTCTAATGTTCATACCAGTTGCTTTGAAAAGCAAGCCTCCTTTCAAACTCTAAGACATATCGGTGGGTTGTGATATTCTGGTTGTCTTTCTAGAAGTATCACCAGGTGTTACCTGACCGTAATGTCTAAACAAGGGGTAATTTGAACTACTCCTTTCTCCAAGGAACTCTGCTGGATATCCCGGACTAGTTGGTTGGGCTTAAACAACAACTTGGAGAGTTGAAAGGCAAAAGCTCCGCCTAACTTGATCCTTCGTTAAGGGATGTCTAGTTTCCTTTGTCTTGAAGCAGGATAGTATCTCCTTAATGGACATGCTATCTTTTCAACCTTGATTTGGTTTGGGCTATCGTCAGATCAAGTACAGAATCAAGGATCATCTTGATGGTGTTTTCACTCATGGTGTTTTTCCTGAGTACACCTTCATCTCCTTTGGTTTGACCAATATTCTGCCTTATTCATAGATCTTATGAACCCCTCCTCCTTGAGTGGTTTGATAAGTGTGTTTTGGAGCCCATCGATTACATTCCTATTTACCCAAGTTGCAAGAGGTTCATTTTGAACAACTGGCACTAATGTTGGAAACTTTCGAGAACCTCCTTTGTGTCATCACGAAGTTGTGTTCCGGATGTTCGAAGTAACTTACCCCGGTCCATGTACTTATGGTGAAAGTTGTTGCCATGGATTCGAGTAAAGTTTTCTTGTTCCCTCGGGAATAATCCCCAGTCGGTCATGCATGTGTGGAGTATTCTTGAGATGGTTGGTTTTTACCTCCATTCACTTAAAGAAGTTCCGCATCCACGCTGAGCCACTGACTGATTTTCCTTGAGAGAAGAATTCCAAGATCTTGGTGAACTTTGTTATCTTTGTAAACATCTTCCCAACAAGGATTCCGTTGTGTTCCATTGCAAGTAAGTCATGTAGGTGCAACCGTCTTTCACAAGTTGCTAATACATGAGTTCCATAATCCTGCTCATCTTCTTGAGCTTGACATCATAGTCCATGTCTTGAGAATCCGGCATACGTAACTCGGTGGTAACCGGTGCAACCTCTGTTATCAAACACGTTGAGTCTCAGTTATTCAATCCACTAACCAGAGCTGAATCTCAAGCAGCAACGATGGTTAGTGTTCCTCAAGGGTACTGAATCAGGTCTTTCCAAAATCTGGCATGGTTGATGTTGTGGTTGACCCAATTAGCCGAAAGATCTAATGTCAGATTCCCTTGAATCCGTAAGAACAACCACTCTCCGTGAGAATTCTTGTCTTGCTTATTCTAACAAGTTTCCTCCCCGTTCTTCCAAACCGAAGTTCATCTTTCACTTGATGACCTATAAAAGGTTCGTCATGAGCATGCTGTCGGTATCTATAACATCAGGAGAACCTGGAAGTTGATTCTTCCAATGTCAGTTTGTCCATCCTCCAAACCTTTCTTTCAGTGGAAAGAAGTTCATCATGAGAACCATCTCATGGTGCTTTGTAACCGTCCTTACTCAGTTCCCTTCTTCAACTTGTTGTACTTGAAGTTCTGTTCACCTCACACGTTGTGTGAATTTGTCAGTCACTTCAGCCGTGGGATCTTAACTATGTGGTAAACGTATTGCTACGTCAAATCCACCATAGGAAAGAGACTCCCTATTCCTTCTGGTGTTTCAACCCTTGTTGGTTACCCATCCTTATGGTGTGATCAATAATTCCTCCCTAATTACGGTGTTCCAACACTCCTTGGTTACTCATCCTCCGTTGTGAAGTAACATCCTAATTTTTGAAAAGGTTTTTCACAAACTTGGATAAACAAAAGTTCCGTTATCTTCCGTGTTCATTCCGAAGAGTGAACATGATCTTATATCAATTTCTCTCCGACTCACGATTACAGTGTTTTCTCGTGATGTCTATCGTCTTCGGATATTATGTCGTGGTATCAAAGACCATCCTTTTCATCTTGGTATTCTGTTTGAAGAAAACTCGATGTCAAAAGTTGTCCAACCGTTCTTTTTCTAAACGGATTTAAAGTCTTGTGCAAAGCTCATATTCTAAGTCCTTCCAAGAACCAATCGTCCACAAACTTGAAACCATCTTCTACTCACTCCGTTACCTTGATGTGTTTCATGCTTGTTAACTCAAAAGTTCTTTATGAACATCCTGTCATGAGTTAGCCATGATATACTCGATCTTCGTAAAGATCAGTTCTTAAGATTTTTCCCTCTCACCTAAGGTGTAGCCGCTGGAGATCTTCGCAAGTGTTACGGAACAACCTCCTCAAGAAGAGAACCGTAAGGTTTGAGAAGACCGTTCAAACCCGGTGTTCCTTCTTTCTTTCTCCTTCAGGAATCTCGGGACGAGATTCTTGTAAGGGGGGTAGATTTGTAACATCCCAAATTTTTCTATTAAAGGGTGTGGTGTTGTGTCATATCACACATGCATGAAAACAAAAATTTAAATCATGTTTGAACCAATTTAAACTATGAAATTAGATGGTTTGAGAAAATCCCACAAAATGGTACTTGTTTTGGTTCCCAAAATTTTGTACTGAAAAGTATTTCATTTTCACAAAACAAAAATATGGAAAGATTGGAAATTTCATAAGCTTTCCAAATCCTATTTTTGCCAATTTTTATCCTTACAAAAAGGCCCTCAAATCTCAGTTTTATGTTCTGTTCTTTTAGAGAAAAGGACCTACTTGCTAATTCTCTAAAGCTTAGGGGGTTTCTGCAATTTCTTTTCTATTCCTTTCTTCTTCCTCCTCCGGACAGAAAGCAGCAGGTAGCTGCGTGTCGGGAGCCGCCGCGCCACGTCCTGGTTGTGCCCCCTGCTGGCAGAGATAAGGCGCAAGGATGTCATGCCTCCTCTCTCTTCCTCACAGCTCTACCTCCCTGTCTCATTCTGCCCCGAAGAGCAAACCCTAGATGAACCGCACCTCGCCGGCCGCCGCCCCCTTGCCGCCGTTCCCGGCAAGTTCCGGCCGATTGGAAGAGACCAGGAGGAGCGCCTGGTCCTCCTCTACCTCCCCGTTGAGCCTCGCTTGACGGGAAGGATGGAATCACCGGAATCGCGCCGTCTCCCTCAACTCTAGCCGCCGGCCACCTCCTCATGTCGTCGTTGTCTCCGACCCTTCCTCGCCATTCCCTCTGGTCCACCGGATTCACGGTGAGCTTCTGACCATCTAGGTGCTCTCCGCCATCCCCATCCGCCCCTGGTTCCTCTCCCCGACGAGCTCCGCCGAGCGCCGCCGCAGAACCTCACCGCCGGAAGCTCTCCGGCGACAATTAGATAGCGGCGCCGCCACCCCTAGGTCCCCCTTGAGTCCCTCTTCCTCGTGGTGTATTTTAATTTCCAAAACACGCGCGAAATCGAAGGATTTCGAGTTCGTCTGTGAGGAGCAGAGCAGGGTGACGTCACCACCTCGTCATGCTGACGTCATCCGCCAGCTGTTTTTCCTTTCTGTTTTCTGAAAATGAATATATACACTGACACGTGGGCCCCTCTACTGTTTGAATATTTCAGAAATTTAATAAAACTTGTAAAATTAATATCTTTATTTCTGTAACTCAGAAAAATATGAAAAATATATGGTTTTGTTCAGAAAATTATTTCCAACCCAAATATGCCATTTTCATATGTGTTTGACCAAGTTGAAAAATGAGTATTATTTTAATGTTGTTAATTCATTTAAAAATAGAAAAATAAGTTTTTATTCAATAAATTTAGAAAATTAAAAGTTATATACCAAAATGCTCAAAATGACAAATGCAACCTAGTTATGATGTTTTCAAACCCATTTGAGCAACTAAAATGGTACCCACTTTTATAATCGTCCGAAACCCCCTCCGGGGTCTATTTCGGGCTAATTTCAGTAAAAATGTGTAACCGTCATATGAACCCTAGCAACCCAACAAACATGCTTAGGGCTTTATTTCAGTGCATTAATCTGCTCATGCATACATATTGCGCATTGCATCGATGCCATGTTTGATTGTTGTTTTTCTCTTTCGGTGTTGTTTCCCCCTCGGTAGAACGTGACTCCGAAGAGAAGGCCAGCAATCCAATGGCGAATACTTGATCTTAACCGACAAGTCAAGCACTTATTCCTGAAGACTTTATCTGGTTTTCTTATAACCAAGGCAAGCATAACCTCTTATCTGCTCATATATGGTTTCGAACAACATTTGATCTCGTACTTTGCATTCGATTCCAAACTATTTGATGCTAGTAGACATAGTTCACCTATATACTGCATTGCCTCAATATCCTGATCCACTGCTCCTAGCCGCCATAGATTTGCTTGTGCGCATCGCCAGATCCTCATATCTGCTTCGCTTAGCTTTACATGTTTGTTACCTCTGCTCCATCCGGTTGATGAATCAGAGCTACGATAACCTAGTATGATATGATGACGAGGTGAGATGAGCGATGTGTGGTTAACTTGACTAAGGCGAGGACGGGAGGCCACTTGGGAAGTGGTTCTTGGTCCCGTACTTGCCAACCCTAGGAGTAAGGTCTCGCCGTGGAAACCAAGACTGAGCGTGCAACCACACGCGAGGCCTAACAGACCGCGCTCGACTAACTAACTTGTTTGGTTCTATCCGTGAGTCACGTAGTTTGGGATTTCCATCTGCGTGTGAGTCAAAAACCTTTTGGAGGTGTTTAGGGCGTGACCGGGACAAGTGATGGACGTACACGGATCTTGTTCCCGACTCACAGAACAGGTGCCGTCAGGAGGTGGCCAACTCCCTGTTGACGGGGTGGCCCTGTTTGGCTCGACAAGGTAAAGGTCGTGGCCAACCACCCTCTGCCGCGCTCCATGGACGAGCGTACATGTGGCGTTAAGAGTCGGATGGTACGTGTGGGTAAAGTGTACCACCCTGCAGGGATAAATCTTTCGGAAAGCTGTGTCCACGGTTAAGGACGACTTGGTGAAAGCCACGAGGTCATAGATAACTTGAACGTGACGTAAACGATGTTGACAAGGCATGGAGGCAATAGATGAAGGGTGCCTCCCCGGAGATGCCGGGAGGGGTGATCCTTGTAGCGTGTGAGGTGCTGGAAATAACGTTGGTGGATTCAAAAGATGATGATTACAGTAGTGAGTTTCTCATCTGTTTTGAAAACCTTCTATGGGACGTGCTATTCCTCCTCTATTTGAAAAATAAAGATTGCTTTACGCAAAACATCCTTCATAAAACCCTTTCTGAAGTTAGCAGATATATAATAGTTTAACTAAGTCTTGTTGAGTACCTCCCGTACTCAGGTTTACTTAATTTGATTCAGGAGGAGTTCGTCACTTCAGCGGTGATTCAACGTGGACATCGACGAGTAGTTTGGGGTTCCCAGGGAGCAGCCTGGGATCTATGGGCTGGGACGTCCCCTTATGTTGCTGCCTCTTAGGCCTTTTTGGTTCTTGTTGATTAGCAACATAATTTGCCTTCCGTTGTCTGATGTAATGTTGGGTCGTGTGACCTCTGCTTGTAAGCTATACTCTAGTAACACCGGTTTAATAAAGCTTCATGTTTAGAGTACTGCTTTGATCGGTTGTTGGTTTCGAGCTCATTGTTATACAGTTTTGGCTATGTCTGCATAGTTGTCGCAGTCGAGGGGTTGTGGAGCCGATGATCCATGTCCGAGCCCGCCTGTCGATGTGATCGGCCTGGGGCGAGGTAACCCCATTAACCCTCGATTGTTGTTGCACTTTCTGGACACATAGCAGCTCTGTATAGCTTTGGTCCCGTTTCCTTCAGTTTCATTTGATTCGTGGACGCTTTGATATGCATAGTTGGTTATGACTAGCATGGATACAAGGAGTAGTAGACTGGGGATCCGGACTACGTGCCGATGAATCCAGTCTGCCTGCCGTTGTTTGTTGCGGCCGGGGCTGGTAACCCTGAAGCCCTTGTGAGTCCATGGCTAGGAGCGCATAACAGTATGTATATCGCTGGGTCCGGGGTCGTGACAAGGGGGAAGCAGGACGTGGAGAGGGCGCCGTGGGCGGCCGGCTCTCCTACTGGCAGGAGGTAGAAGACAAAGGGGTATTTCCCCATAACCCCGTGAAATTTTAGAAAACCACAACTAAGTCCTTTTTCCTTTAAAAACAGAACTAAAAACTAACTTTTGAGGACCTTTTTGCAAATATATAAATTTCCAAAAATACATTTTGGAAACCTTATCAAATTTCCAACCTCACCATATTTTTGTTTGGTGAAAGTGAAATATTTTTCAGTACAAAATTTTGAAACCCATTTTAAGTACTATTTGTGGGATTTTTCTAAAACCATTTAAATTCACAATTTAAATTATTTCAACATGGTTTAAATTTTTGTTTCATGCATATATGATTTGAACACAACACCACACACCCTAATTTAGCAAAATTGGGATGTTACAAATCTACCACCCTTACAAGAATCTCGTCCTGAGATTCCCGAAGGAGGAAGAAAGAAGGAACACCTGTTTTGAACGATCTTCCGAACCTTACGGTTCTCTTCGTGAAGAGGTTGATCCGTAGCACTTGCGAAGATATCCAGCGGCTACACCTTAGGTAGGAGGGAAAACTCTTAGGAACTTATCTTCACGAAGATCGAGTATCTCATGGTAACTCATGACAGGAATGTTCATAAAGAACTGTTGAGTTGTCGTGCATGAAACACATCAGGATATCAGAGTGAATAAGAGAAGGTTTAAAGTTTGTGGGCGATGGTTCTTGAAACGACTTAGAATATGAGATTTATACAAGACTTTAAATCCTTTTCTAATAGAAAGGTTGGATAACTTATGACATTGAGGTTTCTTTGAAGTGGAATACCAAGATGGGAAGGATGGTCTTGAATATCACAATGTAATATCCGTGGACGAGGAAGAACACGAGAAAACACTATAATTTGTGCGTCTGAGAAAATTTGATACAAGACCATGTACACTCTGGGGAGTGGATACAGAAGATAACAGAACTTTTATCCATCAAAGTTTGTCGAAATCCTTTTCAAAGGTGACGATGCTACTTCACAACAGAGAAGGAGTAACCAAAAGATGTTGGAACACCATAATAAAGGAGGAACTCTTGGTCGCACCATACGGATGGGTAACCACCGGGAATTGAAACACCGGAAGGAAATAAGAAATCTTTTTCCTATTGTGGTTTTGAACGTAGCTGTACATCTACCACATGGTTAAGACCCATGGCTGAAGTGACTTACAAATTCACACAATGTGTGAGATGAACAGAACTTCAAGTACAAACAACTTCAAAAAGGAACTGATCATTGGCGGTGACAAAATACCACGAGATGTTTTCATGCTGATCTCGGTTCCACTACAACAAAGGTTTTGGAGGTTCAACAGAGAGATATTGGAAACATCAACTTCCAAGTTATCCTGGATGTTATAGATACCAATATCAAGCTTATGTTAAGCCTTCAATAGGTCATCAAGTGAAATTCAAACTTCGGATTGGAAGAACGGTGAGAGAAAATTTTAGAATAAGTCACACAAGAATCCTCATAGGGAGTGGTTGTTATTGTTGATTCAAAGGAGTATAACGATAGGCCTTCTGGCTAATTGTGTCAACCGAAACATCAACCATGCCGGATTTTGAAAAGACCTAATACCCTTGAGGAAAACACAAACCATCATTGTTTCTTGAGATTCATCTTTGGTTAACGAGTCGATAATTTAGACTCGGTATGTTTGATCAAAGAGGTTGCACCGGTTATCAACGAGATACATTTACTAGGTTCTCAAGACATGGCCTATAATATTAAGCTCGGAAAGATTAGCAGAATTGCAAAACTCATGTATTAGCAACTTACGAGTGATGGTTGCACCTACACGATTTACTTGTTAAGGAGCACATCGGAGTCCTTGTTGGGGAGACGATACAAAAATAACGAGGTTCTTAGACTTCTTCTCTTTCACGAATAGTCAGTCAGTGGCTTGGTGTGGATGCAAACTTCTTCAAATAAATGGAGGTAACAACCTACCATCTCAAGAGTGGACCACACACATGCATGACATAGTTGGGATTATTCCCGAGGGAACAAGAAAACTTTACTTGGATCCCTGACGACAACTTTCACCAAAAGCACACGAACCCGAGAAATTCACTTTGAACATCCAGAACACAACTTCGTGACAACGCAAAGATGGTTCTCGAAAGTTTCCAACATTGTTGCCATTTATTCAACATGAACCTCTTGCAACTTGGAGAGAATAGGAATGTCATCGATGGGCTCGACAACACGCTTATCAAAACACTCCAGGAAGAGGGATACATAAGATCTATAAGCAAGGCAAAATATTGGTCTGACCAAAGGACAGTAAGGTGTACCTAGGAAAAACACCATGAGTGGAAACACCATCAAGATAGTCCTTGGATCTTTTCTCGGTTTGATGATAGCCCAACTCAGATCAAGGTAGGATGATAGCACGTCCACTATGGAGATACTATCCTTCTTCAACACAAAGGAAACTAGACAACCATTAACAAAGGATCAAGTTAGGCGGAGCTTTTGCCTTTCAATTCTCCAAGTTATTATTTAAGCTCAACCAACTACTCCCGGATATCCATCACAGTTTCTTGGAGAAAGGAGTAATTCAAGTTACCCCTTGCTTAGACATTACGGTCAGGTAACCACCTCGTGATACTTCTAGAAAGACAACCAGAATATCACAACCTATCGTATGTCTCGGAGTTTGGAAGGAATCTTGCCTTTCAAGACAACTGATATGATCTTGAGAGCTTCGGCATGAACCTAACTCCTTGACCAAGAATGTGCACCAGAATGAACGGATTTGATAACACAATCAACTTTAAGTAAAGATCGGGTGACCAATAGTGCTAAGAAGGATACAGATATTTCTTAGATTTTCAAAGCAATAAGAATTGCTAGGAATATCCGATGCACACATCGGTACACACCCAACCTTCTCGAGCATTTCAGGCTTGGAGGAAGGGTGAGTGGAAACGTGTAAGAGCATCACTTCATCAATATGGCCATGAAACTCAACACAACCTCTTGATATAGAAGTGTGTGATACTCAAAGGTAGAACAGAATAGAAGCTGGTGAAACTTCTTTAATCTGCGATTTACAAAACTTTGACCAGGTCCTAGAAATGAATGAGGTACTGGAGTTTTGTTTGTCCTGACATCTAAGGTGGAACGTTCTAACGAAACACTAGATCAACATGCATTGAAGACTCCAACACACATATGCTACTTGATGTCCAATACACACGGATGGAGATCTGAGAGCAACTAAAAGGTAGAAACATGCTCACGAGAATTCCTAAGATCATGTTGACTGCACGGGGTAATACTCATTTGTAAAACCCATGCTAAATATTGGTATAGCAGAGTCAAGAACAAGGATATGGGAATCATAAAGAACACTCTTGTCGTGATCTTTTTGATTCCTAGAGAAAACCTATCGCTATTGGAGTTGAGATTACCTAGCCATCCTGAGGTAGAACAAATTCTTCAGGATCCAAAGAAACAGAATTTGGGTTAAATGTCAGGATCCTGTACTGGTAGCGTACACATCACATGGTTAAGAAACCACATGATTCAACCCACCACAATTCAGCACATTCCGGGACCTTCGGTTCAAGTCCAAGGTTGAAAACACAAAGAAAGGAGGAACTACTATCTGAGTGCCTTAAAGGACACTATGAGTAGCTATCATGAAGTATTTTTCAATACACAACCATAGCACTGGAAGTATTTTAGCAGGTGATAACGGACACATTACGAGCAACTTTTTGTCCCGTTTACTAACAACGAAATCGAGAATGCTCTCTTCATGATGTATCCCAATAAATCACTGGGCCTGGATGGTTTTAATGTTGGCTTCTATATCAAACATTGGGCTGCTTTGAAGGAGATGGTCTGGAGAGCTATACGACAGTTTTGGAGGGTGGTGACATGCGTGAGGAGGTTAATTCAACTATTATGTCCCTTGTTCTCAAAGTCAAATTACCCCCAAGATTTAACACAATTCAGACCTATTTCTTTATGCAATATGTTATACAAGATCGCATCAACAATTTTATCTCTACGGTTGAGACCCATGTTGGAGGAGATTATTTCAGAGGAACAAAATGCCTTTGTACCAGTAAGATTAATCATGGACAACGTCCTTACTACCTATGAGTGCATACATTACCTTAAGAGGAAGAAAGGGAAATCAACTACGTCTGCAATCAAACTTGATATGGTGAAAGCATACGATCGGGTTCAATGGTGCTATCTCAGGAGTATCATGTCAAAGCTGAGCTTTTCATCTCAATGGATAGACCTTATAATGAGATGTGTGCAAACAGTAACACTCTCGGTTAGAGTGAATGGGGTTTTCTCGGAAATGTTCAAACCTACCCGTGGAATTCGACAAGGGGATCCAATATCCCCATTCATGTTTCTCCTCTATGGGGAAGGGTCATGTCGTGGGATAATCACGGCAGATGTTACCGGGGGTAACTGATCTTGGGGCAAGTCGACACAGGTATTCGGGAGAGGGTTTAGCTCGAAGGAAGACATGGCGGAAAGCAATCTAAGAACCAGAAAATAACTCGCCGGATCTCAATATGAATTATGCTGGATACTCGATAACAGGTGTTACAACTATGACTTGAATCTCTGGCAAACTAAACCTAGGGGCCGGTTTATAAAGCACCCGTACACCCCTAACTTGTCCTCCAAGGCACATCTTGAGTCCTACTCGAACTCCACATACAAACCCTAACTTCCCTTACCGCAGCCCACAATCCGGGTTACAAATCTTACAAGCCTTTGGGCCTTCCGGTAATCTCTTTACCCCAAGCCGGATATCACTCAGCACACCTCGGGCCGGATTATATCTTGAAGTGGGCCTACCGGGTTACTATCCCCCCATCAGTAGTCCCCAGGATAGCGCGGGTTTCACGGATTCATCCTTGAAGCGCTCGCTATTCCCTGAAAAAGATATGAAACACCCAAGTTCATGGGGACCGAGTTAAATTGCTTCGATAGATGGTTAGGCGCAGCTCCATGACGGCCATATGATGACTCGATTCCCCCCTGAATGCCTAACACGCCTTTCCAAATCTGAACCCCAAAATGCCAAAATTCTACTCACGATACCGGTCCCAGATATCCCGGGGTAGGTTACACTTCCTCCGCCAACGGAACATCTTACTCCATTCCGGGCGCGCGCACCACCAAATCCGCACGGATAATTACTGTCCCGTAACTTCCGGTTTTCCAGTCGCGGGGGTGAGCCCACCACCTTCCTTATAAATATCAATCGAAGGTAACCCTAAGCCTTTCACCTCACCTCATCATACCCTTTCTCCTCGCTCCCTCGCAGCTTCCGCCGCCGGAGCTTACGCACACTACAACAGATAAGACCATTGCCGGCCGCACTCGACCTCGAGCCATCCCGCGCCGCCATCGCGCATTGTCGTCGCATCTTCGTTTCTCTCATCGAGGGCGGGGGAACAATACTCAAGCCGCACCTCGCATCTCCCTCATTTCGGACATCAATCTCTTCGGTAAGCCTCTCTCAATCGTCCAATTGAACCTTGCAATCTTTTCAATTTGACTTGGATCGGATCTGGATCAACCCGTAAATTACCTTTCCGGCATCGTCAAATCAAGCCGCTTCGGTAGTCCTCAGCTCCTTTAAGCACCTGATGCATAGTCGCAATTCATCCCCGCACCTTTTTCAACCACCAACTTTATATAAGATCGCTCGCAAGCTTTTCGACCTAGATCCGTTCCACCTTGTTTTTTCCGCTTGTCCCATTAACATCCGAGAAACCTTCTTTTTCCAGCTATTTTCTTCGCAATAAAAGTATGGGCAACCATCCATGTTCGCCCAACCCACCTCCATACGTAAGTAATTAACAATTTACTCAACCTCATCTGTAACCCGGAAAATCCTCCACACTTAACATCGTAGCACATTATCCGGGTATTATTTTAGCCTTCGCATTGTCTCGATATTCCCAAACTCGGATAATCTGATATTCCGAATCTTTACTCCCTACATCTCTTGTCCCTTGCAGGTTAACTCCATGGCTCCGAAAAGACAGGGAAGGCACCCGGCTTCGACCAAGACCCCTCAAACCACTTCTGCCAACTGGGGTCGGTCTTCAACGACGAAGGCCAAGCTGGAAGGAATGGCCGAATTAGGAATTCTTCCCTCTCAAAAGGAGATACATTGGAGAGCTCCTGACGATGAGACCCGTCCTACTCCTGCCGGGAATGAGGTAATCTGTTTTACCGAGCACGTGACCCGGGGATTCCGTCCTCCGGGTCACCCTTTCTTCCGGGAAATCTTAAGCCACTACGGCCTCCGGGTGTTCGACATAGGGCCTAACTCTATGTTGAATATTACCCACTTCATAGTCTTGTCCGAATCTTACTTATGCATTCCACCAAGCCTGGATCTTTTTATTGAGTTATTCCAATGCGAGCTATGTCGCGAGAGCAATGACGGAGCTCTTCTTACCTGTGGCGGGGTATCCATCCAGCGCCGCAAGCACTCACTAATGCCACCTCTTAACTTGAACTCCCACGTCAACAACTGGCAACTATCTTTCTTCTATTGCCATGACACTTCTCCAGATGGTGAGAGGAAATTGCCGGGTTACTCGGAGAGCCTCTTTGAACCCTCCGAGTCCTTTAGCGCTTTCGCACCCGAGCCTGATAGGGAAGCCATTCAGCCCCTTTTGGCCAAACTAGCAGCCCTATCAGCCCATGGCCTTCTTGGGCTTAATCTAATAAAGACTTGGGTAGATTTCCGGGTTCAGCCCAACTCCATCCGTTCGAAGTTGCTACACGAGTACTCGGGTCACATCACGGACTCCCTCCGCTACTCCACCAAGAACTTCCCTGCTGGCAACACCAACAAGACCATCAAGGGTTTTCTGATGGAGAGGCTAGATGTTATAAAGAACGCTACCGGGTTACCCCCGTTTACTCGGGAGAATCCCGCTCCAGCGGTAAGATCTGACCCCCTTTTTCTTGTTTCAGCACTCTTACCCGCTATAGTCTCTAATCACTACCTGCATTTACTTATTCACAGGCTGACGATCCCTTCTGGAAGGTCGAGAACTCTCCTCCCTCCCAAGACCCCGAAGGGGAAAACGAGTCCATTGATGACGACGAGGGTACTCTTTCATGACCTTTTACATCTGCCTTTCATCTGTGCCACCTTTCTTACCACTCGTCCTTTCTTATCTGATACTTACTCGGCTTTCAGGGTCAGAGGACGAAGAGGAGGAAGAAGAAAATGACCCGGAAGCCACGGAGTCTGACCAAGAACCCCTAGTTGGAAACAAAAGGAAAGCTAGAGGGGTAGTTGAAAAGGTTCCCTTCTATTCCATGTCTTGTGCGCCTTACTCCTTTGCCACTATGCGTGAACTTAATGTGCGATTATCACATTCATCCTTCTTGAAGGACCCTCTCCCGACTAAACGTAGGGTGACCCGGAGTTCTCCGGGGGATGATCCCCTTAACCCGGGTATCTCCACCTCACCCGCTCGTCGAGCCAGCACCCCTCCAGCTCAACCTTCCCAATCTCCTCAACGTCATCCATCTCCTAGTCATCCACTCGCCGGGCAATTTCGCGTACCGCAACCAGTGCTTTTACCAACGTCATCCGCCTCCAGCTGCGAGCTTCCCCCGGACTATGCTGTGAATACCGGGTAAACTACCTTTGCCTACATTCCCTCGTACTTGTTATCTTTCTTTTTTCCATACATTCCACTAATCAATGTCTCCTTTTCTCCTTTCAGCGCCACAGTTACGCTGAGTGACCCGGATATTCCTGAAGCAGAAAGGCAGGGGGAGGAGAAGCCGAGTAATAACATGGACATTGAGGTTGAGGACGAGGCCGAGGACGGAAATAAAGAAGACCCTTTTAAGGACCCACCTCCACCAAAAACTGCATCACCCCAGCCCTCTGAGGAGGTGGATGAAGATATCATTTTGGAGACCAAGTCGGGTTCTCCTAACCCGGACACTCAAACGGTCCGGGTTTCGACCCCCAGACCCGGAGCAACCCTTCAACAGGAAGACCAATCTTCCGGCCCTTCTCGACTTCGCCCTGAAGACATGACCTTTGCGCAAATGCTAGATGCCCTCCATACCTTGAAGGGTGATGAAGAAAACATACTGGACGCCTTAATAACCAAGCACGAGGTAATCCCGAGTAATACCAATTGTTTCCACACATAGTCCCCAAGTTCCGAGTAAATTACTAAGTAACTTGCTTGGAACTTTTGTATAATGTTTCTGGCTAATCCCTCTTCATGCTTCCTTACAGGACTATGTTTCACAGTTGGAGAAGAAACTGGCCAAGTCCACCAAGCGTATTGAAAAAGAAACGGCCCTTCGTGAAGCTGCGGAGACTGAAGCTCGCAGGTGCCAAAAAATGACGAAAAGGTACAGGAAAAGGGCTCACAAGGCTAAGGACAAACTGACAACACTTTCCGTGCAAATTGCCGACGTTTATCGCGCCGCGACCGGTAAGATTTTTAAATTTCACCTTTTCTATGACCCGGATTTCTTTGATATGAACCACTGTGCTTGCTTACTTATTATCTTTGCTCCTTTTACCCCTTTAGCAGGCCCAAGTGATGCTGCCCCCGAAGAAGATGACGCTGCTAAGCTAAAAACCATCAAAAACACTCTTCGCCAACTTTGCGGCGGAGTTAGCTGGATACTTGATGAGTTGCGACTGCCGGATGTCAAGCCAGATAATATGAAGAGATTACTGGAATTCTGCTCCACGATCCCCGAGTGGATTTGGCACTGGAAACGGTCCTCCTGCCGATTTGGGGTAACCCGGGGGCTCGCATTGGCTAAAGCCTACGCCCCCAAGCTACAGCTGGCCAAACTTATGAGCGGATTTCCGGAGTTCAACTTGGATGGGTCCAAGTTTTTGCCAAAGGACTTCAAGGCTATTCAGAAAGAAGTCCGTCATCCGGCTAGCGTTATCGCTGACAGCTTAGAGATTGATGAGATTCTCCCTGCTTATGATGCTAATGACAAGGTTGTCAAGGCGAACCGCCCCCAGCCGTTCGATATGCTTGCCCGTTGGAGGGAGGAGGCGCTCAAGATAAGGGACGAAGCTGCCAAGAAGGCCGATGCCGACTCTGCTCCTGCAGCTTCGCAACCCGGAACTGCTACTAATCCGAGTGGCGCCGCCACCACCAGCGGCAACAAGGGCAAGGCCAAGATGGATCCTGCAGCTTGAAGTAATGAATATATCGCCTGTCATTCCATATGCGTTAGTCGGCAAAGCGTCGTCAAAACAGCTTTATTACTTGTTTTAAGCGGAGCGCCTGTGCTCTTTTGATACTTTAGGGTTTTTGTAATATTTTTGCTTATACTCCCGATGCACTTTGCGCCCCTTTGGGCTTTTGATTAATGTGTCTTTGCACCCGCTTGTTCTTGATACCCACTTACTTTATTCTTGATACCTTGTACCTTTACCTCCCCTTTTTTTATGCTTTCCTTGGCGAGACCCAACCTCCGGGTTTCGTTGACATCTGGGGAATGGGCTTTCACCCGGATCCCTAAGCCCCCGAGACCCGGATGCATGGCTCGTTGGAATTTTATTGGCTGGATTACGCTGTTTCTTCTTCAGAGCTCCCAAGTCCCCCAGCCCGGGTTTCCACGTCTGGGACACGTGATTGTTTCTTTTCAAGGAAACGAATTGCCTGTCGCTAAATGCCCAAGACTTCAGGACATCTTTTTATGACGTTTGAAGTTATGCTTGATAATCGTTGAGTTTCCGGCTGCTAGCCTTATACTCTGCATAACTTGTGGTTTAGATGACCCTTTCAACTACCTTGTACTATAAGCCGGCTTCCGCGTGGATACCATGTTGTTACATCAATACGAAAACGGGGTCAAGCAAGTCCCGTTTGGGTCTCATGACCGACATTAATCGTAAGCGAACGAATCATGCCACTTTGTTGCGAGTCACATCGAGCTTAAGTAAGAATAGCCGAGAAATTTGGACTTCTTTGTCCGGTTATAAGATTGTAGCCGCACTCGTTTTTTCGAGTGACGGCCCCTATAACTCATTGGCATCAAGGCCGGGTCTTTTTTGAGTTTGCAGCTGTGCTTATAGGAGCAACCAGCCCTCAAGACCTAAATATGCACACCGTATAAATGACAATTGCCTCTTTTCCTGATAACCTCCTTTTTATTTGATATGAGAAAATTAGGTCAGCAAGCCGCCTCATTAAAAACCCATCCAGTCCCCAAGGGTGCCCCGGATAGGAAAAGAGTGCGTCTGAAACCTGCTGCATGTTACATCGTTTTCTGCTAAGTATAGTACGGACGTAGCTGAGCCACGTTCCATGGTCTATCTCTCTCTTGCATAGGTGCAGTAGTGTGAGCAGTGTCGTTGATTGTGGCCGATTCTTCTCTTGCATCTATCAAGTAATACGACCCATTATGCAGACTCCGGCTTACGATGAAAGGTCCTTCCCATGGTGGCGATAGTTTGTGCTTTCCCTCGTTTGTCTGAACCAAGCGCAGGACCAAGTCTCCCTCCTGGAAGACCCGGCTTTTCACCCGCCGGCTATGATATCTTCGCAAGTCCTGCTGATATATGGCTGATCTTTCCAAGGCTTGCTCCCTTTGTTCTTCTAACATATCCACGGCGTCTTGCCGGGTTTTCTCGTTCTCTACTTCCACATAAGCTGTCACTCTTGGTGAATCATGAATGATGTCGCTTGGTAATACCGCTTCTGCGCCGTAGACCATGAAGAAAGGTGTCATCTGGGTGGATCGGTTAGGTGTAGTGTTAATACCCCAGACCACGGAAGGAAGTTCTTCAACCCATGCCCCAGCGGCCCTGATACAAGGAACCCTCAGTCTTGGCTTCAATCCACGAAGTAGCTCTTGGTTCGCCCTCTCCACTTGCCCGTTGGCTTGCGGATGTGCCACTGATGCTACATCAAGCCTGATTCCATTGCTGCCACAAAATTTTTCCATCTCTCCAAGGGACATGTTGGTTCCATTGTCGGTAATTATGCTGTGGGGGTATCCGAACCGGTATATAATTCTTTTCAGGAACTTGACTGCTGTGGCCGCTTCGCAATTGGTGACCGGCATAACCTCCACCCATTTGGTAAACTTATCAACAGCCACTAAAAGGTGCGTCTTCTTGCAAGGTGACATATGGAAGGGGCCAACCATGTCCATACCCCAAACGGCGAATGGCCAAGTTAATGGGATGGTCCGTAACTCCATAGCCGGCACATGAGTTTGGCGAGCGTACCTTTGACATCCGTCGCACCTTGCCACTATCCGTTCCGCGTCTGCTAGAGCTGTGAGCCAGAAGAACCCATGTCGATAGGCCTTGGCCACAAGGGACCTTGTGGACGCATGATGCCCGCAATCACCTTCATGGATCTCCTTAAGAATCTGTCGGCCTTCTTCTGGTGTCACACAGCGCAAAAAAACTCCTGCCGCACTTCTCTTGTACAACTCTCCATTGATAATAGCGTATCCTTTTGCCCGCCTCACGATTTGTCTTGCTAGTACCTCCTGTTCTGGTAGTTCGCCCCGTGATAAGTATGCCAGATATGGCTCCGTCCACTCGGGGACGTCGCGTATTGTAGCCACGAGCTCCACGTCCGGGTCTCGATTTGCTAATTCTTCTTCAGACTCGGATTTAACTGACGGTCGCCATAGCTCGTCCAAGAAAACATTAGGTGGAACCGGCTCCCTGCGCGAGCCGAGTCTGGCGAGTGCGTCCGCCGCCTCGTTTTTTCTTCTGTCTATGTGCTCCACTTCATACCCGGAAAAACACCCGGCAACCCTATCAACCTCCCTGCGGTACGCTGCCATAGTGGCGTCCTTCCTGTCCCAGGTTCCTGATACCTGCTGCACCACGAGATCCGAATCTCCAAAGCATCGTATCCTTCTAATGTTCATCTCCTTGGCTACCTTCAAGCCATGCAACAGAGCCTCATACTCGGCCACGTTGTTTGAGCAATCAAAGTGAATCTGCAGCACGTAACTTAGTTTATCCCCCTTTGGCGATGTCAGCACCACTCCGGCTCCTGACCCCTCGTACTGCTTTGATCCATCGAAGTGCATGGTCCATGACTCGGAACTTGGAACTGCGGTAACCATTCCAGTGTGCGTCCAGTCGTTAACGAAATCAACCAAGGCCTGGGACTTGATTGCCGATCTGGGCTCGTAGCTGATATGATAATCTCCCATCTCTATTGCCCATTTGGCTATTCTGCCCGTTGCATCCGAGTTTCTGATGATATCCGACATTGGTATTGAACTAACCACTGTTATGGGATGTTCTTGGAAATATGGCTTCAACTTCCGGCTGGCCATAAAGACCCCAAACACCAATTTTTGCCAATGCGGGTAATGCTGCTTCGCTTCCGATAACACCTCGCTGACATAGTAAACCGGCCTCTGGACCGGGTAACTTTTCCCATCTTCTTTGCGTTCCACGACAACTGCTGCGCTGACGGCTCGGGGACCGGCTGCCACGTATAATAACATAGGCTCTTTAGGACCCGGCGCCGCTAGTACTGGCGCTTCAGATAACTGCTTCTTTAGTGCTTCAAACGCCTCATCTGCCTCCTGATCCCATACGAACTTATCTGATTTCCGCAAAAGCCGGTACAAGGGTATTGCCTTTTCTCCAAGCCTGGATATGAACCGGCTCAGGGCTGCCACGCAGCCCGTGAGCTTTTGAACGTGCTTCAAATTTTCCGGTTTCTTCAAATTCTGGATGGCCTTGATTTTATCCGGGTTTGCCTCAATTCCTCTCTCGGAGACTATAAAGCCAAGTAACTTCCCGGCCGGAACTCCGAATACACACTTCGTTGGGTTAAGCTTCATCTGATACCTCCTCAAGTTTTTAAACGTTTCTTTTAAATCATCAATAAATGTCTCTGCTTTCCGGGTCTTAATAACCACATCATCCACATACGCGTGCACGTTACGCCCAATTTGATCCTCGAAGCACTTCTGAATACACCGCTGGTAAGTTGCGCCCGCATTTTTCAATCCAAACGTCATGGTTTTGTAGCAGAAGGCCCCAAAAGGGGTTATAAATGACGTTTTTTCCCAATCCTCCCTCTTGAGTTTAATCTGGTGGTATCCCGAATATGCGTCCAAGAAACATAGCAAGTCGCTTCCGGCTACCGCGTCTATGATTTGGTCTATCCTTGGCAGCGCGAACGGATCCTTTGGGCAATGCTTGTTGAGGCTCGTGAAATCGATGCACATCCTCCATTCATTTGTCTTTTTCATCACTAGAACCGGATTCGCTAACCAGTCCGGGTGAAATACTTCCATGATAAAGCCTGCGGTTAATAGTCGTGCGATTTCCTCACCTATAGCTCTTCTCCTTTCCTCGTTCATTTTTCTCAAACCTTGCTTCACAGGCCTGGCCCTGGGATCCACATGCAAACTGTGTTCTGCCAACTCGGTGGGGATACCCGGCATGTCGCTGGGTGTCCAGGCGAACACATCCGCATTTGAGCGTATGAACTCCACTAGGGCCTTTTCTTGCGCGTCTTCCAAATTGGACCCTATAGTGAACTGCTTGGTGGGGTCTCCTTCCACAAAATCTACTTTCTTGGTGTCTTGAGCCGCCTTAAATTTTACTCTTTCGTCCTCAGAATCTGGTCTTCTCAATGCCGTGCCATCTTCCGGATCCACCTGAGACCGGTAATATTTAAGCTCTTCCTTTCTGCAGGCTTGCTCGGCCATCACCGAATCTCCCTCATCACACTCTGCTGCTATATCCCGGTTTCCATGGATAGTGATGGTCTGCTTGGGGCCTGGAATCTTTAACTGCAAATATACATAGCACGGCCTAGCCATGAATTTAGCATAAGCTGGTCTTCCGAACAATGCGTGGTAAGGAATGTGCAACCGGACCACCTCAAACGTGAGCCATTCTACCCGATAGTTATCTACCGACTCTCCGAAGGCTACTTCCAATGTAATTTTTCCTTCGGGGCGCGCCGAATGAACCGGCACGATTCCATGAAAAACCGTCGAACTTTTCTGTAGCTGAGATTCTTTGAGGTTCATGCGCAAGAAGGTTTCCCAATATAGGATGTTGATGCTGCTCCCTCCGTCCATCAATACCTTTCTCAATTCATAACCATTGACCTGTGGCGAGACTACTAACGCCAGGGTTCCGGGGTGCTCTATTCCTTCCGGATGATCCCTTCTGCTCCATGTTACCTCTTGCTCTGCCCATCTCAAGTACCCCGGAGTGGCCGAGGAAACTGAATTCTCTGTCTGTTTTAATGCCTTTTTGTCCCTGTTGGAAGTCCCTGTAACATGCACATGATATTGTCCTTTTAAATTGAGCGTACGTACCATACCGATGAAGATACTGACTTGGCCAATCGATACCGCGGATCCGGATTCGAGGTGCTCCGGTTCCAACTCCCACCCGGAATTGTCCACTATCCTTTTTCCTTCGTCATCAGAGTATATCTCGCCGACAACAAAGTTCTTCATGTTCTTCCGAGCTTCTCCCGTGATGTAAACACCTTTGGACGCAGGCCCCACGGTGGGCGCCAACTGTCGTGGGATAATCACGGCAGATGTTACCGGGGGTAACTGATCTTGGGGCAAGTCGACACAGGTATTCGGGAGAGGGTTTAGCTCGAAGGAAGACATGGCGGAAAGCAATCTAAGAACCAGAAAATAACTCGCCGGATCTCAATATGAATTATGCTGGATACTCGATAACAGGTGTTACAACTATGACTTGAATCTCTGGCAAACTAAACCTAGGGGCCGGTTTATAAAGCACCCGTACACCCCTAACTTGTCCTCCAAGGCACATCTTGAGTCCTACTCGAACTCCACATACAAACCCTAACTTCCCTTACCGCAGCCCACAATCCGGGTTACAAATCTTACAAGCCTTTGGGCCTTCCGGTAATCTCTTTACCCCAAGCCGGATATCACTCAGCACACCTCGGGCCGGATTATATCTTGAAGTGGGCCTACCGGGTTACTATCCCCCCATCAGGTCAGCTGCATGCTAAAGAACATTGGGATGATGCACTTCGCAAAAGGTGTCCAGGTGGGCATCCACACCCTGTGGGTGTCGCACCCTGACCTCTAGAGGATACTCACCGGGCCGAACTGAATAGTAGATGATTGGATTACGGGGCTTATCTGCTCCCGCATCCTCTTACGAGTAGGCCAACACTTATGTGTGACAACCAAACTCTACTATCCACCGTCGATGTAAACTATCCCATAGAGATCAAGATACTACCATTGACGTACTTCATACCATACACACATGGTACGTCAACGGCGTTTAACAGAATGATAGCACAACATATCTCTAAGACACAAAAGATGGAAATAAGTTGCAAATGGCTCTCACTAGAGCAGAGATAGCAAATACAATCATCCAGAGGACACATGTCCCAACATATCATCATTACATCACAGCGGAAGCATTCAAAAGGTCTGAGTACAGACAAATCCAAATAGGCCTAAGAGGCCGGCAATGAAAGGAAGACGGAGCCCATCCACGTAGTCTCGGATCCTGCCCGGGTCCGCTATCTACTCGTCAGCAATCTCGTCGTACTCCACGTAGTAGCCACCAAGTGAATCCTCGGACAAGTAGTCTGCGGAAACCACAGCCCCAAAGGGGTCAGTACATCAACGTACCGGCAAGCAAGACTCACAGTTCACCAAAGTGTAACCCGTCAACACCAAGCACAGATGCTTTGGGTTCGACGGAAGAAAGAGGGATACAAAAGATGCTGCAGCGGGCTGCTCTAACCAACTACAGATACATACTACAACTTCCGGCTAACAGAAAGGAGATAAGAGAGCGTATCGTAACCAACTACAACTAACTCCAAACAAACCCATCCTGGATCTCGCCCCTTATCCAAAGAAGCAATCCGAGGATAACTCACACCGTTGGATTAATGCTGGTTCAAATTGTTGTGTCGATAAACCTATTACTAGTCAAGTTATCATTAGTTAGGTGTAAGTTGTTCTGAGTACTTGTTAGCCAGTACTTTCACCAAGTCAACCATAACCGCGGAAAACACGGCTTCTCGAGAAGATTTATCCCTGCAGGGGTGCACCAATTTGGCCGTACACGTAAGAATATCCCGCCAGACGGGAATCAAACCCACCAAGCGAGGCACTCTACACAACTCAACTCTTCTTCGCATCAAGCCCAAAGAACCACGTGTTGTGCGTGCGCGGCTAATCGAGCCCCACGAAGAAAAGGGGACCCTCATAGCACTCTAAGACCACGCCGCCCTAAATGCCGACTACAAAAGTTCCACCCTGGCCTCGGGTTCGTACCTGCATATGCGTGCATCAAATGGAAAGCCCGAACTAAGTGTGGCGATTTGGACGAGATGCGAATCGAATCAAATTGAGGGGGGCGCCCATACACGCTTCCCACATGCGGATAGTGCGCTCATCATGGATCACTAGACAAGACCCTTTTCCTAATTAGGGTCGACACTAGCAGGCCTCAAAACCACGCCGGGCCTCCTGCCGGTGCCTTATCAGCAAATTATTATTACCCACAACATTAACAGGTTATTGTTTAAACATCGAGCCCCAGAACATAAAAGAATATGATAACAGAAAGTAACTGACAACAGACTCGAGCAAAACAAGCCTAAGCATGCTAGTAAGACACGGGCAACAAGCAATGGGGTTATAGGTGTGGAGGTGAGGCTATATCAGGGTTAAAGGATACAACATGATAGGATAGGAACACAAGCATCGATACATATGGCTAGCAGAATAGACAACGAAAAGTATCGGTATCCAAGGTTGAAAGGAACACAGTGGTTCATGTGAGTGAATACTTGCCTGCAAGCTCAGCAGCCTGGTACTGGGCTAGGTCCTCAGAAGGGGTGTCGTAAGGCTCTTCTGTCTCAACGTCGTCGTCTATTCGAGAAGAAGCAAACAAACAACACAAAGAGACAACAATCAATGACATGGCATAATGCACAATCATGGAATGATGCATGACCATTTAATTGATGCATCAAAATTAAACTAGTTGACATGGTAACATAACATAATTAAATGGACCCATATGCAATTGGGGTTGCACATGGAAAGCCCATGATTAAGGTTGAATTAATTGATCTATAATTAACCAACATGTGTAAATGGATTAGCATGATGCATGGATGATGAAAACAATAAGAGAACAACAATAGATGCAAGTAGAAATGAAATTTACCAAGTTGGGAATTTATTTATTAAGTTTTGGAATTTTGGTTACTTAAAGGTGTCACACAAGCAATTGTTGTTTTCAGCAATTTAAATTGTCCAAAATAGATAACAAAGTTCATATTTGAATAGAACACAAAATTTTAGGTGGATTACATGTTTCAATTATTGAAAAAGGAAATAGAATGAATTACTTATGAATTAAACAAGATTAAACAAGTTTTAATTGAATTGAATTCAAGTATGAATTTATTTGAAGTTTTTATTTGTTCAAAACATTAATTCAAATTCATATTTGAAAAGGTTATACTTTTCTGGTTTGAAAACATATTTTATATGTTCAAAAATAATTTAATTTGAGCAAGTTATGAATTTAGCAAATTTAAATGATTTAAACAAGGTTTAAATTATTTAAGCAAATTTAATTATTCAAAACATGGAACAAAATTTATATTTGGAAAGGTGTTTCAAAATAGCATGGAAAACATATTTTATATGTGACATTTGAAGTAAGTTTGAATTATTTATGAAATTAAACAACTTTAAGAGGAGTTGTTTGAATTTGAAATTTGAATGCATTTGAAATGTTCAAAACAGAATACAAATGTTTTAAATAGGTAGAGAATTTAATTTGGTTCAGCAAACATATTTTATTTGCATTATTTGGATTTAGCAATTAAAAGTTATTAGCATTTTAAAATTAGGGACCAATCTGTAAAAAGAAAAGGATTTGATTTAAAAAGAAAAGGCCAGAAACCTTTTCTACCTCGCAGTGGCCCAGCCCAGGCCACTGACGAGGGGGCCCTGGGCCAGCGTGGCCCACGTGTGTGCACGCGTGGCAGCACAGGCCACTGGCAGGTGGCCCCTGCCTGCCAGCGTGGCGAGCAAAAAGGGTGGAATAATCCGCGCCGCGGACGAGCGTGCAGTGGTGCGTTACCACTGCGGTAGTGCTGCTTCGCTTGTCAGGTAAGGGATGCGCAGGGGGGTTATTCTTCAGTTAGCGTTAACTGAATTTTTCTGCGCGCGTTTCTGAACTTCTCGACAGAGGGACGCTGGCCGGCGGCGAGCTACTGCCGCGCTCGCGCTGCCGTGCCGCTGGTGCGTGGACGAGTGCGTGGCGAGCGTGTGCATCGTGCAGAGAAGGAGCAGGAGGGAGAGGGGAGGTGTAGGTGACGCTCACCGTGAGGGAGCAGAAGGTCGGGGGAGATCGTCGTCGCCGGCGGCAACAGAGGAGATGGCGGCGGCGTTGCAGTTGCTCCGGGGCGTCGTGGGGGTGTCGATTAGGTCGAGGGATGTGAGGAGACTTGGTTCCCGTGGTTAGCCCGAGGGGATACGCAGTCTACCGGCGGCGATCATCGCGGGTTCAGAAGGGTGGCGCCGGTGTGAGGTTCAGAGAGGGAGGATTCCGGGCAGTGAGAGGGAAAACGACGGCGGGATCGAGGGAGAAGGGAGGTAGGTGGTCTAGGGCTAGCTGCTCGGGGCCTAGGGTTAGGTTTTATAGGGGCGGAGGCGCGAGCTCGGCCGTCTGCTGCGCGCGCCATCGACGTGGAGGTGCCCGATGTGCTGCCGTACAGCGAGAAGAAAGGGCGAAGGGGTATGGGCCGGTGGGAAAAGAAATTGGTGGGCTGGGCCTGCGTGGGTGCACAGCCCACTGCCCCTCTCTCTGTGTTTCTTTTATTCTTTTTTTTTGTTCTGTTTCTTTTTTTTTTGCTGAAATGAAATAGGGAAGAAAAGCTAGGGTTTTTTATGTTAGTAAATTTTAGAAAAATTTGGTATTGCTTAATTATGTAACAGCAACAACTTGCCAATTCTTGTTTTCCAAAAAGTTCAAAATAAAATGATGTTTGTAATTTGATTGAAATTTGAATGAATTTAAGATTAAGTGAAGTATTAAAAACAAAATTCAAATAGGGTGACCCTTATAGTTTAAATGGAAACAAATGATTAGAATTGTGTTGTAATTATCATTAATTCCAAAAGGTTGCTGTTTGGAAAATGTAATTGAATTTTGAATGAAAATTGAGTTAAGTGAATTATTAAATAAAATAACAAGTTAATAGTTCTATTTAAATAGAAACAACTAGCTGTTTTAATTGAACTTTTTTTATTTGGAAAATGTAACATAACAAGTATGAACAATTTGACTTGGAAAAAGGGTTTGAATTTGAAATAGAAAGCAATTGAAAACAGATGCAAAACAAATGCAAACAAAGCAATGAGTATGATGACATGATGCAAAACTTTAATAAAACAAGAAACAAACATTCTAAATGGAAGTTTTCATAATTGGGATGTTACAAAACGCCCCCCCTTGAAGGAATCGCGCCTCGAGATTCCTACTGAGAAGAGAAAAGGTCCGGATACTTCTTGCGAAGATCCTCTTCGGTCTCCCACGTTGCCTCTTTATCGGAATGATGAGACCACTGCACTTTCAAGAACTTGGTGCTCTTGTTGCGCGTCTTACGCTCGGTCCTCATCGAGAATTCGAATAGGGTGCTCCCCTCATAGAGAGATCATCTTGCAGTTCAATGGATCATGATCACTGCACGATCTGGATCTTTGAAACACCTCTTGAGCTGTGACACGTGAAACACATCGTGCACCTTGGATAGTTTTTCTGGAAGTTCAAGACGATAGGCATTTTCCACACGCCTTGAGAGAATGTTGAAAGGACCAATGTATCTTGGTGCAAGCTTTCCTTTGACACCAAAACAATGAGTGCCTCTGAGGGGAGTTACACGGAGATATGCTTTGTCACCAGGTGCATAGATCATATCCCTGTGCTTGCTGTCATAGTAGCTTTTCTGACGAGACTGAGCAATCTTGAGATTGTCACGAATGATGCGAACTTTCTCTTCAGCTTCCTTAACAATGTCAGGGCCTAAGAGTGAACGTTCATCAGCTCTAGACCAATTGATTGGACTCCTGCATCTGCGGCCATAGAGAGCTTCAAATGGTGCCATGCCTAGGCTTGCCTGGAAGCTGTTGTTGTAGGAGAATTCAGCATATGGAAGGCATTCCTCCCATTTCATGCCAAAGGAGAGACCACATGCTCTGAGCATATCCTCGAGAATCTGATTGACTCTTTCGACTTGCCCTTGAGACTGAGGATGATAGGCTGTGCTGAACAGAAGTTTGGTGCCCAATGCTTCTTGAAAACTCTTCCAGAAATGAGAAGTGAATATGCTTCCACGATCTGAGCTTATTTCCAATGGAACACCATGAAGAGGAACAATCTTTGCTGTGTAGAGCTCTGCTAACTGGCTAGCTGAGATTGTTTCTTTGACAGCAAAGAAGTGAGCTACTTTAGTGAGACGATCAATAACAACGAAGATTGCATCGTTCCCCTTCTTGGACTTTGGAAAACCAGTGATGAAGTCCATTTCAATCATGTCCCACTTCCACTCAGGAATTTTCAGAGGTTGGAGAAGACCGGCTGTTTTCTGATGAACTGCCTTAACACGTTGACAAACGTCGCATTCATAAACGTATTGAGCAATTTCACGTTTCATGCCAGGCCACCAATACAGTGTTTTGAGATCCTGGTACATTTTTGTACTTCCAGGGTGGATGGAGAGAGGAGTTTCATGAGCCTCCTTGAGAATGACATCTTTGAGACTTTGAATTTGAGGAACTGCAATGCGTCCTTCGAAGAACACAGTTCCCTTGTCATCAATTGAGAAGGACTTAAATTTCTCCTTGCCTTCTTTGATGTGCTCTACCATCTTCTTGATTTCAGCATCATGAAGTTGTTCAGAACGAATCTTGTCCTCGAGAGTTGGACTGGCTGTCAAGTTCGCAAGATAGCCTTGAGGAACAAGACCAAGGTTCAGCTTCTCGAATTCTTCATGAAGTGGAGGTTGGCTTTCCATGATCATGAGATTATTGCAATATGATTTGCGACTGAGAGCATCGGCCATAACATTAGCCTTGCCTGGAGTGTAAGAAATGGTGAGATCAAAGTCTTTAATCTTTTCAATCCATCTCCTTTGCCTGAGGTTTAGATCTGGTTGAGTGAAGATGTATTTCAGACTCTTATGATCGGAAAAGATTTCAGTGCGATTACCCAACAAGTATTGCCTCCATTTCTTGAGGGCAAACACAACTGCTGCAAGTTCAAGGTCATGAGTGGGATAATTTTGCTCATGGGTGTTCAACTGACGTGAAGCATAAGCCACAACTTGACGTTCTTGCATAAGAACTGCACCTAGACCTTGGAGAGATGCATCACAGAATATTTGGAAAGGTTTGGTAGTATCTGGGCCAACCAGAACTGGTGTAGAAGTGAGTTTAGTCTTCAGGAGATTGAAACTTTCATCACATTGTGGAGACCAAACGAACTTCTTGTCCTTCTTTGTGAGATCATTGAGAGGTTTGGCAATCTTGGAGAAGTTTTGGACGAAACGACGGCAATAGCTAGCCAAGCCAAGAAAACTTCTTACTTGCTTCACCGTCTTAGGAGGTTTCCAATCAACAATTGCTTTAACCTTTTCTGGATCAATGGCTATGCCCTTGGCAGAGATGATATGACCAAGATAAGCAACTTCTGAAATCCAGAACTCACATTTGGAGAACTTGGCATATAGACGATGCTCGCGAAGTTTCATGAGAGTGAGACGAAGATGTTCTTCATGCTCTTCCTCGGATTTTGAGTAGACAAGAATGTCATCAAGACATACCACAATGAACTTGTCGAGGTATTCATGGAAGACAGAATTCATGAGTCGAGAGAACGTCGCCGGTGCATTGGTGAGACCAAAGGACATGATGGTGTATTCATATAGACCGTACCGAGGGGTGAAAGCTGTTTTTGGAATATCTTCCTTTCTGATCTTTATTTGATGGTAACCCATTCTCAAGTCCAACTTGGAGAATATTGAGGCTCCAGCAAGTTGATCAAAAAGGTCATCGATACGAGGAATTGGATACTTGTTTTTGATGGTTTTCTCGTTAAGAGGACGATAGTCAACAACGAGTCTCTTTGTTTGATCCTTCTTCGCAACGAACAGAGTTGGGCAACCCCAAGCGGAGGAACTAGGTTGAATGTAACCTTTCTCCATGTACATATCGATTTGCTCCTTCAACAGTTTCAGTTCAGGAGGAGCTATCTTGTATGGATGCTTAGAGATTGGAGCAGTACCTGGTTCAAGCTCGATCACGAACTCAACTGCTCTGTCCGGAGGCATCCCTGGCAACTCTTCTGGAAAGACGTCAGGGAATTCACAAACCACCGGAACATTTTCAAGTAGAGGTAGAGGTTTAGCATCGAGTGTGTACAGCTGAACAGAACTTGATTCATTTGGAGAATAGACTATCTGGCCAGAAGGGTGGAACAGAGTTATTGACTTCTGAGCATAGTCAATCGTAGCTTTATTGGCCTTCAACCAATCCATACCAAGAATGACATCAATGTCAGAATTGCCAAGCAGTATGAGAGAAGCAAGGAATATGTGACCTCCAATTAGAATCTGATTCTCGTGACTGATCTTGGAAGTTTGCATAGTTGCTCCAGGGGAGTTTACTACTAGCGGGGAACCCAAACCAACAAAGGGGAGCTTAATTGATGTTGCAAAGGTCTTTGACACGAAAGAATGCGATGCTCCAGTATCAAACAACACTTTAGCTGGGTTAGAGTTTACGGGGAATGTACCGAGAACGACGTCAGTAGCTTCCTCAGCTTTGTCGGCCTTGATATGATTCACCCTCGCGGTCCTCCCGACAGGCCTGTTGTTGGAGTTGAAGGCTTTAGCCGGGGGAGCACGCACCATTGCCTGGTTGGTGTTGGGACGAGGTGGTGGTGGAGGTAGCTGCCTCTGAGTGCACTTGTCGGCATAGTGTCCCGTCTGCTTGCACTTGAAGCAAGTGATGACACGAGGAGGATCTGGCCTTGGCTGCCCCATTGAAAACCTCTGACCATGCATCTGAGCTGGGTTGGGTGGGCGGGGAGCAAAGCCTGGAGAAGCTTGGGCATATGGAGCCCTAGTGACAGCACCATTTGGCACCCAGATGCGGCGCTTCTGCGCAGGGGTGGTCATGTTGGAGGAGGAACCACCCTCACGCGAGTGCTTGCGAGACTCCTCGAACGCCTTGCGCCCATTTTCCTCATTGAGCGCGGTGTTAACGAGCTCCTCGAAGTCTTTGGTCTTGACATTGGTGAGGGCATACTTGAGATCCGGGTTAAAACCTCTGCGGAACCTTGCCATCTTCTTGGCCTCAGTGGACACCTCGTCTCCAGCGTATCGAGCGAGGCGATTGAACTCACTCTGATAGCCGATGACGTCCAGCTTGCCTTGCTTGAGAGAGCAAAACTCTTCACGCATCCTTTCCATGAGACCATCTGGAATGTGGTGCTTCAGGAAGGCTTCCTTGAAACAACCCCAGGTGATTGGATAGCCAGCTCTCATGGTCTGGTAGTTCTCCCACCAATTAGCTGCCTGACCCTTCAGCAAATAGGAGGCATACTTGACCTTGTCTTCCTCAGCAACGTGAGCGATGTCCAGAGCCTTAGCTATCTCACGGATCCAGTCATCAGCATCCAGAGGCTCGCGTGTTGCTACGAAAGCTCTCGGGCCCAGACTGAGAAAGTCCTTGATGCTGACCCGTGGGACGGTCTGGTTGATATGCTGATTAGTCTGGAACTGGGCCATCTGCATCATGACTTGCGTCATCTGAGTCAACAGCTTCGTGATTGGCGGTGGCTCAGGCGGGGTGTTCCTTGTTGGCGGCATCCTGAATGGAAATGCATTTTAGCACAACAACAGAAAAAGGATAGACTTGGCAACCGAAAGAGAGATTATTCCAACGCATGAATAGATAACCAACAGGTACATCATCACATGTTCAAATACATCAGAATATCCAACACACCATAAATGGTTCGAATTCCCAAGGATAACTAAACATAGCTAAGAATGGATACATCGGTACTCCCATGCTCATCACGCAGGACGGCGGTGAGTAGTATGGCGAGAGGTACGGTTAGGAGTACGCCCACGAAAGTAGGTAGAACGACGATCCACGTAGATCGGGCGTGCTCTGAGAGCGACTCTCGGTGTGGTGAAGTACGTAGCATCGACTCCCTGTGCTCCAAAGTGGGGAATCCCAGTGTAACCAGCACCAAGGTTGAGGAGTGGACCTCTGATCGGCTCGTAACCTCCAGCATCTGGTAGACGACGGCCAACTGGCTGATCGAAACGTGCATAGCGCTCGTCTCCAACAAAGTCTGTGGTGTAAGTCGCCAGACGAGTCAAAGCAAGATAGAGCTGCTCTCTGACTGAGGCCAACTCCTGAGATAGTGTGGTGGCAACTGTGTCACTGTACCTCACAAACTGAGCGGTGGTGTGCAGCCTGGAGTTATCATGCTCATAAACATCCAAGTTGTCGTAGAGAGTGAAGTGAGCTCCCTCCGAAGTGATGTAACCACGGGGGATGTGGTGATAGATAGAATCGTCAAACCCCCAGTAGTCAGCACGAAGGACGGTGAGACTCACATAAGCTGCCTGCTGCACAGCCATATCCACTGTGGAACCCACTGCCTCGTAGCGGTGAACTACGCTCATGCCATCATCTGACAGAATATAGACGATAGCCTGGTAGTATGTCTGGTCAAACTCTCGCTGCTGCTCGTAGACCTGGTACTCTGGTGCCCAATAGAACCCCAGATAAGTGACCATGTCCCTCAGCATCTCCGGATAACCGGCGGTGCTCTCACAACGAGTCATCCGAACCACCTGCGGGTAGAACCTGAGATCCATCTGCAGATGATCGGGGAAGTTTTTATTAGACGCCGGTAGAGAACTGGAGTTGAAAGCAACAACAAGTTTCAACGGACGAAAAGGATGTTCAGAAGAACAGGATATCGAAGCAACATCGGGAAACACGAGACCAAAACACTCCTGAGGTACTACGGAAGAACCCATCCGGGCTTCTAAAGGATAACTATCTACTGCTTAAGGAATAGAGGATCTGCTTCCGGGGCTTACACGCCTCCGTTCTCAATCGTGAGTAGGCAACATGATAATTCATGTCACAACCACCTCCATTCCTATGGTCTAGTAGATATAACCATCCTAGAGAAACCAGGATACGTGAAAACCTAACTTGAAAGTTTAGATGAGAAGGGAAAACAACGTTGCACTTCCTTACCAGAAAAAGGGAGGGTGGGTGGGGAAAGAAGAAAAAGAACAGAATTCCTACTCTCACGTTTCATTTTTCCTATATAGCTACAAAATAGTTTCTAGACTCAACTGCGACCAGTAAAAAGGGATCCTACAGGCAGACAGGCTCTGATACCATTTGTCGCACCCTGACCTCTAGAGGATACTCACCGGTCCGAACTGAATAGTAGATGATTGGATTACGGGGCTTATCTGCTCCCGCATCCTCTTACGAGTAGGCCAACACTTATGTGTGACAACCAAACTCTACTATCCACCGTCGATGTAAACTATCCCATAGAGATCAAGATACTACACATGGTACGTCAACGGCGTTTAACAGAATGATAGCACAACATATCTCTAAGACACAAAAGATGGAAATAAGTTGCAAATGGCTCTCACTAGAGCAGAGATAGCAAATACAATCATCCAGAGGACACATGTCCCAACATATCATCATTACATCACAGCGGAAGCATTCAAAAGGTCTGAGTACAGACAAATCCAAATAGGCCTAAGAGGCCGGCAATGAAAGGAAGACGGAGCCCATCCACGTAGTCTCGGATCCTGCCCGGGTCCGCTATCTACTCGTCAGCAATCTCGTCGTACTCCACGTAGTAGCCACCAACTGAATCCTCGGAGAAGTAGTCTGCGGAAACCACAGCCCCAAAGGGGTCAGTACATCAACGTACCGGCAAGAAAGACTCACAGTTCACCAAAGTGTAACCCGTCAACACCAAGCACAGATGCTTTGGGTTCAACGGAAGAAAGGGGGATACAAAAGATGCTGCAGCGGGCTGCTCTAACCAACTACAGATACATACTACAACTTCCGGCTAACAGAAAGGAGATAAGAGAGCGTATCGTAACCAACTACAACTAACTCCAAACAAACCCATCCTGGATCTCGCCCCTTATCCAAAGAAGCAATCCGAGGATAACTCACACCGTTGGATTAATGATGGTTCAAATTGTTGTGTCGATAAACCTATTACTAGTCAAATTATCATTAGTTAGGTGTAAGTTGTTCTGAGTACTTGTTAGCAAGTACTTTCACCAAGTCAACCATAACCACGGAAAACACGGCTTCTCGAGAAGATTTATCCCTGCAGGGGTGAACCAATTTGGCCGTACACGTAAGAATATCCCGCCAGACGGGAATCAAACCCACCAAGCGAGGCACTCTACACAACTCAACTCTTCTTCGCATCAAGCCCAAAGAACCACGTGCTGTGCGTGCGCGGCTAATCGAGCCCCACGAAGAAAAGGGGACCCTCATAGCACTCTAAGACCACGCCGCCCTAAATGCCGACTACAAAAGTTCCACCCTGGCCTCGGGTTCGTACCTGCATATGCGTGCATCAAATGGAAAGCCCGAACTAAGTGTGGCGATTTGGACGAGATGCGAATCGAATCAAATTGAGGGGGGCGCCCATACACGCTTCCCACATGCGGATAGTGCGCTCATCATGGATCAGTAGACAAGACCCTTTTCCTAATTAGGGTCGACACTAGCAGGCCTCAAAACCACGCCGGGCCTCCTGCCGGTGCCTTATCAGCAAATTATTATTACCCACAACATTAACAGGTTATTGTTTAAACATCGAGCCCCAGAACATAAAAGAATATGATAACAGAAAGTAACTGACAACAGACTCGAGCAAAACAAGCCTAAGCATGCTAGTAAGACACGGGCAACAAGCAATGGGGTTATAGGTGTGGAGGTGAGGCTATATCAGGGTTAAAGGATACAACATGATAGGATAGGAACACAAGCATCGATATATATGGCTAGCAGAATAGACAACGGAAAGTATCGGTATCCAAGGTTGAAAGGAACACAGTGGTTCATGTGAGTAGGAAAGAAAGCACAAGTTAGGTCCAGTTTGGGAAGGACCATTTGTCATCAGCAAGGCTATGAAAAAAGGATCATACTATCTTGTAGATATTCGGGACACAGAAGATGATCCCAAAATACAGAATCACAAAAGAAAGAGAAACATAGATGAGGAACTAGGGGAGACCAAAAGACCCTGGTGCATCTAGCAGTCACGTCCATTCTACACTTAGTTCAATTTCTATGTAAACATCTTTGAGATCATGAAATAAAGTTGTCAGAATTCATACATCTATGTTTTTTACATGTTTATTACAGCATAAAGCATAAATCTGTCTTATCTATTTCCCAATGATCTCTCAAATACTCAATGTTAACTCGAATTGTGCCTGTGTGCTCGGTGTTAAAAAATGAATGATTTTTAGCCTAAAATGGCTTAAGGAAACCCAGATTGTGCCTGCGTGCCTGAGTTTGATTCAAAATTCCTTGTTGTTCTCTAAGTATTATCTGATTGTTTTTATGTTGGGTCACTGGAGCTAGTAAGTAAAAATGCCTTTAGTATGATCCATGTTTCCGAGTTTCGACTGATTGGTTATACCCAGTCACTTGGCATGAAGATTAAAGTACTATCGAGCCATTTCAAACAATAAGGACAGTTAAAACATATAAACCAGAGAACTTAGAAGTTAAAGGAATAAAAACCCGAAAAACTTGCAAAGACTTAATAATCTAACTACAAAGGCGGAGTACTTGTTTATACAAAATAATAGAAAGCATTACAATAAGTTTACATTGTAAGAGCGGTAATGCTTCTATTTCCCTATTTCTACCGAGGACCAGGCAGCTCCTTCAGCATCCAACTCGTCATCTTCGCCCTGGATTCCTCAGGAGTCTCCGGAATGGCTTCCTCCGGGTAGAAGGTGGAGATGTTCACCATGTTGGCAATCTTGGTGGCGTGACCTTTGATTTCATCAAAGATGTTGGTCCTCTGCGCCTCCGTGTATCCTTGGGGGATGTCGGACGCCACACGGCAAGATTTGGCAGTTGGGTAGTGCATGTGCATGAACCCAAGAGCCATGCGCGCACCACCACGTGCCGCGGAGCGAAGGATGGACTCCCTGGACTCCGCCACCTCTGTCTTCCGAAAGTTTTTTTCAACTTCCGAGAACTCCCCAGACCTGGAAGGAAGGCATTTGTTGACCAGCAACATCCCCGCAGCCTTGATCGCGGTGAATACCTTCCCGAAAGCCCGGATATTTTCAATCCGGGTAAGGGGGCTATCTCCTGTTTCAGTAAAAAACACAAAAGTGTTAGAGAAAACACAGGAAGATGAAACATGGAAAATCCGGTAAAGGACAAAATACTTACCGAGGATCCAGTCCATTTCGGTGCCGTCCTCCAAGCGTTGGTTCAGGGCATTTTCTAGATCTCGGATGGTGGCCTTGTCCTTGGAAGCTTGGTTGGATGCCTTCGACTCGGCAATGCCAAGAGCGAGTTGGCTAGCCTCCAGGTCCTTCTAAACCTTCACATTGAGATTATGAAGATCTAGGTTTTCGCGGCGGACGTTTTCGGCATTACCGACATCTTCGCCAACTAGTTTGGCTTTCGCCAAAGAAGCTGAAAAGCAAGTAAAAAAGAAGAGTTATAAAACTCGGAAAAATACTTAGAAAAAATTGTGAATCAAAGGCAGAGAAGAAAAATTTTACCTGCTATTTCACTCAGCTACTGCTGAGTAGATGCCAGCTCCGCATCCTTATCTTCAAGAATTTTGAGAAGGGTTTTAACCTCCTTATTCTTGATGGAAAGTTTGTTGAAAAATCTTCACATTGATATTTTCGGCAGTTTGCTGAAACACGTGGAAGAAAAGAATGCTTTAGTTCAAAACAAGCATAACAATGAAAAAAGTATTAAGTAGAAAGTATACATTCAACTTATTACTTGGGGGCTAGAGATATTACCTGGCTCATCCTGGTCAAGTTCGCAAGGTTTTCGTTGAATTCTTTTACATAATCTGCAATAAGAATCCCGACGTTCCAGAGACCGTCCTGGATGACCTGCTGAGGTGAAAATACGAAGTTATTCTTCACAATTAGTCCGCCTTGCGGCCATGGACGGATTAGAGGCGCTGGTGCGAAGAACTTAATAGCCCACGGACGAATGTATCCGAGTTCATCAAATGGTTCCTCTTTTACCTTGAAGTCTTTGTCAAAATTCGGAATGGGCTCCTCCTCAGCTGTACGAGAAGGGCCACCCATATCCGGCTCCGCCCTTTATCTCGCGTCCATCTCGGAAGCAATGCGCTGGCTGGTCGGCAACGGTTATTCCTCTGCCTTTGCAGACTGATCTTCTCCCCCTAGAGCAGCTGGGGTAGAGGGAGCTGCAGCAGGAGACAGATGCGCCCCCTTGCCGGCAGTGGCCTTATGCTTCTTCAGCTTCTTTGGTTTTAAAGAGGTTGGAGCAAGGCTGAAAGGGAAAAGACGCAAAAGGAAATCCGAGAAATCAATATTCCGAGAAACCAAAACAACTTCTACAACAAAAAGCAGAAAAAAATAGAAAAACCTAGGGGATTACCTGTATGTAGCGACGGGAACCCCGTCAAGTTCCACAACCTCTTCAGTGGTTGCCGACCTCTTGCGCTTACGACCACCATAAAACTTGGCATGCAGTTCGTCAAGTTCGGCGTCAGTCGCAAGATCTATTTTGGTGAGGTCATCGAACTGGGGAAAAGGCAAAATATCCGACTAAGTTAGGAAATCAGGGAGAGATAAAAATCCGAGAAATTGCCCAAAGGAGAAAAAGCATTACCTTGGGAACCGGATTTTCTTCATGAAACATCCCTAGGCTTTCTTCATACTGGTCGCGTGGCGACCAAATGATTGACCCGCTTCTTGAAGTCCCTTTTCGTAAATGCCTTTGACGTTCCCCTCATTTCGTATTCCGGACCTTCGTATTCGCATAGAAGCCGGGTTCGATGCACGAGAGGTTGGATACGTATTCCGAACCAACACAAAACAGTGTCGATTCTAGTGAGAGGAGGTTTTGAGGAGGTGAGTTTGGCGATGCGCCATTTGATTTTCCTCAAATCGTCCGGCAGAGTCTGAACTGCCTCCACAGCCCAGTTTTCCTGGGGAGTGGCGGCAGCATTGATGAAAGGAAACAGGATGTCTTCATGATAGAAGAAGGAACCCGTCCAAAATTTGACGGATTCTGACGTTTTTATCTTGGGGAACCAATCTTCCCTTAATCTACGCAGGGTGAAAGATATGGTTCCGCTAGTTGGGAGAGCACCCTCTGAGGGGTTTCGCCTAATCCCAAAGCAGTACTGCCGAAAATCTAGCCTAGGTGTTATTCCTAAATACCCTTCGAAAAGGGCCTGGAAGTCGGCTAGATAAAGACTAGAATTTGGTGGCAGGTTGTGGGGTTGTATGTTATAAGTGCTAAGGATTTCGAAGAAGAAGCTGGAAGGTGGAATTCCCATACCTCTAGAAATGTGCGAGGTAATGAGGACTCGTTTCCCGGCTCTGGGCGAGGGCTCAGACTCGTCTTCCTCGTGCCGCCGTTTTCCTTTCGCACTCATCCCCTCCTTCTCCATTGTCGGAAGAAGAGAAGGGGCCAAGTTGCATCAGCTCCAATTGTCAGAGAGTTCGCCCTCGTCTTCGGCTCCGGTGGCGGCAGCCGCTGCGGCGAGTTCTTCTTCGACGAGGAGGATTTTCTCCTCCGCCATTTCAGGAGCGAACGGCGGAGGAAGAGGTGGCCAGGGTCTCGGCCGCGGGAGGCGTTTCCTCGCGGGCTTGGTCGCCGGAGTTCTTCTCCGGTGCGCCGGCGGAAGCACGGATCGGAGAATCGAGCTGTGGATCCATGGCGTTGATGATCTCGTCGATCTCAACGGAGACCGAGAGCTTTTCCACCGCGTGTGGAGAGTCACTGGTGTCCATCTGCGAGCGGCGCGGTGAGGTTTTCGAGCTCCCGACGGAGAGATTCCGGGAACGGAGCGGACGTGCGCGAAGCTCTGCTCGCTCTACTGGACCTTGGCACGGGTGAAGTGGCGCTTGGGGGCTGGGAGGTGGAGTGAGAGCAGAAGGGTCACCGGAGGGCTCGAGGTAGGCTATTTATAGCCGGAAAATCTTTAAGATACGTTGCAACGGCTCTTTGGACCGTTAGATCTTCAACGCGTGTCACTCGCCGGCAAATCCGGGAAATGAGGCAACGGGTGATTATTGATATCTCCTCGTTTCCCACGAGAATCTGTATGAGATACGTTTCTGGGTTTCACACTCGAAACCCAGACGTCCCTGACGTCAGCATGATTTTATCACTGACTTAGGAAGTTCCTTCTGCACGAAGGTCGTGGAAGAAAAAGCCGGAATTCCCTAAATCCGAGTTTTGCCATAAAGCATTATTTGAAGAACAGAAGAATCGAGACAACGAGCCAACATTTCTCGGAAAGAATGCAAAATTGATGAAAGACGGCAAATTAAAGTATCGATCCTTCTTGGGGGATACTGTCGGATATATACCGATTAGGGCTATTTCATATAGTGTCCTAAAGTGCAGGATTACCAGGGTGGCCTAAATGGTAATGGATTATGGTCCATTAGGCGGCCCAGTAAGCTGATGCACGGAATTCGGATTCTAAAAGAACCTGGACAACGGCCTACGTGGTACGGCTTGGAGTAGAAGGCGGATTCTTGTCTTCCAAGTTACAACTTACCGTAGTCTTCTAGGTTTCTTTTTCTGTAAACTCTAACCCGGTTATTATATAAAGCCGGACAGGAGAAAATAAAGATATAGACAATTAGCTAGAAGCCAACTCGCCGAAAAGTTGATCCTCGTCGAGTAGCTAAACCAACTCACATTGTACTTTGTATACTTCAGGCTTCAGCCCTAATTTAGTGAGATTGCAGGAGTAGGAACGCCGCCTAGTTGCGACATACCGAACCTGGGTAAAACTTTGGTGTCCTTGATCGTCATACTACCACGTTCCCCCGCGTCTCTATCAGTAGTCTCATGGCACCCAGTCTATGAATTCTACTACGATGTCTCGACACTATAGTTTAATTCAGCTTAATTATGGGCATGTTCATTCTTGCCGAAATAGGCTTTCGCCCCGGTTTATAAATAAAGAATCGACCAACACACAAGCAACGCATACAAACGCAACAACACTCGTGCTGGAGCCGCAACAACCAACATGTCCAAACGAAAGAAGAGAAGAAAAAAGAAAACAAAAAAAAAGCTACGGCCGGCAACGAGGCACGACGAAGGACAGAGAGGACTCGCAATCGCTGCGCCCACCGAAGAACTTCCACCATGCTCCCAGCCCACGGAAGCGGCTTATACCAAGAAGCACCTCCAAGAAGGGGATGACGTCGATGTCGCTACTTCCCGGACAGCTCCAACCGGAGAGTGTCCTAGGGTTTCCCCTGGTACCCTGGAAGGGGTGAAAAGGAGGTACTCCGACGCCCTTCAAGAAGGATGGCGACACCCGGAGGCGTCAGCGCTTCAGTGTCTCAACGACAGGGATTTCTCTCGACCTCCAAACCACCACACTCCCCCGTTCCGTCAGCCCCCAACAATCTTGCCTCCCCTAGCACGCAACCACGATCTTGCAGTCCTCTCCGTCGTCTCACCGTGGCCCGAGACGCGAGGTCGAAAGATCCGAGTAGATGAGTCCAACCGAGGATCAACGGTGCGGTACCTCTACCACCTTTTGGCGGTAGACGACCTTATGCATCCACAGAGCAGACCAGACCCTCCATGCCCGGCCGAACCCCAAGAGGCCTGTAAAGCTACTTGGCCGCACTCCAACAGGAGCGCCACCACCGCCGCTAACCCTAGCTCGGGACTCCGATCCACCGGGAATCAGCCTCACATCTCGGCGGCCCCCGCACCAGCACTAGAAGGACCCGTCCACGAAGCCTAGATCGTGGCCCTCCGGGCCCAGATCGGCCCCGTGCACGGGCGAGGCGCGCCGGCCACAACACGCCGCAAGCTCGCTTCCGTCCGGGAGCCACGACCATGACGAACGAGCCGCGCCGCACGCCGCACCTTGCAGGAGTCGACCGCGGCCCGCACGGCCCGTCCCTGGCTCAGGTCGGGCCCGGGCGAACCGCCGCGTACGCACGGACGTCCCGCAACGCAGCGACAGCAGCTCTGCCACACCGCCGCCGCCCCGCCCGCACGTGGCGCCGCCCTCGCGTCGCATCCCCAGCGCGCCGCGACCAGCAGCATCCGCCGCGCCCGGAAGAGGAGGACGAGAGGAAGGCAGAGTGGAAGAAAACCAGAAAAAATGATCCCCGCCACCACCTTCCCGGGGAGCGCGCGGCTTTGTCGTCTCTCCCTCCGGCGACGGCGGTGCGGGGGAAGAGGGAGGAGGCCCTACGGCGGCGGGCGATGCCGGGGTCGGGGGTTGGTTCTTTTTCCGGTGTCATTTGCTAATACTAATTTAACTCAGCTCCAAGGTTTGTTCCTTTTTGTATCACAATTTAATTTTGGCACGAACGGTTCTTGGTTGATACCTGGTCTACTAACAACCTCAATCCAATTGGAGTATATATGTATTATACATCATAGTCACAAATCTTGTACACGGTCAAACAAACAATCAAACTGTAACAAATGGGACTCCAGTTGGTGCTGAACAAATCTCCGGATGGATGGATCTACAAACTTGTCACTCCTTTGGAGCTTGAGCAGTGACGTCGGCCAGGAAGTCCTTGAGGCGCTGGTTGTAGACGCAGGGCCTCTCCAGGTGCACCAGATGCCCGGCCTTGTCTATGCTCTGCAGCATCGTCTTCTCGCCGAGCTGCCTGCAGCGACACCCGAAAACCCATTTATTAGTATCTCATCTCACATGCTCCTAGCTTGTTCATGCCCGAAAAGGGCTTTCTAGTAGAAAAATGCTCACATGCTATATATGCTAGCTTCAGGTTACGCGTTGCATGGTGGCTAATGAACATAGCTGAAAGAATGAATGAGATCTCAAGAGGAGCATAGCTTACTCTTTCATTGTCTTGGCGAGCTCTATGTTGAAGATGTTGTCGTTCTCTCCCCAGAGCAGAAGTATTTTCTGCAAAATAAATACGAATGAAACGCTCGTCAGAGATAGACTCATCACGCATATGGCGTCCGTCTGGTTCGCTACTGGTGTGAAGCATCTGCTCGCTCCATTTATGATGCCATCCGTGATCGAAAAGGACGGACGGCCGGAGCTCTACTCTATCCATGGAAAAACTTGTGAACATAATCAAAGCAAGACTTGGACCACGGAATTGCATGGTATGCTTAACTTTGCTGCTTACTATATTCTTCTGGCATTCCATTTTTTATCTGGCAATTGTTTTTTTTTTTTCAAATGACGTGGTGTTTCCCGTTACTGCGAAAGGAGAAGAGGTGATCTGATGGGGTGTGAGCATTGAACATATCGGCGCCACCCAAAGGAGAATGCCGATCAATGCTTCTGCTCTCCGTAGCAGAGCAGCATGGCATGAGTTGGGGAAATTACCTGTGGCAAGACGGGCACGGTGGCGTCTTTGTTGCTGACCACCAAACCTTCCAGCAGCTCCGCTCTTTCCTTGCGGTTGGTAAACATCACCTGCACAGATGAGACCTTGCACATCAGGATCAAAAGCGTTAAGCAGCAAAACGTAGTACTAGTGTCGCGTTCAGCTCGCTCGGACCTGGAGGTAGTCCCTGTGGAGGCGTTCCGGGAACCAGAGGTTCCTGTGCGTGGCGATGGACAGCAGCGCCTTGAGCCCCTTGACGGAGTCCGGCAGCAGCAGCTCCGCCGACGACTTCACGCCGATCCTCTCCAGGGTGGTCTCGCTGATGGAGTCGGTCATGGCGACGACGGAGCCCGACACCACGAGCGAGCGGACGAGGTCCGGGTGCGACTCGGCCATCTTGAAGGCCACCATCCCGCCGTAGCTGAACCCCACCACCGTGCACCGCTCCACGCCCAGCTTCCTCAGCGCCGCCACCACGCACTCCGCCTGGAACCCCGGGGACCTGTCCGTCGACGGCGACGTGGACCCGCCGAAGTAGAGCAGGTCCGGGATGTACACGTCGTACTGCTTCGCCAGCGCGCCAGCCTATACATACGGGCACACGCGGTCGGTCACGAATACTAGGAGTACATGAAAATCAGAACGGAGCACGTACTGTATGTACGTAGCAGAGCACTAGTTGTAACAAACCTGGAACTGCCACGTGACAATGCCTTCGGCGGCGAACCCGTGCACGAGCACCACCGCCGGCCGCTCTTCCTTGGCTTTCGTCTCGGCGGCCTTGTATTCAGGCGTGATCTCGCGCACGGTGGATTTGTCCTTGGGGACCTTGTCCTTGGGCACCCAGAAGGTGAGCACCGTCCCGGCGCCGTCCACGTCCACCGTGTGCTGCCGGAGCCCGGCCAGCCGGACCAGGAAGTGCAGCAGCGGCTTCTGCGCCTCCACCAAGTTCACCATCCTTACTTACTTACTTACGCTCACTCGTTGACCAAAAAGAGTAGGAAGAAGCTGTGTGTGTGCTGTATCAAGCTCGATCTTTGGGTACTAGGCACTCACAATGCCCGCCCTATGGAAGAGCGAGTACGGGCGGTGATCTTTATATAAGAATGGCAGGGCTGCTGCAGGGCTGAGCGCGTCATAACGATACTCTGCGAGGGAAATATCGTGTTAAAGGCATTCATTCCCCTCCGGTGGTGGTTGCGAGTTGTTAAGTCTCTTCTTCTACCGCTCTGAAGATGAAGAAACAAACATCTCTTCGCGTAGGACGCAATCGTCAAATATGAGCAGGTAGCGACTATGGAGAGTTTGTTAATCCCCATCTCAGATAACATATGTTTATTAACTTGGTCCCATCTCAGACCATGGAGTTGTACGTGCGTCATTGCAGATCCCTCTGTCAGTAAATAAAAGGGACTCCAACGAAATGATCCTTTTGTGTGATCGTCATGGGATCCATCCATCACCTCAAACCTCATCATCTCACTTATTGTTTTGGATTTTGCTTTTGGGCAGGCGGCTAGCTGCTGCTTGAGAGCCACCTGAAACCCGGACTTGAAATTCACATTCAGTTATCCCACGTTGATACTACTAGATCATAACGGGATTGGGGGCCGTTTGAACTGCATTAGTATTTGTAAAACTATTATATATATCGGTCGATCGGCAGGGCCGTTATAAAGCAGAATTAGACAGCTATATATCGGGTAGCCATGTTGGTTAGCAGTTGTGGATGGTGTTAGATGAGCTGCTCTTGCCTACTCAAAACAACCGCAGGAATGCCGGCCAGCGGTCGCTCTTGCGTGTACTACTGCCATGGACGCGTAGCCACGGGAAAGACGACTTCCTCGTAGCTTCTCAGAGACCCACCAAGGCAGGGAAACTTCCTCCAGATCGGAAAGCTCTTCTCCTTGTCCAAGTTTAAAACACCAGTTACCGCCGGAAGTTGTCCTCCACTGTAATTTCCTGAAAACGAGGCCTAAAGTTTGCGTGGAATTTCAACAGGGAAAAATAATACTGTACCAAACATGTTACGCGTGATGCCCAGCAGGCACTTAACGCTTACACGTCAGAAAAACCGTTTGGGAGGGAGCTCGCACGGACACGGGACGGTCGAGCCGGTTTGGATCGGACAGGTACAAGCGCATTGTCGTGTTTCCATCGGGATTTCGTACTGCGTCAGGTTCAGGTTAATGGCCCGGTTTCGATCTTTCGTCAAGTTGATCGATGGTAACAGTACTCTATATCGTAGGTCACTTCGAATTTATTACTCTATATCGATCACGAGCTGCCCCTCAGACTACGCCCACCTACGGTGGTCAACATTGCGGTTGGAGCTCAGCATTAACTAGAGTAGATGCAGTCGCTTGCAAGTCCAAGCACCCGGCTGTGCTCAAAATGCATTTTCTTTAAATACACCTTCTTCGGGTCAGAAAGCTTTTCGGATGGACCTGTCAGTGCATTGAGGCCGCGCCATGTACGACGCAGCCTCTTAGAGGGCCATTAAGATCCTACGGAGTACCTCGTAATATCATCCCTATGGACAGGCAGCCTTAAGGGCATCTTCAATAGTGTTCATGTCATCGTAAGATAGCAATGCCAACTCAGAAAAATGTCTACATGGCAAGTAATAATAAGGTGAGAGAAGATGAGTTGTATGATATGCAACCAACAAGGTAACACGCATGCCAAGATATTTTTCTTCTTTGGTCCCACTAAAATGACTATATGATTGGCTAGAGTGTACTATTTTACCAACACCTCTTCCAACAAACCATTGTAATAGTTATATGATACATTGTTGGTTGATGAGTTGGCTAGTCTATCATACGGTGTATCATACAACCTATTGCGGATGCCCTAAGATGGCTTCGGCCATTACTAGTACATCCCTAGATTTCAATCGCTAAAGTTAGCCTACTCAGAAAACAAGAAGGCACAGATTGTGGACCTAGTCGAGCATAAGCTAGCTGTTTGACTGCATTGGATGACAGCCTCGGTCGCAAACCGGTTGTCATTCCCCAACTACCGACTCCTCCCAGAATTGGGAGCCGAGCCAGGAATAGCCTTGCTAGAAGTTATTTTAGGAGGAAAATGGATTGGTATTTTCTACTGGATTTGTATCATGGTTAATAATATAGCAGGTCGAAAGTGACAACACATAGAAGAAATTGCTTAGCAGGGTCGGTGCGGCAAAGATCCTCGACCAGCTCCGCGCCGGCAATCGGCACGTGGTGCTGCCGCACACCGATTTGTCGGTGTCATGAGATACGACATGGCATATATTGATGCGATTACCCTAGTGCGGACAATAGTGGGGAATGTTAAGATGGTTGTGCCGATAACCACTCGATCTCGATCCTCATGTTGAGTTCGAGGTGAAAAGTGATGACAAAGGTGAGTTTGAATGTGATGAAGAATGTGAAGGGATGATCAGTGTTTTGCAGCAGTTTCGGCAAGCAGGGACGGCAACACATGGGGGATTCTTCTTGGTGGTGCTCTTTGGACACAAAGTTTCGAATTCCGAGGTGAAAACTTTAGGCCTGACCTTCAATGGTTGTACCCGACAATAATGGATCTTTATTCGTCTCCTTGTTGAAGGCATTGTCTGGAATTCAATCAGATTTTCTTCGGGGTGAAAACCCATGGTCTAAGATCAGGCGACGATGGTGTTTATGCACGGTTTTCTTTTTGAAGGTGTCGTTCTTGGAGAAAAAATTTGTTCGTCCGGATGTGACTTATGGTGGTGGTAGTTCCTGCTGCTTCGCTGTTTGTTCGGCGGGTTTTTTCCTTTTGGCTGTGTGCATCCTTGATGTCTTGTGCTCTTGACAACATGTTTGTTGGAGAGGTTGGGTGTAATTGATATCTTCTTCCTATTAATATATTCTCTTTATGAAAAAAATATAGCGGGTTGAGGCTATAAAGGATTGCCATGTCATCTATAGTTATAGCCAACAAGTATAATAGTTGCCTTTTTTGTGAAAAGGCCAACCAATCTATTGAACAGTGTTATTTTGTGTTGATCCAAATTCATATGAAGAAATAAAGATAAAGAAAAGTTCGGATGGAGCGAAGCGAGCCCCACAGTAGGAAGCTTGGGGCCGAATTCTACCTTGTCTAGGGTTTACCCCTTTATATACCTCATGTAAGCCGCCGGCTGGGATAAATAACAAGTTGTAACATACCCGAAAATACTGAAGTTTTGCTGGCTGGAGCCCGTGGTTTTTTCTATTCCTCGTTGGAAGGGTTTTCCATGTTAAAATCTCATGCCCTCTGTCGTGCTAGATCGATTTGTTTATCGTTTATAACAAACAGGGGTACAATGAATTCCAAAACTAATAAAAATTACAAAAAGGATTTTAAACCACCTAGCGACGACTACAAACATTGAAGCGGGCCAAAGGCGCGCCGCCAACCTCACCCCTCACTCACTAGAGTCGAGTAAAACTTGTCGTAGTAGACAGACGTGAAGTCGCCGTGCTAAGGCCCCGAAAGACCAGCGCACCAGAGCAATAACCATCGTCAATTATGACAACCGTAGATCGGACTAGCCAGATATGCAACCACATATGGAAGAACACGAAAACGAACTGAATCCCAGGAGATCCGTTGGACAAACGCCTCCGCGCACCCTCCTCTGGCGCTAGACGCACCACCGGAGTGAGGATAGGACGGGAGGGATCTTATGCTGACTTCAAGATGTAGCCGCCGTCTCACCAACTCGAAGAAGACAATGGAAAAAAATCTAAACAAAGAACGGAAAAACCTCCCGTCGGCGACAGGCCATGATCCGTCACGCATCCCAGGCATAAGGCCACCGGAGGCGGAGCACATCAGCGGCATCGCCGACGAGGGGGACGGAACCCTAGATGGGTTTCTAACCGCCGCCTCACGATTGCCTCTCTCCTGGGTTGTGTACGTACCGTTTCATTCTTGTTTTCTCTGCATATAATAGATGGATTTATACATGTACTATTTTATCAACACATGGCTCATCTTACCCTCTCACAAGGTGAGTAGGAGCACGTGCATCAGCTGACTATTATTTTGTAGCCCATGTATCTTCTCTATCCTCTTCTCTCTCATCCTACTAAGTATAAATATATCCCGCTAATGTGATCTTATTGTACTTGATCTTAGAGCAACTCCAACAGCTGCACGATTTTCGCGCGCGGTAAATACAGTTTGCAGCGCTGCATCTGCGGTTGTCGCGCGGGGGGCTCGGCGGTGGTTTACCAGATGCTCCAAAATGAAGTGCACAGCCAGCAGCGCGCTCCAGCAGAGGCGGCAAATTGCTGCACACTCGCACAGCAGCCCTTTGCATATATTGATCAACAAACAACAACAAAATGACAACACTCAATAAAAAAAATGATGATCAAAAGCAACGTATAGTTCAATAGTCACTCAATCAACGTATAGCAATTTTACATAGTTTAAAAGCAACTCATCGACAACATCAAGTTGATGACAAAATCAACACCATCAAGTTCATGATAAAATCAAACAAATGAATGAGCATTTCATTCTTCATCTTGTTTCTTCTTGTTATCTTAATCTTGGGCTTCATCTTCATTGGAGACTCGGACGATGCTTGCACTTGTGGGATCTTCGATGTCACCATTGTTAGAGTGCATGTGAGGCACAAAAGATTCCCCCATAGTTGCTTGAATGTCATCTCCTCCAATGGCACTCCATCCTCCATCTCCACCCAATCCTCCAATGCCTCCCATTCCTCCCATAGCACCAATGCCTCCAATGCCACCCATTCCTCCATACGCTTCAATGCCACTCATGTCTCCTTTGAAGACCAGAGGTGCTCCCATGCCACTCATCCCTACCATGGGTTCTCCCATTCCTCCCATGGGGGCTCTGAAACTCATGCCACCCATAGCACTCATGCCCCAAATGCGGTCACCGCCACCCATGGCTCCGTACGCTCCCATGCCACCAATGCCTCCAATGCCACGCATCATCCTCTTTTTTTGCAACACTTGATCGCGACAAAGGTTGGCGTACTCCTTTTTCTTGTCATCAAAGTTGGAAGTGTCCATGAATAAAAGGTTTCTCTCCATTTCCGCTAGCGGAGCATTTTCTTCCATGGTCACTTTCTTCTCCTCCAATAAACTATTGCGCTCTTCGGTCGCGGCCTTCCTCTCCTCCGCGACGATCCTCCTTTCCTCGGCCGTTGTCGGATATATACCGATTAGGGGTATGTACGGCATTGGACTAAAGAGCCGGATTACCAGGGTACCCTGGTTGTAATGGATCATGGTCCATTGGGCGGCCCAGTAAGCTGATGCGCAGGAAGCCAGATTCTAGAAGAACCCGGACCACAACCCAAAGTGGTGCGGCTTGGAGGAGAAGACGGATTCCTTACTTTCCAAGTTAGATACTTTTCGTAGTCTTCTAGGTTTCTTTTCTGTAAGCCCTAACCCGGCTATCTATATAAAGCCGGACGAGAGAGACGAAAGATAGACAACAATTAGCTAGAAGTCAACTCGCCGAGAAGTTGATCCTCGTCGAGTTAGCGAAACTATACTCACATTGTACTTTATATACTTCAGGCTTCAACCCTAATTTAGTGAGATTGTAGGAGTAGGAACGCTGCCTAGTTGCGTCGTACCGAACCTGGGTAAAACCTGGTGTTCTCGTTTGTCGTACTACCTCGTCCCTCGCGTCTCTACCCGTAGGCTCATGGCACCCCCGTCTATGATCCTTACCACGATGTCTCGACAGTTGGTGTCCACCGTGGGGCCAGCGGCGTCAGGAGTTACGTTTCGATCGGGAATACTTGGCGGAATCGGCAGTACAATAACTATCGGAAGCTTGGATTCCGACGGCGACGTCGAGCGCTTCCTCGACAACGGATCGTACCTGCCAGCACGGAATCACCTAATAATTGTCTGCGTTTTACCAGTTGGATCTGCAAATATTTTTATCGGATTAACAGCAGGGGCTATGGTATTCTGTGGTGGAAGCAAATTTATCTCACCCTCCCTATACCCAATTGAGGAAAACTATGATACAAGATTCTGCTCAAATCGCCAAAATTGTGCTGAAATTGCCGTCTCTTCAGAGATGCCTGCAATCAGATCTCACTTTATCGGCATGGTGCAATCTGAAGTCGCGGATACCACGGAAGAAACTAATCCCGTGGAAGAAGCAGAAAAGAATAATCCCACAGAACAAGTGGAAGATCTTACACCCGTCAGTGAAACGACGAACTCGGAAGCTGACTCCGTGTTAGCTGCTATAGAAGCAAGATTGGAGTCAGAACCCGGATCTGAAGACATAGATTCCGAAGATGAGGATGAAGACGCTTTCGAGAGAAAGGTCAAATCTATGAAGGGGAGCTTCCATGAAGTACTCATGGCAAAACCGACTGAAAATTCGAAAGCCGAAGAAGAGGAAGACCCCAAAACGCCTCCGCCAGATGAGGAAAGAGAGGACTGCGAAACCAGTCCAACTTATCCCGATGTCAAAGAATTGACAGAAGAAGAACCCGGAAAAAAGCCTCCTTCTTCCAAAAAGAAAAATAAGACTGCCAAGAAACTCCAATACAAGCTCCAGAAGAAACAAATGGCAGATATTGCCAACCAAAACCTGGAAGCAGGAGGAGGAAGCGGAGCCACACCTGTGGAGAAGAAAAAGAAAGAAATCCCTGTTCCCCAAATGTCCGAACAGGACGAGATCGATCTGATCAAAACCCCGGTTGGACCTCACGAGCCACCGAAAGCGCTGGAAGCCAGAAGGCCAGCCCTTATGGGGCAGCAGCAACACCTATTCCGATCTCAAGAAAACCTTCTCAAAGCGCAAGCGGCTGCAAAAGCAAAGCCGGAGGAAATCGAAGAATTCGAACGACGGAATATGTCTGGGATAAAACCCACAAGATTACCCGGAATTACAAAGCCGGATGTACTGCCAGCAAAAGAACGGTTGCAAAACCCTTCGTGGCAAAGACAGGTTAACAGCATAAACGCTAAGGGAGAACGCATCTACAAAACCGCAGCTGAAAACGCGGAATCCGCGTTCGCCATCCTTAATGATGATTTGTACTCCAACGACGAAAAACTTCAGGGAGTGTATGCTTTCCTAGGAAAAGCATTATAACAGAAACAGTGAGGACAAGCAAGATCAGGGAAGTTGCATGATGACTCGGCCCTATGCAAAACTACCACATGCGCCGCTGGAGCACCTGGACCTGGCGAACCTGGAGATTTAGGTGATTCCAAGGACAAGAAAATCCTGGATAACAAGGATGAAGCGTACAGGACAGGATCCCATCTGCCGAAAGGTGGAAATAATTCCCGTGATCACAAGGAAGGGGAAGAAAACAACCGGAGAGACGGCAAAATAATGTTGCCTCCCAGACGCCCAGCTAAAAAAGCCGGCAGATATGACAATCCTCACAGGCGTGAGAGATTGCGTACTCCTCCTAGAAACAAATAAAGACCAAGTAGTAGAACTCCACCTTATTGCAAAGTACACGACAACGGAAGAAATAGGGATAATGCCGGAAGAGCGCACTCGCGCAACAATGGGCCAGAAAGGAGTAGATCCCCTTCTGACCATTCAGCCGGCAGATATTCCGTTCACGTCGATAAGGCGGAAAGAGACGACCTATACTTTGGACCCAAGTGATTCACTGACAGGATCCGAAGAATTAGTCTACATTCTGGTTTCGCCAAAGCTGGTCCAACTTATCAAAAGTATACCAGAAGTACGAACCCGGATACGTGGCTTTCAAATTACTATACTGTCGTCCAGATTAACAAAGGGACATATTTGGAGGCTGTGAAGTTTCTTCCCCTTATGTTATTAGACGGAGCCAGAGATTGGATCAATGGGTTACCATCAAGAACTGTCGACAACTGGGAAGATATGGAGAAAGTATTCGCTCAGCACTTTCGGGGCACGTACAAACGTCCTAAGAGTATAAACCAGCTGAACCGTTGCGTCCAATATGAGGACGAGTCGTATGTCGACTTTATCGAAAGATGGACAACAATGAAGAATATTTGCTCTGGAGTAAGTGATATACAAGCAATGCATGCTTTCATCAACGGCGTGAAACCCGGCCTCGTACTGTTCATGGTTGGTTCGAAAGAGCACAAAGATCTCGGATCTATGCTTACCACCGCCAATGAGCACGCATCGGCTGAAGATGATATCAGAGCAAGAGGTGGAAATATTGGTGCTTTGGCTCAGGAGAAAAAGACACCCCATTCTGAAAAGAAGGCTACTCCAGAGGCGCAGCCAAAACGCAAAGAAGTAAATGCAACCCTTGGAAAGGATAATGGCAACAAATGGAAAGGAAGAAGCACAGAACCAATCTCCTACTCTAAGGAAGAGTGGGAAAAGATAAAGTCGGAAAACTGTGTCCACCATTCGCAATTTGGGAAGCCTACCCATACAAATGCGCAGTGTCGCCTCAACAAGCATATGAAGGGCACTGCAGGATCCGGGAATAAAGGAAATAATTCCAAGAGGAAATTCAACAAGCAAAAGCCAGAAGCTGAGAAAGAAGAAAGTGAATCGGACACTGATGACAAAATCCAGGAACAGCAGTGAAAAGGCGAGCCAAAATTCCCGAGAGTTGAAGGAGAATTTAACCTAACTTTCCTGACAACTCCCTCAGCAAAACAGGCGAAAAGAACACTTCGAGAAATCAACGCGGTTGTTCCTCCAAAACCAAAGTACTTCAAGTATTCAAATACGCCAATTACCTGGGATCAGTCAGATCATCCTGGAAACATCCCAGAACCCTGCACACATGCTTTGGTCATGAGCCCTATTGTTCAAAACACTAGGCTCAAAAGAGTGCCGATGGATGGAGGATCCAGTATCAACATCATGTACTTGAGTACATTGAAGCAGCTAAACATTTCCGAGACCCAGCTGAGGCACAATAACATACGTTTTCATGGTATTGTTCCTGACAGACAAGCACAATCCCTAGGACAAAATTCCCTAGACGTAACTTTTGAAAAAAAGAGAACACTTCCGACAGGAAAATATCTCATTTGAGGTAGTGTCGTTCGAGAGTGTTTATCACGGAATACTCGGACGTCCGGATTTCGCCAAATTCATGGCAAGATCATGTTATATCTATAACAAGCTGAAGATACCAGGACCAAAAGGAGGAGTAATCACCATAGCTGGATATTACAAATTGGCAAACAAGCTGGAGAAAGAAAATGCCCTCTGCGCCGAACAAGTGATTCGGAAGGAGGAATTGAAGGAGCTAGCTAAAGAAGTTTCGCCGACGGAAATGCTGGCAGGAAAAGAAAGCCGGAAGCCAACAGATAGTTTCAAAGCCTCGGAAAATACAAGACATGTTATCCTAGATCCCAAAGATCTGACAAACTTTTTCATATTGGGAACTCGGATGACTGACAAATAGGAAAGCGCGCTCATCAAGTTCCTTCGTGAGAACTGAGACATTTTTCCCCGGTGTCCTGCAGATATGCCAGGTGTGCTCATGGAATTTGCTGAGCACCAACTCAAAGTAATTCCAGGATCAAAACCCGTCAAACAAGGTCTCCATCGTTTCGATGGAAGAAGACGGAAGGCTATAGGCAAGGAAATTATCCGGCTTTTAGCAGCTGATTTTATCCGGGAAGTTATACATAAAGATTGGTCTGTGAACCCAGTATTAGTCCCGAAGAAAGACAATATTGTTCTTAGGGTGTGTATAGATTACACCGGATTGAACAAATTGTGTCCAAAAGATAGGTTCGTGTTACCGCGAATCGATCAAATAATAGATGCCACTGTTGGCTCTGAGCTTTTATGCTTTTTGGATGCTTATTCCAGGTACCATGAAATACGTATGAAGGAGGAGGACCAAATAAAAACTTCCCTCATAACCTCGTTCGGAACATACTATTACATAACCATGCCTTTTGTCTTGAAGAACGCCGTCGCAACTTACCAGCGTTGCATGCAAAGATGCTTGCATAGTCAAATCGGCAAAAACGTCCATGTTTACGTGTATGAGATTGCCGTAGTTTCCAAGGAAAAATATAAACTCCTTGAAGATATATGAGAAACCTTCTAAAATTTGCGCACTTATAAGATGAAGTTGAATCCATTAAAGTGTGTATTCGGCGTTCCCTCAGGAAAGCTTCTGGGTTTTATCGTTTCTCAGAGAGGAATAGAAATAAAGCCGGAAATGATCAAGGCAATCTTAAACATCACAAGGACTACGTGCCTAAAAGATGTCCAAAGACTGACGGGTTCTGTAGCCGCTGTAAGCAGGTTTATAAGCCGGCTAGGTGACAAAGTTCTGCCACTGTACAAATTTTTGAAGAAATCCGACAAATTTGAATGGACAGAAGAGGCGGACAAAGCATTAACCCAGCTAAAAGAAACCTTGATGAAGGCTCCGATTTTGGCATCCCCAAAAGCTGAAGAACCCATGATACTGTATCTTATCGCAACAAATAGGGTTATTAGCGCAGTGATAATCGTGGGAAGACGGAAGGATGAACAAAGCATACCAGATCAACACCCAGTGTATTATGTCAGCGAGGTGTTCTCCGAGTCAAAACAAAGGTATCTGCATTATCCATAAACTGGCATATGGCGTGTTTTTTGCATCTCGAAAACTCTGCCATTATTTCCAAGGACATTCCATAACAGTGGTAAGCAAAGCACCACTAGGGGATATCATCAACAATGCGGACGCAAAGGGCCAAGTGGCCAAATGGGGTATCGAGCTAGTTGCGTTCTACATTAAGTACCAACCCCGGACGACAATTAAATCCTAGGTGTTGGCAGATTTCGTCGCCGATCGGACAGAAGCAATGGAAAACACACCAATGCCGGAGTCGGAATATTGGATCATGCATTTTGATGGATCCAAAATGAAAGAAGGCGCTTGAGCTGGTGTAGAGCTTAAATTTCCAAACGGTGACATAATGGAATATGTATTAAAAATACATTTTAACGCCAGCAACAATATGGCAGAATACGAAGCTTTGCTTCATGGCTTGCATAATGCAAAGGAGATAGGCGTCAAGCGTATAGTTTGTTATGGTGACTTGGACTTGGTGCAGCATCAGCTAAACCAAACATGGGATGCCAAAAGCCCCATTATGGCCGAATATCGGAGAACTGTGGACGAGTTTGCCATTTTCTTCCTACGATTTGAGGTACTTCATATCAAAAGGGAAGAAAATTGGAACGCGGATGCATTAGCCCGCATGGGATCGGAAAGAGTGAAAACCCTACCACCTGGTGTGTTTGTCCAACATTTGCATGAACCATCAATCAAATGTGGAGATGTTGATTATCCTCTCGTGTCCAAGTCAACTGAAGTCCTGCTGGTTAACCCGGATTGGACAATTCCGTACTTAAACTTCTTAGTCGATCAGAAGTTCCCGGATGGAGCAGACGAAGTCTTGCAAAGGCAGATACAACGTCGATGCAAAGGATACGCGGTAATCAATGGTTGCCTATATAAACGCAGTACAATCGGAATTTTTCAGCGGTGTATTTCGCCAGAAGAAGGACGAAAAATTATGCAGGAAATCCATGCAGGAGATTGCGGACATCATGCTCAATCAAAAAGCATAGTTAAAAAAGCATTTCGCATAGGGTTTTTTCGGCTCACAGCCAAGACAGATGCGGAGCACATAGTAAACAATGTGCCGGATGTCAGTATTACGCCAAGCTGACGAATATGCCAGCTCAAGCACTAAAAACTATCCCTATAACATGGCCATTTGCGGTCTAGGGGCTAGATATGATGGGACCATTCAAAACTGCAATAGGCGGACTTACACATTTACTCGTTGCATTAGATAAGTAGACCAAGTGGGTGGAGACAAAAACCATCAAAAAACTTGACGGTGTGACTGCCAGAAATTTCATCATTGACATAGTCATGAGATATGGCGTCCCACACAGCATAATCATGGATAACGGGACAATTTTTATATTGGAGAGTTGGCAAAATATTGCCGACAAACAGGAATTCGCCTAGATCTTGCATCTGTCGCACACCCACAATCCAATGGACATGTTGAACGAATGAATAGTTCCATCTTGTAGGGAATACGCCCAATACTCGAATCTCCTCTTCATAGAGCAGCTGGAGCATGGGTGGAAGAATTACCTTCTGTGCTTTGGAGTATTCGAACGACGCCAAATAGTTCAACTGGACAATCTCCGTTTTTCCTGGTTTATAGTGCGGAAGCAGTGCTTCCTACGGACATGCTCCATGATAGCCCAAGAGTGCTAGCATACGAAGACTCGGATGCCGAAAACGCACGACAGGATGTCGTCGATCTCTTAGAAGAAGAACGAGAATTTGTGCTACAAAGATCCGCCATTTATTAGCAAGGATTCCGACGTTATCATAGTCGGAAAATCAGACATCGTTCTTTCAAAGAAGGTGACTTAGTGCTAAGATTGGTGCAGGAAAGAAAGCACAAATTATCCCCAGTTTGGGAGGGACCATTTGTCATTAGCAAGACTATGAAAAATGGATCTTACTATCTTGTAGATATTCGGGATACAGAAGATGATCCTAAAAGACCGAATCGCAAAAGAAAAAGAAAGATAGATGTAGAACTGGGAGAAACAAAGAGACCCTGGAGCCTCCAGTAGTTACATCCTATTTACACTTAGTTCAAATTCTATGTGAACATCTTTGAGATCATGAAATAAAGTTGTCGGAATTGTGCCTGCGTGCTCGGAGTTATAAACCTGAATGCTTTTCTGGCCTAAGGAGGCTTAAGAAAACCCAGATTGTGCTTGCGCGCCTGTGTTTCATACTTTTTCAAATTCCTTAGTTTTTCCTAAGTATTATCTGATCGTTTGTGTGTTGGGTCACTGGAATTAGTAAGTAAAAATGCCTAAGTACAATCCATGTTTACGATTTTCGACTGATAGGCTTGAACCCACTCACTTGGCATAAAGATTAAGTACTAGTGAGCCATTTCAACACTAAGGACAGTCAAATTATATAAGCTAGAGAACTTAGAAGGAAAATGAATTAAAACCCAGAAAACTTGCGAAGATTTAAATTTTACTACAAAAGGGGGAATACTTGTTTATACAAAAGATAGATAGCATTACAATGGATGTTACATTGAAAGAATAGTAATGCTTCTATTTTGTTCCTGCCAAACTACTCAGGAATCAGGCGGCCTCCTCAGAATCCGAGTCCTCTTCGTCGCTGTCGCTGGGGTTCTCGGGAGTTGCTAGAATCTCTTCCTCCGGGTAGAATGTTGAGATCGACACCATTTGAGCTATCTTAGTGGCGTGCCCCTTGACAGAATCGAATATGTCGGCCCTCTACGCTTCAGTGTATCCTTGAGGGATACCGGTCGCCACACGCCAGGACTTTGCGGTGGTGTAATGCATACGCATTAGCCCAAGGGCCATGCGCGCACCACCGCGAGCTGCGGAGCGGAACCAAGATTCCTTCTGGCTCGCCACCTCCTCAATTTCCTCCGGAAGCTTTCTTACTTCCGATATTTCTTCCCCTTTGTTCACAAGTAGCATCCCCGTTGTCTTCAAGGCGGAGAAGATCTTCCCGAAGGTCCGGAATCTGTCAATCCGGGTAAGCAAGGGGTTCCCCTTCTGTTCAAAAGAACAAGAAAAGTTAATCACAGAAGGAGAAGGAAGGAAGCATACTGTAAAAAGTATAAGGAAAAAACTCGGTAAAAGATGTTAAAACTTACCGAGAATTTTGTCCATTTCAACGCCTTCTTCAAGGCGTTGGTTGAGGGCGTTCTCCAGGTCTGGTATGGTGGCTGCATCTTTCTCAGCTTGGTAAGATGCGCGGGACTCGGCAATCCCGACAGCCAGCTGGCTGCCTCCAAGTACTTCTGGAGCTTTAGAGTCATCTTGTCAAGCTCTGAGTTCTGTTTGCAGAGGTTCTCGGCGTTGCCAGCATCTTCAGAGATTTTTTTGGCTTTCGACAAAGAATCTGAAAAGCAGGGTAAATAAAGAGTTTAAAACTCGGAAAATGACTTAGAAAATTTTCATCAAACAACAGCGCAAATAGAAGAAATATTTACCTGCTGATTCTTTCAGTTGCTGCTGAACCGAGGCCAACTCTCAGTCTTTATCTTCAAGAATGTTAAGGAGAGTTTTAACCTCCTTATTCTTGATGGTAAGCTTCTTGAAAACTTCCATGTTTATTGTTTCGGCAGTTTGCTGAAACACAGAAAACGGAAAAGACGCTTAAGTTATTAAATAAGCAGGAATAAGAGAAAAGCACCAAGTCAAAAAAAATACATTTGGCTACATTCTTGGGGGCTAGAGGTGTTTACCTGGCTTATTTTTTGCAAAATTTCCAAGTTCTCGGTAAATTCCTTCGCATATTCTGCGAAGGTAATGCCGACATGGCAAAGGCCGTCTTGAATGACCTGGCGAGGCGAGAACACGTAATTATTCCTAACTATAAGTCCTCCTTGCGGCCAGGGACGGATTGATGGAGCACGAGCGAAATGTTTCTTCGCCCACGGATGAATATATCCGTGTTCGTCGAAACAGTTTTCTTCCTTTACCTTGAACTCGGGATCAAAGTTGGGGAGGGCTCCTCCCTCAGAACGTTAGAATGACCACTGGTACGTCCATTTTGCATCACTATTTTATATCATAATTTTCTGTTATTCATCGATATATTTCATGTTATGATGCATCCCTTATGTTATTTTATCTTATTTTGCATGTTTCATAATTTTTGGAGAATAAACACCGGGACCAGAAATATGATGGAAAAAGCACCGTCGAGATACTATATTTAAGAAGATCAAAAGAAGAAGGGGGACATATGGGGTGTCTTAGAAGTCCATAGGAGGAGTCCAGCCAGAAGGAGAGCCAGAGGGGGGCCACGAGGCCCCACACCATGAGGTGCCCCCCCACTGGCCACGCCACCAGGTGGTGTGGCCACCCTGGCCCACCCCTGGTGCATATTTTTGGCGTACTTGGCCCCGAGGGAACCCTAAGCCTCATACCATCATCGAAGAATTATTACGCCGCCGCCTCCAGGCGGAAAACACCCGAGATAGAAAAGCTCTCTGGCAAGGAGAAATCTGCCGAGGAAATTCCTCCCCGGAGAGGGGAAATCACCGCCATCGTCACCGTAAACACTCCGGGCATCATCAAGATTGTCATCATCATCACCGTCATCATCATCACCATCACCCTCATCATCCACCGTCATCCCTTTGTAACAATTAGGGGCCTCTATCGTTGTTTTACATTAGATCTCTCTCCCGGTGTGGATTACTTGTTAGTAGTTGATGCTTGTGAGATTTATCGGTGTTTGCACTTTATGACCAGATTGTTACCATTCATTATATCACCTCTAATCATGATCCATATGATGTCTTGTGAGTAGTTTGTGTTGTTCTTGAGGACATGGGAGAAGTCAAGTTTTTAGTAGTGAAGTAATGTTGAGTAATATTTAATGTTTGATATTTAAGTTGTGGTGTTATTCTCCTAGTGGTGTCATGTGAACGTCGAATACATGATATTTCACCATTTATGGGCCTAGGCGGATGCATCGTGTATTTGGCTACTAATTGTGGGTTGCTGGAGTGACAGAAACCTAAACCCTCTTTAGGAAACAATTACGCGAGGGAGCGTAGGATCCCGGAGTTTAAAGTTGTGGTTAGATTTATTTCTTAATTACTTTCTTGTAGTTACGGATGCTTGCAAGGGGTATAATCACAAGTTTGTATTAGTCTTCGATGGGACTGTACATTAGAATAGGTTCACCCACACAACACTTATCAAAACACCTAAGATTATTCAGCTGCATGGAACAAAAGCACTTGACAGAAACCTCCCGTGTGTCCTCGAGAACGTTTATTAATCATAAGTAAACCTACCGGCTTGTCCTTTCCTGAACAAAGGATTGGGCCACTTGCTGCAATTATTACTACTGCATTTTATTTACTCGCACTTTATTTATCTGCAATATCAAAAACCCCTACAAATCTATCTTTTAGGATTTACAGTTATTCCTTCATCGAAATAGCTTGTCAACACCTTCTGTTCCTCGTTGAGTTCGAAACTTATTTATCGAAAGTACTACGATACACCCCCTATACTTGTGGGTCATCAAGATTATTTTCTGGCGCCGTTGCCGGGGAGTGAAGTGCTATTGGGAAGTGGAATTGATAAAGGAAGTTTCTGCTGTAAGTGATGTTTTTATTACTGTGTACTGCTTTATTACACTATGTTTGGATCTCCTTTTGAGTCCTTATTTGCGGGCACTGCTGCCACTTTTACATGAATTATGCGAGTTGTTCAAGTGTGCAGGTATTACAATGAGTCAATTGAAGAGGAAATTATTGTCTATATCATTGAAAGGCCGAGCCGCTGAATGGTTCAAACTGCTGAAAAATAGCCACACTATTGGATGGGGGAAATTGTGCCTCTCTTTTATTCTAAATTCTATCCTCCGAGTGAAATTCATAGAGATTGGAATTATATATATAATTTTTGGCCTCGTGACGGAGAGAGTATTGCCCAAGCTTGGGGGAGATTGAAGTTACTAATGCTCAAATGCCCCATTCATGAGCTCCCCAGTAATATTGTCATTAATAAATTCTTTGCAAGGCTTTCTCTTCATGCTAAGGATTTGTTGGATGCTTCTTGTTCTGGATCATTTAAACGTATGAAGGATGAAGCTAAATGGGATCTTCTTGACCGTATTCAAGAAAATACTGAAGGATGGGAGAATGACAAAGGTAGAAAGTCAGGTATAAATTATCATTATGAATGAATTAAAACTTTTACGACATCCGATGATTTTATAATGTTAGTATTTGTGACGCCCCGAGATCGGGCACTATGCAGATTTCAGCATTCCCGCCAAAATCCACATAATAACCGATTCCAGGTTGCCACTTGTGATAACATTACAACAGTTCACGAATAATCCACAACAACAACAGAAAAGATATATACAAGAAGACTCAAACGAGTCAAGGATATAACTGATACAATACAAAGATCCAAATAACAGCGGAAGCAACAACATATCGTCCGTCTACGGACAAGATACAAATTGGACTAAGAGTCCTGAGGATAACCGAGAGCGTCCAATCCCTGCCCAGGCCAAGCCGGAGGGATTCCCAAGCTAACGTCGTCAGACTTCAAACCTGTTGACTGCAATATTGAATATGCAACCACGAAAAAAAGGATTCGTGGGTCAGTACGGTTAAGTACTGGCAAGTGGATAAACCATACTCACATGATACCGGTGTAACCAGTCATCACAAGATACAAATACTTTGGGTTCAACGGAAAGGAAGGGATTATTGCAAATAAGCGGCAGCGGGCTGCACTAACCAACTACAAAGACTCACTACAACATCCGGCTAAAAGAGGGGGATAAGATAGCGTATCGTAACCAACTACAACTAACCACCAAACAAACCCATCCAATGTTACCCCCTACTAAGGAAGCAACCCAAGGATAACTCACACTGTGGGATTAATGATGGTTCAAGTTATTGTGTCAATAAGACTATTACTAGTCAAGTTATCATTAGTTGAGTGTAAGTTGTTCTGAGTACTTGTTAGCCAGTACTTTCACCAAGTCATCCATAACCGCGGAAAACACGGCTTCTCGAGAAGATTTACCCTACAGGGGTGCACCAATTTGGCCGTACACGTAAGAATAACCCGCCAGACGGGGATCAAACCCACCAAGCGAGGTACTCAACACAACCCAACTCTTCTTCGCATCAAGCCCAAAGAACCCCGTGCAATTGAGCGCACGACTAATCAAGCCCCACAAACACGGCTTCTCTCACTTGCACACTCTCTCCACAAAATATCTAGAAGCAAAGAGAGATGTTCCTGGTCGAGTACAAATACTAGTAAATACATTGGACAAAGTGACACTTCAAATCTTTCAAGAAAACACAAAGAAAACATCTGCCCAAAATCGTATCAAGCACTGTTGCAAAAATTCAGAAAATTCAGTTAAAACTTCGAATTTTTTTTAAGTGTTGGAAAACAGAAGAAATGAGCAAAACGTTTGGAATGTTTTCAGAGACCAAATGGATTCCAATTTTTGTTTTCCAAGTTGGAGTTTGTTAAACATGTTATAAAATTTCAGAAAATCTTTTGAAAACAAATTTGAAATAGTTTAAGGCCATGAAAACAATGTGGGAAAAAGTGTACTTTATGGTTTTCTCTGTTTCGACAAATACAACAAGAAAAATATCATTTTTATTAATACAAAAATAAAACCAAGCTTATCGATTTGTAGTAGATATCTAAAAGAACAAAAAAAAGTCAAGAAAACATAAAATAACATTTTATAGCCTAGTGAAAACAAAGGTAGAGACGTGTACTTGGCTATATTTTGAGGGAATAGTTTCTATGGAAAACTTAGAAGAAAACCTTCATAAATCATTTTGAATTTTTTTCCTTGGATCCCACAATGTTAAAACTTTATTTTAAGATTCAACCAAGAATGATCCAAGTCTTGGAATAAAATTCACTCAAGTAATCAACAGAGAAAACAACAGGGAAATATTATAAAAGTGTTTTCAGAAAAATTTGATATTAGTTTCATTATAAAACAAAACTTGCATTGCAAAAATGATCAAAATCATAAACACATGTTATTTCAAACAATCATGTTGTTAGAAAAAATTTGTTGGCCCTAATTTTTGTCTTCTTGAGCACAGTACAAGAATCCAAAAACTGGGGTGTGACAGACCTTCCCCCCTTAAAAGAATCTCGTCCCGAGATTCGCAGGCAAGCGAAAAGAGGGTATGGTAAAAAAAAACAATGTTAGATCATTTGTTTACAAAAACATGTGCTGGTGATAGGTAACATTAAGCACATGTGCTTCCTCCCTTTGATTAATCTTACCAAAACCCACCGACAGGTTAGTTTTCCAAAGGTCTGGGTGCCCTGTTCTAAACCTTGAACTTATTGTTCCTCAAAACCAATATATCGAACTAAAGGTTGTCCTTCAGACATAGGTCTACTAGTCTCCAACTCATAATATTATCATACCACTATTAACTCCTTTGGGAATAAGCTCTCTCTTCACTATATATTTCAATTTACGGATATCCACCAATCTTCATTAAGCATGAGTTTTCCATTGCTCATCTCCTAAAATCCAGGAAATTCACTATCTCCTCTTAATCTAATATCCTCCTAGAAAAACAAGTCTCAAATCATTGGTATCCATCAAAGGTATTTTTTTTCAACGATCATTATGCTAAAGCTAAACCATCAAATTCAACAAGCATATACCAACTCTTTACTACTTCTATAAATCCTTTCAAATTCTCCCAACTCCTATCTCATGATCAGTGCTAAACCATTTTCCTCAAAACAATCTCAATAGAGCGCGACAAGCTTCAAAAATATATCATCAAGAATAATCATCTACTAAATCCAACACTACTAGAGATTTCCTTATAGCAGCATATCCTACCACAGGCGAACAAGGAAAACTGTGCGCCTGGGTTAATTAGCGCAGGCGAAGCGCAAGTTGGTGCGCCTGGGGTAGGCCAGTTACCCCAGGCGAACAGAAACCGGAAGCGCCTGGGGTAAAGTGTGGCAGAGCCAACCACGGCCGACCCTGGCACGCTTCCTTTACCGCAGGAGAATGGCTTCTCGGTTCGCCTGCGGTATAACAGATACCACAGGCGAGTAAGTTCAGAAGCGCCTGGGGTAAAAAGTGGACTGGGGTAGCTCCCTTTAGCGCAGGCGCACAGGTACGTTGTTCGCCTGGGACAAAGAATAGCCTGGGGTAGCACCACTTAGCGCAGGCGCTTCCCAGAACATATATATTCGCGTGGTAATATTATTTGTCCCCAATATAAGTGCGGCCAGCCATCCACCACCACCCCTATCCACCACACTGCATAATTTACCGTAACGAGCACGCGGACCAGATCAAATGTCCGGTGTGCGGTGCTGATCGTTACAAGAGGGGGACGAAGAAAGCTCCTACGAAAGTTGTGTGGTACTTTCCACTCATTGATCCCGGCCGTCTGCAGCGGTACTTCGTGGACCCCAAGGAAGCAAAGCTCATGCGCTGGCACGAGGACAGAAAGAAGGAGGTGCTGAGCGATCCAGAACGTGTTGAAAAACCAGTGCTAAGTACACACCCTTCGGATGCACGTCAGTGGAAAGCATTAGACGCATTCGATGAGGAATTCGGGAACGACCCAAGGAACATCAGGCTTGGTGCGAGCACCGACGGTCTCAATCCGTTTGGAAATCAGAGCAGCAAACATAGCACCTAGCCCGTGTTTGTATGGATGTACAACCTCCCCCCGTGGCTGTGTCTGAAGCTCCTCTTTCGCGACATGGTTCAAGAAGCAGATTGATGCCGATCCCCCGCCAATGACATGTGAGAAAGATAAAATTGTATTGGCCTTGTCATATGGCCCCTATCCATACGACATCAATGGGTACACATTCTACACGGAGGAAAGAGACAAAAGTAGCGACTATCAAAACTCGTCTATGACGATGGAATCTTACACGGGCGAAGAGGTTAGAAGATACTACAGAAAGATCGGGGAGCTTGACTACGTTGGGGTAAAGCTGCCGATGTTCCATGTCAGATGGGCTACAAACGTCACGAAAGAAGACGAATATTTCACCACTATGTCGATGTCTGAAGCCAACAAACCCAAGTCCAAGAACCCCACCGCGCAAAATGAGCCCTGGGTATTGGCTAAGCACGTGGAGCAATGCTTCTTCATAACCGACCCGGCAAAGCCTAGTCGTGTTGTCGTAAGGAGAGGAAAAAGGGCCCTCGTCGGAATGGATGGAGTCGCCGATGAGAAGGACTTCGACGGCTTAGTCGGAGACCCGATGATGGAAGAACCCGGTGAAGACGATACACCACAAGAAGAAGCAGGACCACACTACCTAGGGCAGGTCTTCCATTCACAAGAAGAAGTCACAATATGGCGGTCACGTATTCAACATCGAACAAGAAAGGCAAGAATAATATTGTGACGAAAGGTTGAGAGAGGGAAATACTCGCGATATAACATGCTAATAGCTACTATGCATACAATGTGTTTTTAGAGAGAAACACTTGCGGTATCTCGCTAAACCAATCTATTTACGCTCGATGCGACATTAAATATTTTTGCACATGTTAACTTTCATATGTATGTATTTTTTAAGTGAAAACCAACGTGGGGGAGCCACATATTATAGCATTCGTATTGCTCGATGTGTCCCAGGCCGGGTACGTGGGGCTGTGTTAGAAAATCTAAGCACAGGCGCATCATCTGGAAAACGCGCCTGGGGTAATACATATCACAGGCGCTTTTGATAGGACATGCGCCTGGGGTAATTCCATGTGGGACCGCGCAAACCAAAATCCTACGAAATTTAGCGCAGGCGTATTACCTAGATAATTCGCCTGCGGTAAGGATCTGTGGGGCCGCGCATAACAGGGCATCGAGCCAAGCACATTAGAACCGGTTTGTATCACAAACCGGTTCTAAAGGGTCTGTCCCCTGGGCCCCCTACCTACAGGCAGCAAATGGCCGCAGGCCTTTAGGACCGGTTTGTTATACAAACCGGTCCTAAAGGCCTGCGGCCATTTGTGCGGGTATCTAGGTGGGCCCAGGGGACATACCTTTAGAACCGGTTTGTGATACAAACCGGTTCTAATGCTTAGCGCAGGCGCATTTCCCAATCTGTGCGCCTGGGGTATACCTCTGTGGGCCCGCGCACAACGAATCGCTAAGAACATTAGCGCAGGCGCACCTCTCTTTGTTCGCCTGGGGTAAGGGATAGCGCAGGCGCATTTCACTCGTTGTGCGCCTGTAAGTCCTCGATCTGCTAACTCACAACCTGCATAATCACTCTGTTTCATATCGAGCCCTAACCGCACGCCGCCGTCGCCTCTCTCATCGCACGACGCCGTCGCCTCTCTCATCGCACGCCGCCGTCGTCGTTGTCGAGCAGGAGGAGGAGGAGGAGCGGGAGCAGCAGCAGGAGGAGGAGCAGGAGCAGCAGCAGGAGGAGGAGCAGGAGCAGCAGCGGAGGAGGAGCGGGATCGAGCAGCAGGGGAGGAGGAGCGGGAGCACGCCGCGCGCGCGCGCCGTCCCTCTCATCGTCGTCGTCCACGCCGACGGTCGTCACCCACGCCGCCGTCGCCCACGCCCACGACGAACCCAGGTCAGCCACCCCCGCCTCTTCCAACGCCCTCATACTACTGCTGCTACATGCTTTAGCTAGAACTGGATCTGATCATGTACCATTATTTCTGGATTCTGGTAGTTCAGCTCATAGTATAAAATGCTATATTTCTTACACTAGCTGAATCACCTACTAATTACATGTGAATAGAACACTGAAGCTTTGGACACTGCTAGAATTCTCCGTGATTTGTTATTAATTAAGTGCAGTATTTTACTTTGATCAATATATATGAAGGTTTTTTTGGCATGATATATGAATTTCCTGGGAGTTTTTGTGCAATGTGATGACAGCAATGCAAGGAACTGTTTTTGTGGCCATGCATGTGTGCATTCAATTTCTGTTGCAGGTACATTGAGTGCCAATGTTTTGTCGGAACATTGATTCATTTCCGTTCCGGCGAATTTCTGGCACTCCTGCATGACCATTTATATATAGCCGAGGTCACGCCGAATTTTTCCGGTGACTAACAGTATACGTTTTGTCTACTGCTAGCTAGGGCATGTCTTCTTCTACTACGGATCCGGCTTTATTGGACCACTACATCCTTATGGCCCGAGAGTCGCAAGAGGAAGATCGGACAGAAACTGACCATGATGTCGAGCCCCACAATGATGACGGGCTCACCGATGGCGAGGAGGAAACCACTGATAGTGGCGCGGGAGGTCCCTCAGGGAGCAGCACGACGGGAAACAAGCGTCGGAAGCGAGCTCCGAACAAGGTCGGCACCGTTCGAGAGAAATTCACGGAGGTGGACCCTTCCAGTGGCACGCCTCTAATGCCATTGGACCTTGTGAAGGGGTACTTCCTCCAACTTGGCGCGATACTTCGAGACGTCGTCAATGTCAACGAGCCGACTCTCAAGAAGAAACTAACTCTGCGCGCCCAACTCATCTCGAGGCTGCACGTGCGGTACGAGTTCCCTCCCCCCTACAACAACGAGAATCTGAAGGGCAACCTCGTGAACAAACTCGCCCTCACTAGATTCACCAAAGCCCTGAGCAATTACAAGACTATGGTGAGGGCGATGATTAAGGAATCGACACCATTCGAAGAGATCCATCGCCACTTCCCGCGGATTACGCCCGATGACTTCAAGACTTTCCTAGATAACGAGTCGCTTGATGTCACTAAGAAGCAAACGGGATGGGGGAAGGATCTAGCGTCGAAGAACATCGGTCACCACAATCTCGGCTGTCGTGGCTACGACGGGAAGGAGCCAGTTTGGGCGAAAGAGGACCAGGCCTACATTGAAAAAGGGATTGAGAACCCTTACGCCAAGTATGCCCATGACCCGCAATTCCAGAAATTCATGAGGTCGAGGTACAGAAAAGTAACTCCGACCGGGGAACTTGTCTCGGACCCGAAGATGGTGGAGGGTGTTATTTTGGTCACGGACGATAGCGTGAAGAATGTTGAGAAGCTAGTGGTAAGAAATTTACCATTTCATGCAACTCATCATCATCAAGTCCATGATTTCATTCTAGTACGAAACCAATTCTAAACCGTTTATATGTTGCTTCTGCAGCTAGAAGAACAACAACTTGAATCTTCCTCGTCGCAGACGTCGACGGCCAAAGTCGCGTGGGATAAGCCTTTCATCAGGGGGTACAACAAGGCAAAGAGCCAGGACCCTCTGAAAAGGCCGCACTTAGGCCGTATCACCGGCGGCGGACTTAATAAGAAGCACGCCAACTATGGCTTGGCTGAGCCCAGCACTAAGGAGTCGCGGGCGGCGAAGAAGAGCGAGGAGACGGAGGAGCTGAAGAAGAAGGTCCATGACTTGGAAACAAACATGGAGAAGAAGATTGAGAAAACGGTGGGGGAAAAGATGAATGCGCTCATCCCAGCCGTATTTGAAAAAATACATCGCCGGCGGCTCACAGGGGCCGTTACCGACGTTCAACATACCGTCGATGTTGGTCGTGCCCGCCGCGGCCGCCGCCGGTGGTCCGTCGACGTCGGCCGTGCCTGTCGCCCCCGCCGCGCCCGACGCGCCTGCCCCCGATGGACCGTCGGCCGTGCCCGACGCGCCTGCCCCCGATGGACCGTCGGCCGTGCCCGACGCGCCTGCCCCCGATGGACCGTCGGCCGTGTCCGGCGCGGCCACCACCCCGTTGCTCGACGAGCCCACCATCACCTGTGGTCCGTCGACGTTAGCCGAGCTCAATGCCCTCACGGTAAATTATTGACCGTCTCAAAAGCTGTAGCCAGTTCAATATAACCCTACTCTCTGACCTATCCATGCATGTTATCGCAGGCTGACGCGACGGGATGCACCTTCCTGCTAAAAGTGGGCAGCGGGTTGAAGGATGTTGCAAAGGGGAGCATCTTGCAGCCACTATCCCGCAAGTACCATTGCAGAGATATACCGGACAACGAGCTTCGGGTTCGCGTCGATCTGGTGCTACCGGGATTCGAGAACTTGTATCCTCCTAATCAACCCGCCGATGCCGACAGCGAGCTGAATCTCGGCCAACTGGACAATCAAATCTTGCTATGGCCGAAAGCCCTTATTCGGCTGAACACGACGTCAGGGTCGGCGCCAAGCCAAGCCATGACCGTCACCACTACACCGGTTGCGCCCGCGGCAAGCCAACAAGACAAGGTCCAACATGGCAATGTCCTCTCTCCACCTCCGGTGGATCCTCCTCCTCCCGAGCACGAGACGTCCAATGACGAGCAACATCACGAGCATGAGACCCATGACGAGTACATGGATATTGAACTTGCTCCCATTGACGATTTCATAAATCAGTTGGATGGCGAGAAGCCGGTTCCTCCGAAGTTACCCGCCAGAACTCTTGATATCCAGAAGAAGGTAGATGGCGGAGAGGGCGGTTCTTCTGAGTTACCCACCAGAAAACCGGATATACAGAAGAAGCTAACCTATTCCCAAGAAACTCCCGAGGAGCAGACGGCCTTTACGGCTCCACAGCCTACGCTGGTTACCCCGAATACACTCCGTGCTACGGCCGCGGAGGCGGTAAAACAAAGCGGCACTCTCATCTGCTTGAGGCCGAAGAAGAATCGGAAGAGGACGGTAGCCAAGAAGAAGAAAGGTCGTGCCTCCTCTAGTAGCCAGCCAGCGGCCGCCCGAGTCCTGGACCGTTTGCCGCCCGCCGTCCCGTGGAGGAAGGTGCATGAGATAGGTGAGCTGATGCTGCCGCCAGAGGTTGTCGCTGTCATGGGTGGTGACATGAGGACCATCCACGACGGGATTTTGTTCAAAGAGAATGAACTTCTACGTGAGAAACATCCCTCCTACCCGCTATACGTGGTCAAGGTGCCCCGATCCTTGGGCTTTGTGGATTCAAATCCCGCAGAGGTGTTCTTCATCAGATACGAAGACATATTCAGGGTCTTCCACTTGGGTAAGCTCGACCGAAGCATTGTCCTCCTGGTATCGCTCCGCATGGCGCATGATATGGTCATGGAGAATACCCCGCACATGGCGATTATGGACCCGTACTACATGAATGAGGACTACTTGCGGTCACATGCGGACCGAGTTCTTATCACGACTTACATAACGAGGTTTTTGATAGATAACAAGGATAAGAACGCCATTCTCATGCCATACTTTCCCAAGTAAGTAGTCCTCTCCGCTTCACGTCGTTACATTCTTTCTAGAATCTCCTTAGTATTCCGATTGATGATATTGATGGCTCTTGTTCGAAATGTTCTGCGCAGAAACGGAGGATGCGTACTCATCGTCATGGAACCGCATTGGTCACAATGCACTTATCTTGATGCGGGTAGGGCGGTGCAGAAGGACTACACCGACATAAGAGCTGTTCTTAATAGTGCCCTCAACGGCTTCGCCGCCGATTTAGGCAAGCCCCTAAAAAAGGAGAAAATAGTCCGAGGCGCCTACGTGTGCACCCACGTAACAAACTTCCCCTGCCTCAAGCAATCGGAGCAAGAATCTGAGTTGGAAGCTTGGTATGTCATCTTTCAGATGAGGGAGTACTTAAAGGATGCCCAACAGGCCCATCTACCAAGTGATCTCCGAGACCTGACCACAAAAATGGCCAACACCGCCGATGAATATGTGCGGGCTGAGTTCCGTCGCATCCAGCGGAGGATCTGCACGATACTCTCGTCGGATGTCATCACTCGGGGTGGCTTGTTCTTCCACGGCCACGCACCACCGAGCAACCGTGACATAGAAGCACACCTACGAGAGCAACGTGACACCCGGACATTCAACACGCTACAAGGCGTTCGTCCGTTCCCGCCGAGAATATAGGATTGACAAAATGTTAGTATACACTTGCATCATATAACTTTTAGACCTTTATTTGTCGTGTTTTATTCGTAAACCTTGATGCTTCTATTTTTTTATAGTTATTTGCGGTCTATTATCACTTTCGATGCTAAACTCGTATTTTTGTCCTATGCACAGATGACATGGTATGTTGTGTATGTCGGTAGGGTTCCCGGAGGCTACGACGACTGGGACCAATGCCGAAGACAGGTGCACGGTTTCAGCGGCAACAGCTACAAGGGGTACAAGACCATGGTGGAGGCGGAAGCTCGATACGCCACTTACCTAGCGAGAGAGAAGACGGAGAAGACGAGGGCCCGGATGACCACATTCGCCATCGCCGTGCTTATACTCCTTGTACTCCTAGTGTTGATGCTACTTATTGTTTTGCTTGTCTAGATAACTAAACTATCGATTTGTTTGGACTATGTACTCCTAGTGTTTGAACTATGCTTGTAACTAAACTATTCGTTTCGAGACTATTTGGTGATGATCGAGACTATTTGGCGATGATCGAAATATTTCTGTTATTTTGCTGTCATTTTCATATTTATTACTGTCAATTTGCTGTAATTCTGTTATTTTCGTTTCTTTTATTTTTTGACACAGCAAAACCATACCCCAGGCGAATAGGGAATCATACCCCAGGCGAACATGTACCCCAGGCGCACAGCGCTTGTTCGCCTCAGGTAAGAGGCTTACCCCAGGCGCACAACGCTTGTTTGCCTGGGGTATGTCAAGATACCCCAGGCGCATTTGGTTGTTCGCCTGCGGTAAGTCATTACCGCTGGCGAGGTGGTCCCAGGCGAACAAACATTCGCCTGCGGTAGGCTAAATTGGTTCGCCTGCGGTAGCCTTTTCCCTACTAGTGCAAGTCATATTGATTTTTCCCTAAAAATCCAAAATCATCCTTTTATATCCACAAATCTTTTCCTATATCAAATCCAATATTCCTCCAATCCATCTTTAATCAAAATCGAATACCTATCCCAATCCAACATGATCTTTTTACTACAATAAACCTTTCTGCTAAAATCCAGTATAAGAATCACCTAAGCAAAATATTATCATTATCATTCCAAATTCACAAATTCTTCTCATCATATTATTTCTAATCAATCCAATCTCCCTATATATCAAGTGCTTCCTAAAATCCAATAATTTCCACAAATCTTTCGAAACCTCAAATCATTCCTTCAAGGATACAATTTTTAGTTACCGATAACTTCCAAAGTTTTGGGGTCCACAAGTGGTTAGCCCCAGATATTATATCATAATTCATCTCAACTAAAATCATGTGATACTCAATCTTTCACTGCCAAGCTAAAACTCAAATGAGTTTCCACCATCTCATATTCCAGAATCTGTTTCCTCCAAAAGATACACGAAAGATCTTATTCTCTCGTAATAATCATAGTTCACCAATCCAATATTTTTTCCAACCTTTCATCTTTATTTCAAACAGCTATAGAACATCCTAAGACACCTTTCTATTTGGCTTTTGAAAAGTTGGTTAGCAAATTTTAAAACTAGTGGTAGGTGTTAAGCTAAAGTTAGATGAAGTTACGTTAGTATTGTTAATTTTAAAGATACTTTTTCTAGTATGACGTGACACTTCTAGTGTTCCGTTTACTATGGCATGAGTCGAAGGTGCTTCTGCAACCTCATCTTGGTCTCGAGGTCCACTCATCAGATTCTTGCGTTTCTTCTGGGATGGACCCTGGGTCTCTTGGGTTTCATCAGGATGGACTAGATCACGGTTCTTCTGGGGACACTTGCGAGCAACGTGCCCTTACTCTCTACAGGCAAAGCATGTCTTGGTCTTAGGCCTGACGTTCACACGCCTCCTGGGAGGTTGTGGCATCGCATGTAAGGTACTGCGAGTCACACATGAACTAGGTTCTCCCGGCGTCACTTTCTTCCTCTTGCGACTCTCTTCAGCAAGCTGGCGCTGCTACTCCCTCAGAAGGCCAGCACGGTTTCTAGCATTAGCAATGCCCAACTGAGTCAGGTTCTCGAGGGCAACACGGTTTGCTTCGCATTCTACACGAGCGGCTTCAGGGTCTTCCATGATCATAGCCAAAAGCTGGGCAACTGTCCGCTCCGATGGTGGATGCAACTTGCTGGCCATGCTGAAGAAAAGAACGGTATAAGACGAGAGCAAACAAAAACGAGGGTCTTGTTTTGAAAACTTGTGACACAAACCGACTCATAACAGAGATGAGAATGGTAAGTAACACAACCACAAACAAGTATCTAAGAAGCAATCACAAACAAAACTAAAGACTAACATACACCTGAAACGGAGTCTTAACAAGCATAACGTAACTTAAGGTTCACATGGCAATAGCATAAGGCTTGCAATACATCTAGCACACGATATATCTTAGCAGAGTTCACACAACACAACAAACAAGCGTCTTGGGTGGAAAGCAACACAACTCCTAACATCCTGCAGCAATCCTAAGTTCTCGAGGAAGCGCGTAGCTGTTCCTCCAACTCTGCAACTCTAGCTTGACTTGTTGCAAGCTAGTATTGAAGGCTTCTCACTTGTGCATGGAGGTGGGAGTCAACATACTTCATGGTCTTCCTTTGTGCCACGAGACGACGCTCGGTAGTAGAGGAAACTCTCAGGTCTTTCTTTACCTGGAAGATCTCTCTTCCTTCGAAATCGAACTAACGCGGTGATGATAACAACGCGGGTATCTCCTATCTAACAATGTTGTTTTAGACTGTGCAGCTATTCTCCCAGATAATTATTGCTATACTCCTGTCAAAAGATCAAAGAGGAGGTCTACACTCTGGAATTATTGCCATCGGATTTTTTAGTGATCACACCGGAAATTCCGGTGCTTATGGGGCGGAATATCTGGCCCGGGCACCGGAATATTCCGGACACTCTGACATCTTCAAAATGATCAAGTTCTTCTCCAGCTGCCCGCGCACAGAAGCTAGGCCGGAAATTTGCCCCGGAAATTTCCGGTGCAAAAATCCGGTCCTCTCGGACTTAGCAGAAAACGGAATCTTCTCAGATGCCCGCGCACAGAAGCTGGGGCAGAAATTTGCCTCGGAAATTTCCGGTGCAAATATCCGGCCCCTGGTCCTTAGTGATTTTGTTCAACAGGCTGGTTCCCGCGCGTAGAGATGGGGGCGGAATATTGGGGCGGAAATTTCCACCCCGAATATTTCAAAAATCCACCCCCCGGACTATTCAAACTTCCGGCCAGGGCAGAATGGAAATTTCCGGTGCTAACACCGGAATATTCCGGCCCTGGCAGACTGCAACGGTCAGAAATTGGAGGAGTCTATAAATAGCTGTCTTCTTCCTCTAGATAGGCATCTCGTCCATTCCTCTCTCTCCTCCATTGTTGTAGAGCTCAAAACGCCCCGATCTCCCTCCTCCTCCAACCAAACTCGATGCCCTTCAAGGATCTCATGGAGGAGGCCTAGATCTACCTTTCCTCCAAGCCAAAACGTGTGTTCCCACACCACAACTCTTGGGATCTTGTAATCTCTTGGTTGCCTTGTCAACCAAGGGAAACCCTAGTGCTTGTAGCTTCCACCTTGTAGCAAAAAGCTTCGATTGTTGAGAGCCTCATCTCACTTGTGGAGTAGCCTCAACCCCTTGTAAAGGTTTGGTCAACGCCTTCAAGTCGACCTCATAGTGGAAACGAGAATCTCCCTCACCGGAGAAGCTCACGGAGAATAAGGTGTGCACATCCGTGCTATTGAGGAGCGCCTAGGTGGCTCCCCACCTCTCCAACGTAGACGTACTTCTTTTAAGAAGGAACTACGGGAAACATATCCTTGTCTCCGTGTTTTTCACTTGTGGTTATCTTGTGCCTTGCCTTACTTTCGTTGCTAATTGATGCTTGTCACATAGGGTGTTCACTTAGTAGCACATCTAGATAACAAAGCTTTTACTTTCCCAAAGCCCCCTCTAAAAGTGAAAAAGAATTAAAATTTGTAGGTCACCTATTCACCCCCCTCTAGTTGACCATATTGTACTTTCAATTGGTATCAGATCCTCGGCTCTTTTATCGGGCTTAACCGCCTAAGAGTATCATGGTCAACAGAGATGATCCCGAATCTTCTAAGGAGGAGCTCTCCAAAATGGCCGACACTATAGCCAACCTAGAGACAACGGTTTGTACCATACAAACCCAATTGTCCAAGGTTAGCTCTAGTGTGGGCTCGGAGGTTTCCTCCATCAAGAAGATGTTGGAGAACATGATGGGTAAACCTAGGGGACCGTCACACTCTCCCCACCTCTCCGATGAGGATAGTTCGGATGAGGAAACGACTCCGGACAACTCCGAACTCGAAGAGAACATTGACAAAGCTAAGGCTAAAGCCGCACAAAAGGCTAAAGCCAAAGCAAAGGAGAGTGACGGTGGTTCCAAGTCTAAAACGGCTAATGGTTCGGGGTCTAATTCAAAAGTTCCACCACCGCAAAACTATGATTCTATCCACCCAATTGTTTCCATGCCACACATCCTTAATGTTGGAATTCCACCCATCCTTAACACTAACGAATTCTCCTCTTGGAAGTTTGAGATGGAATCTCACATTTCAGGATCGTGTACCGCATTATGGAGAAGCGTGATTCATGGATTTCATCCTCATGACCCAAGCAACTTGACGCCAAGGGAGGACGTGGAATCTCAACTCAACAAGACCGCACTTGTCATCATCCAAAAGGCTCTCCCAAGGGAGTACTTCACTCACATTCGTAGTTGCAAGACCGCCAAAGAAGCTTGGGACAAACTTGATACCTTGTTTCAAGGAAATGCTAGCATCCAATCTTCCAAGTATGACGTGGCCATTGAAAACTCCGAGAACTTCGTCATGCATGAGGATGAGACCCCCGAAGAGCTATATAGAAGAGTTGTCACCCTTGCCAACCAATTGAGAGACTTTTGAAAAGAAGAAATCTCCGATGAGTGGATCAAGAGGAAATTTGTCAAAGCTATTACACCATTTGAGAAAAATCTCTCCACTAGCATCCGGACAAGAGCGGACTACAATACCCTCAACTCGATTGGTGTTCTAAGTGAGTTCATTGCTATCTCTCTCTCACACAAGAGCGCGGACGATGCTCTAGCTCGCTCTCGAGGAATAGGAAGGTCACCCAATCTCGCTTTGAAGTCAAAAGCTATGGCTCGAATCGATGAAAGTGAAGAAGATGATGAGGAAGACTATGAGGACACTTACACTGGAGCTCACAAGTGCATTGCCCTCGCTATGCATGGATATTGGAAGAGATGGGAAGCTCAGAAGGCCGGATCTCCAAGGCCTCCACTAAACAAGAACTACAAGAAGAAAGGGGAGCGACCAAGGACATGCTACAACTGTGGTAGCGGAAACCATTTCGTGAAGGAGTTCCCCTTTGAGCCAAGAGAAGAAAACGAAGGCAAACTTGTTCGCAAAAACAAGGCCAAGCCTCCTCAAAACAAGAACTTCGCTAGGAGGGTGCCAAGGGCTCTCTATGTTCAAGAAGGGGCGATTCTTGAGACTTACATCTCCGGAGATGAAGGAGAAGATGAAGTAGTAGGATTTGCTCACATCGCCATGGCCACCGCATCATCTCCTTCGATCTCTCTATTTGAATCCCCCAATGAGAATGTGGCTACCCGACCTACGTGTCTTATGGCAAAAGCCACTTCGGTATGCTCTCCTAACTCCAAGACCATTATCACTAACCCTCCTTCGTTATTGGATTGTTTTGAAAATGTTTGCGAGGAGGATGGTGAGTCTAATGAGTTAGGCATGTGGCTATCTAGCCTTAAAGGTGAGACTAAGGAAAAGGTGAATGCCCTTTTGAGGCAACTTGATGAGGCTAACTCTCTTTTAGATGAAAATGAGGATATCATTATGACTTTGGAAAGCCATGAAGGTCACACTTGCAATGAACAAGAGCTTGAAAAAGCGCTTGAAAATGAGCGTTCCATTCGTGCCTCACTTGAGGAGAAATTATCTTGTCTTGAAGAAAACTTTGCCATAAGTGTCTCTAAGCTTAGGAAGGAAAATGCACAATCTCTTGCTATCATTAAAACTCTTGAACATGAAGAGTTGAAGCTAGGAATTGCTCACGAGGAACTTGGCACTCGTCATGGAAAACTCGAAAAGGAGTTCATGTCTCTTAAGGAAATTCATGACAAGTTAACCAAATCTCGTGACAATCTTCTAGCTCAACTATCAAACAAGAAAGTTGTGTCCACCTCATCTTCTAGCTTGAATGTATTGCCTAGCAATGCTTGTAGTGCGACTAATCTTGTAGGAAGTGAGAAGAATCCCCATGAGATTTCTTCTCAACGAGTCAACAATGGAAAGGAGGGACTTGGCTATGTAGCCAAGTCAAAGAAGAAGTACAAGAAGAAGAACAAGAAGAAAGTCACCTCCCCCTCACAAGAAGTAAGATTTGTGAAAGAGGGAGAGGTGACCAAAGGGAAGGAGACCAACACCATTGTGATTGGTGAGACCTCTAGGGGGAGCACCACTCATAATGACTTTGCCGGGAAATACAATCCATCATATGTTCTTATGAAATCTAGAGATGGTCATGTATATACTAAATATGTTGGTACTTCTTATGGTGATGATTATCATTGGATTATTTGGGTTCCTAAGACCCTTGTCGCTAACATGAGAGGACCCATTCAAAGATGGGTACCTAAATCAAGAAACTAATATATTGTAGGGAAGTGCTTCCGGTTCAAGCAAATGGACGGTGGATAGTGGTGCATCCCAACACATGACCGGAAGCAATGACGCAATGAGTGATCTTCAACCTCCATTACCCCATCTCAATTGCGTTACAATTGGTGATAACTCCGAACTAAAGGTATTGGGACGAGGGAAGGTAGCAATCTAAAATGACTTGTCAATTGAGAATGTTCTTCTTGTTGAGTCCCTAGGCTATAATCTCATCTCGGTTCTTCAACTTGCTAAGAGTGGTTTTACCTATTTCTTTAATAAGGAGAATGTGATTGTCACGTGGGATACGACTCTTAAGGTAGCCTTTGTTGGGCATGTCGAGAACGACATGTATGTAGTGGACTTCTCTAAAGGAGACACGTGTGCCGCGACATGCCTAATGGCTAAAGTTGATGTGGGTTGGCTATGGAATCGCCGGTTAGCCCACACCAATATGAGGACGTTGCATGACCTTCAAACTGGCAATCACGTTCTAGGACTAACAAATGCTAATTTTGCCAAAGATCGTGTGTGTAGCTCTTGCGTTCTAGGAAAGCAACATGGAGAAGCACACCCCACCAAGAAGAACATCACCACCTCAAGGATCCTCGAGCTCATTCACTTGGACCTATTTGGTCCCCTATCATATGATAGTCTTGGAGGCAATAAGTATTGCTTGGTGATTGTGGATGATTATTCACGATATTGTTGGGTGTATTTCTTCAAGAGGAAGAGTGAGACTCAAAAGCGGGTCATCGAGTTCATCACTTTGGTGGAACGCCAACATAATACGAGTATCATGGCTATCCGAAGTGATAACGGCTCCGAGTTCAAGAACTACACCGTGGAGGGTTTTCTTAGCGAGGAAGGAATTGCTCATCAATACTCTACTCCCTACACCCCTCAACAAAATGGTGTGGCAGAGAGAAAGAATCAGACTCTTATGGATGCGGCTCGAACCATGATTAAGGAGTTCTCTTCTCCTTATAATTTTTGGGCCAAAGCCGTCTCCACCGCTTGGCACGCTAGCAACCGATTGTATCTCCGCAAGATCTTGAACAAGACCCCTTATGAGATTCTCACGGGCAAGAAGCCGGATGTTTCATACTTCAAGGTCTTTGGATGCAAGTTCTTCATTCGCAAGAGAGGTAAACGCTCGTCAAAGTTCGAGACTAAATCTTATGAGGGTATCTTTGTTGGTTACGCCACAAACTCTCACGCCTACAGAGTCTACAACAAGTCCACCGGACAAGTTGAAGAAGCTATAGACGTGGTGTTTGATGAGGATAATGGGTCCCAAGGGGGCCGTATAGATCATGGTATTGTAGGAGATGCAATTCCTCCCATCGTCATAAGAAGAATGGGGATTGGTGAAATAATCCCCATTGAGGGACACCGGATGACGGAGGGAGAAGGACTATGCTCCACTCAAGTGGAGCCATTGACTACATCCATTGATAACCAAGCTACCCAACAATATGCACCAAGCCCTCATGCTTCACCACAAGGCCAAGCTAACAATCAAGATCACTCAATCAATCAAGGCCAAGCTCATGATGAAGGCCAAGCTCACAATGAAGAACAAGATACACATGGTGATGATACAACTCGTCACATAAGGGATCCACCTCCCGTTGATGATCAAGATCAAGGTGGACAAGTCTCTGATGATGAAGGTGATGATCAAGTGCTATCCAAGGAAACTTTGGAGGAGATGCTAGCTCGTAGGGCAAAGAGAAGGCGAGATAATCTTGCTCGTGCCGGTCACACGGAGGACATGATTCTTGGACAAGTTCGTGGAAGGGTCGTCACAAGGAGGCAACTAGCGGACTTTAGCAAAGCTCATGCATTCGTCTCTCACATTGAGCCAAAGAAGGTCTATGAAGCTCTTGAAGATCAAGATTGGCTTGAAGCAATGCACGATGAACTCAACAACTTCGAGCGCAACAAGGTGTGGAAGTTGGTGCCAAGACCCAAAGATCGCAAGAACGTCATCGGCACTAAGTGGATCTTCAAGAATAAACAAGACAAGGACAACATCGTCATCCGCAAAAAAGCTAGATTGGTAGCCCAAGGCTTCTCTGAAGTCGAAAGTGTCGACTTCGGTGAAACATTCGCTCCCGTAGCTCGTCTTGAATCTATTCGCATTTTGCTTGCATATGCTTCTCATCATAACTTTAAATTGCAACAAATGGATGTCAAAAGTGCATTTTTGAATGGTCCCATCCATGAGTTGGTTTATGTCAAGCAACCTCCGGGTTTCTAGGATCCCAACTACCCCGATCATGTCTACAAACTCGATAAGGCACTCTATGGACTTAAACAAGCTCCACGTGCGTGGTACGAGCACCTTAAAGAGTTTTTAGTAGATCGTGGGTTCAATGTTGGTTTAATCGATCCTACCCTTTTCACCAAAAAGGTTGGAGGTGACTTGTTCATATGCCAACTCTACGTGGATGATATCATTTTTGGTTCTACTAACATCGCCTTCAATGATGAGTTTTGCAAGCTAATGACGGAAAAGTTCGAGATGTCTATGATGAGAGAGTTAGAGTATTTTCTTGGCTTTGAGATCAAGCAATATCCCGAAGGCACATTCATCAAGCAAGCCAAGTATACTCAAGACATGCTCAAGCGATTCAACATGCATGATTCCAAACCTATGAAGACCCCCATGTCCACAACTATTGACTTGAAACCCGACCCAAATGGTAAAGAGGTAGATAAAAAGGTATACCGCTCCATGATTGGATCTTTGCTCTACCTATGTGCATCTAGACCCGATATTATGTATAGCATAGGTAAATGTGCAAGGTTTCAAGCCTCTCCGAGACAAAGTCATTTTGAAGCGGCTAAGCGCATCTTTCGATATTTAGTTCATACCCCAAACTCCGGTCTTTAGTATCCCAAGGGTTCAAGCTTTCAGCTCATTGGTTATTCGGATGCGGACTATGCGGGAGAGAAGACAGATAGGAAATCTACATCCGGAGGTTGTCAATTTCTTGGCCGCTCATTGGTGTGTTGGTCATCCAAGAAGCAAAACTGCATTGCTCTCTCCACCACCGAGGCCGAATACATCTCCACGGCGAGTTGTTGTGCTCAATTACTTTGGATGCGGCAAACATTGAGAGATTATGGCATCGTCTTCGACAAAGTTCCTCTGTTGTGCGACAATGAGAGTGCCATCAAGATCGCCTACAATCCCGTTCTTCACTCCAAGACGAAGCACATTGAGATACGTCATCACTTTATTCGGGATCATGTTGAGAAGGGTGATATTAACCTCTCCTATGTGGCAACCAAGGATCAACTCGCGGATATCTTCACGAAGTCCCTTGATGAACCAAGATTTTGGGGTTTGAGGAATGAACTAAATTTTATCGATGCGTCCAACTTCTCTTGAACCCTTGCATAAGTACCTTCACTATATGTGCTATCTAGTTTAGATGTAGGCATGGACATAGGGGGAGCGTAGTTCAACTTATGAACAAACACTCCACCTATCATGCTCAAAACAACCAAAGCGTCATGCATATCTAGTCAGTTTGTGACTTATTGTGCTTAAATCGTGAGTTATACTTTTGAGTCCAAGATACATGTTCGCGACTCCTTGGTACCACTCAAACACGATGGCTTCGGCCACCAACCTTTCACCTTTATTTGTATTTGTTTTGTTTGATGTTTCGCTCGTGTTAGTGTGTTTGCTGTTTTTGTTTCTCATTTTTGGAGGCTCACGTCTTGTTCCATCTTCCACAAAATCTCGGATGGCATGGGAACACCGGAAATTCCGGCCTAGGGCCTGGAATATTCCGGCCCTCAGACATTTCCCCTAGAAGTTTCGCTTATTTCCAAAGTGCCCGCTCACAGAAGGCACCCCGGAAATTTGAGCGGAAATTTCCAGGGCAAATTTCCGAGGGCACGGAATATTCCGCGCCTTAAGCCCCGGAAATTTCCGGGGTTCGAGATTGACTCGAATAATCACCCAAATATCCAGCATGCCCGCTCGCCGAAGGCACACCGGATATTTGGGGCAGAATATTCCGGTCTAAATCTCCGGGCACCGGAATATTCCGGCCTTAATACCGGAAATTTCCGGTGTGCTTGGCTGGGGCTATATAAGGGCGACGGGAGGGAGCAGTTCCAGATTGCTCTCCCTCCCTTCGCCTCCACTTCGCCTCCAGACGCAGCCGCCGCCTCCGAGACCTTCGGGAGACCCCTTTGCCTCCCCTCCTCGTCCTCTAATCGCCTTTTGCGGATCAAGAGACCGCACATCCGTTCCTATCTCATGGATCCCGGTATGTGCTCCGTTTTCTCCGCAATCTAGGGTTGTTAGTTGATTTGATCTCATATCTCTTGTTCTTCATGGTGTTTCACGGAAGTTCATCCTCATACTAGCGTCATATATACTCTAGGATTCACCTCTGTGCACAACTTCTTCGTTCTAGATTCATTGCAGGCCCCAGATTTAGATCTGGTTTCGAAAATTCCGAAGGCCGGAAATTTCCGCCCCAGGACCGGAATTTCCTCCCCCCCCCCGTAAATTTCCCTATGGACGGAATTTCCGCCCTCCGGAATTTCCGCACCAGAAACCGGAATTTCCGGCCTGCACTGAATCTCGAACAGAGATCTATTCTTTCCATTTCCACAAGTCGTGAGCCCCGGGTTTTGATGTCTTTTGTTTCTTTTTCTTTGCATTTTTCCTGCTTTCCTCGCAGATGGTTCAAGCTCTAGGCCCGCCAAGTTGCTTAGCTCTCGCAAGCGCTACCGTAACCCGAGGGGAGATGATGAGGGGACACTTGTTGATGAGAATGAGACTCGCCGGCGTGCGAGGGATGCTGAGAGAGAATATACGCGCAAACGTGACGCTGACAGGGCTGCTCGCAAGGCAGGCAGGCAGCAAGGCAAGTCAGCTCTCAACTTGGCCACCATGACCATCCCTGAGTTCAAGGCATGGAGGGCCAAGGCATGGTACACAGAGGGACCTCAAGACCCCACCATCGATTCGTGCTTCTGGCATGTTGAGCAGGAGACCCTATTCAAGCAGGTATACACTGTGATGAGCAAGCCCGTGTGTCCCATGAAGGTTATCAACTTTGCTCATTTGGCTGCCAATCCTTCCTACTTCAACAACTCCGTCCAGTTGGCTTAACTCCTTGGTCTGCGTCCTCTCATGGAGACTAGATGCTCCTACAATACCACGTTCATCCAGCAGTTCTTCGCCACACTTGTCATTGATGATTCTGAGGATATTGGGATGTCGTGGATGTCTGGCCCTCACTTTATCACCGCCACCTTTCATGACTTTTCTACTGAGCTCGGGTATCCATTTGCTGGTCTTAACACTCCTCAGGGTCACCGCATGCATGTTCACGGGGTGGAGTATGAGAAGAACAGACTGGCTGAGCTGTATGGTTCCACAGGTGTGATTGGCTCGGCCAAAGGACTATTTGCCATCTATGACATTCTGCTGCGTATGTTCAGGGAGACTATTGCTCCGAGTGCGGGCAATAATGATGCTATTCGTGACGGCTTGTTCAACCTCATGTACCACGCCTACATGACTTTCACTGAGAGTGACATGACTGACACGGCGGCCCACAAGATTGATGTGATGGATTTCATCTTCAATGAGATCCACTTTGCTCTCTTCCACCGCAAAGTGCCCCCGTATGCTCCGTACATTATGAAGCTCATCAAGGCACGCTATCCTGAGGCACTCCGTGAGGACCTGGAGCTAGACTGTGAAGAGCACAAGGATGTCACTCTGTACAAGAAGGCTGCACACACTCAGCAGGCTGCTCATGATGTTGGCGCCACTGGTCAGGGCCACCGTGATCCTCGCATGCGTCCTCCTCCCCCTGGCAAGAAGAAGCGCTCATGGCTTGTTCGCGCTATTGAGAAGGTGATGTGCATGAATGTGTACATCCACAAGGAGAACTACAGTGCCTATGTGGAGCGCCACAACATCCTGGAGAACCAGCACCACATCATGACAGCTCTCCAGGTTCCAAATGTGCCACCTCCTCCTCCTGCCAGGATTCCATACAAGAATTGGAACAACCGCGACGTTGACTGGGATCTCAGAGTGGATGATGATGAGGACATGGAGGATGTTAGCGAGGAGGAAGAAGAACAAGCAGAAGAAGAAGAAGAAACCCAGGCCTAGAGTTTGTTCCATGGGACGTAGCACTCTCTTTTCTCTTTTTGGTGTCCTGATGCCAAAGTGGGAGAAGATCTAGATGATCGCCGGGATTTTCTTGGGTGGGTTTCGTTCTTTGTTGCCCCTTTTTATCGTTTCGTGCGTCTTTTCGAACTTCGTCTTATCGTACTCGTTGTTCGTTGGTGAACTATTATTATTAGGAGGCATGTCTCCTATATATGCTATCTGTGGTGTTTTCATATCATGCATTGTTAGTTTATTTCCTTGCAAATACCCGTGTTGTCATCACTCACCAAAAAGGGGGAGATTGAAAGCTCATGATCCCTCTAATGATTTTGGTGATGATAACAACGCGGGTATCTCCTATCTAACAATGTTGTTTTAGACTGTGCAGCTATTCTCCCAGATAATTATTGCTATACTCCTGTCAAAAGATCAAAGAGGAGGTCTACACTCTAGAATTATTGCCATCGTATTTTTCAGTGATCACACCGGAAATTCCGGTGCTTATGGGGCGGAATATCCGGCCCTGGCACCGGAATATTCCGGACGCTCTGGCATCTTCAAAACGATCAAGTTCTTCTCCAGCTGCCCGCGCACAGAAGTTAGGCCGGAAATTTGCCCCGGAAATTTCCGGTGCCAAAATCCGGTCCTCTGGGACTTAGCAGAAAATGGAATCTTCTCAGGTGCCCGCGCACAGAAGCTGGGGCGGAAATTTGCCTCAGAAATTTCTGGTGCAAATATCCAGCCCCTGGTCCTTAGTGATTTTCTTCAACAGGCTGGTGCCCGCGCGCAGAGATGGGGGCGGAATATTGGGGCGGAAATTTCCGCCCCCGGATAATTCAAAAATCCGCCCCCCGGACTATTCAAACTTCCGGCCAGGGTAGACCGGAAATTTCCGGTGCTAACACCGGAATATTCCGGCCCTGGTAGACTGCAACGGTCAGAAATTGGAGGATCCTATAAATAGCTGTCTTCTTCCTCTAGATAGGCAGCTCGTCCATTCCTCTCTCTCCTCCATTGTTGTAGAGCTCAAGACGCCCCGATCTCCCTCCTCCTCCAACCAAACTCGATGCCCTTCAAGGATCTCATGAAGGAGGCCTAGATCTACCTTTCCACCAAGCCAAAACGTATGTTCCCACACCACAACTCTTGGGATCTTGTAATCTCTTGGTTGCCTTGTCATCCAAGGGAAACCCTAGTGCTTGTAGCTTCCACCTTGTAGCAAGAAGCTTCGATTGTTGAGAGCCTCCATCTCACTTGTGGAGTTGCCTCAACCCCTTGTAAAGGTTTGGTCAACGCCTCCAAGTCGACCTCATAGTGGAAACGAGAATCTCCCTCACCGGAGAAGCTCACGGAGAATAAGGTGTGCACATCCGTGCTATTGAGGAGCGCCTAGGTGGCTCCCCACCTCTCCAACGTAGACGTACTTCTTTTAAGAAAGAACTACGGGAAACATATCCTTGTCTCCGTGTTTTTCACTTGTGGTTATCTTGTGCCTTGCCTTACTTCCGGTGCTACTTGATGCTTGTCACATAGGGTGTTCACTTAGTAGCACATCTAGATAACAAAGCTTTTACTTTCCCAAAGCCCCCTCTAAAAGTGAAAACGAATTAAAATTTGTAGGTCACCTATTCACCCCCCTCTAGTTGACCATATTGTACTTTCACTCTCCTCTGAGCCTATCCAGGGAAAACTGAGTGTTGTACAGCTGTCCTGTAACATCCCAAGTATGAAAAATAGCCATTAGAATGTTTTGCTCTCTGTTATTTTATGTTTTGCATCATGGCATCATGTTCATTGCATTGTTTTGCTTTGTTTGCCTCTGTTTTCCATTTGTTTTTCTCTGTTTTCATTTGTTTTCCAACTGTTTTCCTTTGTTTTCTATTTGAACTTCAAACCAAAAATTCAAACCTTTTGTTTCATCCTTGTGATGTTACAATTTCCAAAATGATATTTCAAATCAAATAAATCAATTGTTTCCATCAAACCATAAGGTTCAAACCATTAAAATTATGGCTTTTTATAATTCAATTAATCCAAATGTTATTTCAAATCCAAATCATTCACAAACATTACCCAATTTCAACTTATGAAAATCAACAAAATAACCCTAATCATTTGTTCTATTTAAGCAATAGGGTTCACCGTATTAAAAATCTTGTTTTAATAATAAACACTTAATAAGCAAATTCTTTCAAATATGATTTAAATTACAAACAACAATCTAAATTTGAAACTTTTGGAAAACATGGTTGGAAATTACTTGATATTGTAAAAACTAAACTAACCACAATTTTTCTAAATTTTTCCTAGCCCTAACACTCATCTATTTCTTCCATTTTCCAATTCAGCAAAAAAAAAAAAACAGAATCAAAGAATAAAAGAGCAAGGGAGAGAGAGAGAGCAGCCAGCAGGCCCAGCCCAACTCGCACCCCCCTGGCCCGTACCCCCCTCTCATCTTCTTCCTCAGTACGGACGACCATCGGGCATGTCCACGTATGTTCAGAGGAACAGCAACGGCCAAGCTCACTCCCCCTCCCTATAACTCTACCCCGGAACCCTAACCCTACCCTCCATCTTCCTTCTCCCTCTTCCCCGCCTCCACTCTCTCTTTTCTCCCTCCCTTTCTTCTCTGTACCTCCCCTCTCTGAATCTCTGTACCACCACCGAAACACACCTCCCCTCCGGCGATCGCCGCCCTTCCGGGGCACCACCGCCGTGTTTGGGGCCGGGAATGGAAACTCCTCGGCCCCCTCTTCCTCTCCACCCCCACGGCGAGGGCCGAGGAGCCCCGGAGCGCCGCCGCCATCGCCTTCTTCCCGCCGGCCGCTCCCTGCTGCTGCGACCTGCTCCGCCCCGTCCGCCTCCTCCCTCTGTCCACTCGAGGGCCCCAAGGTGCGCGCTCCTCTTCTCCCTCTCGCTCCCTCATCTCTCTCCCCTCTCCCTTCCGTCCGCAGCACGGCCACCCCAGCGCCACCGTCGAGGCGCAGCAGCGGTTGCTGTACGCCGGCGCCCTCGCGTTCGATCTGAAAAAGTTCAGCGAACTGAGCTGTTCGCAGTTCAGAAAATCCCGCGTACAGAAGAATAACCACCCTTCGATCCCCTTCCTTTCAACCAGCAGCACAGCACCCCACTGGTGTTGTTCCCTTGTGCGCACGCCCCAGGGCAGGGGTTCGAATCCCCCCTCCCTCAATAAAACCAAAGTTTTATTTTCTAATTGTTTTGATACAGAAATTCACCAGAAATCACCATTAGGTCCCTGCAGTTTCTTTTCTAGCCCTGTAATATTTTTCCTAAGTCCCTAGAGGTGATAAAAATGGCAGATTTGCACCCTATACTTCTAAAATGCATAATTAATTCATCTTAACTCCAATTTTAACTTTTTAAATATGTTTTCTGTCCCAAATTAAATGCTCTATCCAAATATAAAATTTGTTAACTGTTTTGAATATTTTAAATTGGTGCAATATTTGAAATCTTGTTTAATCCACTTAAACTTGCAAAAATCATAACTTGGGCATAAAAATTCCAAATTCCACAAACTAAATATGTTTTCCAATCAAATTTTCATGTAATTTCCAAATATAAATTTTTTTTGCTGTTTTGAATAATTTAAATTGCTGAAAACAGCTGTTTCTTGTTTAATGCATTTAAAATTGCCAAAATAATAACTTGCTCATTTTAAATCCAATTTCAACAAATGAAATATGCTTTCCATGCAAAATTAAACCCTCTTTCCAAATATAAAATTTGTTTCATGTTTTGAATAATTAAAATTGGTTAAATAATTTAAACCTTGTTTAAATCATTTAAAATTGTTAAATTCATAACTTGGTCAAACTAATTTCTTTTGGGACATATAAAATATGTTTTCCAACCATAAAAGTATAAACTTTTCAAATATGAATTTGGTTTAATGCTTTGAACAAATAAAAATTTCAAATAAGTTCATGGTTGAATTAAATTCAATTAAAAACTTGTTCAAACTTGTTTAATTCATAAGTAAATTATTCCAAATCCTTTTTCAACAAGTGAAACATGTAATCCATCTAAAATTTTGTGTTCTTTTCAAATATGAACTTTGTTATCTATTTTGAACCATTTAACTTGATGAAAACAACCAATGCTGGTGTGACACCTTTAAGAAACCAAAATTTCTTAACTTAATAAACAAATTTCCAAACTTGGTAAACCTTATTTCCAATTGGTTCTATTGTTGTTATTTTGCTGTTTTCCTCATCCATGCATCATGCTAATCAACTTTCACATGATGATTAGTTGTAGAACAATTAACTTCAACCATAATTCATGGGCTTTTCATATGCAATCCAATTGCATGTGGGTCCATTTAATCATGTTGTTATCTTGTCAACATATTGATATCTATGCATCAATTAAATGGTCATGCATCATCCCATGTTTGTGCATTATGCCATGTTATTGATTGTTTGCCTCTCTGCCTTGTTTGTTTGCTTCTTCTCGGATATACGACGACGTTGAGACCGATGATACTTACGACACCCCTTCTAAGGAGTTAGCTCAGTACCAGGCTACTGGGTTTGCAGGCAAGTATTCACTCACATGAACCACTGTGTTCCTTTCAACCTTGGTTATCGATACTTTCCGTTGTCTATTCTGCTAGCCCTATGAATAGTTGCTTCTGTTACGAACCTATCACATGTATCCTTTAACCCTGATATTGCCTCACCTCCATACCTATAACCTTTTGCTTGTTGCCCGTGTCTTACTAGCATGCTTAGGGTTGTTTTGCTCGAGTCTGTTACCCGTTACTTTCTGTTACTATTTCATTATGTTCTGGGGGCTTGATGTTTAATCAATCAATCATGCTAATGTTATTATTAATAATAATTTGATGATAAGGCACCGGCAGGAGGCCCTGTGTGGTTTTGAGGCCTGCTAGTGTCGACCCTAATAGGAAAAGGGTCTTGTCTACTGATCCATGATGAGCGCACTAACCTCATGTGGGAAGCGAGTATGGGCGCCCCCCTCAATTTGATTCGATTCGCATCTCGTCCAAATCGCCTCATTTAGTTCGTGTTTTCCATTTGCCGCATGCATGTTTTTGCGAGCCCAGGGCAGGGTGGAACTTTTGTAGTCGGCATATAGGGGGACACGGTCTTAGAATGCTATGAGGGTCCCTTTTCTCCGGGGCTCGATTAGCCGTGCGCCCAAGGTGCTTTGGGCTTGATGCGAAGAAGAGTTGAGTTGTGTAGAGTGCCCCGCTTGGTGGGAGGCATCCCATCTGGCGGGTTATTCTTACGTGTACGGCCAAATTGGTGCACCCCTGCAGGGTAAATCTTCTCGAGAAGCCGTGTTTTCCGCGGTTATGGACTACTTGGTGAAAGTACTGGCTAACAAGTACTCATGACAACTTAAACCTAATGATTAACAACCTTACACCCAATGATTAACAACTTTACTAGTAATGGGCTTATTGACACAATAATCTGAACCATCATTAATCCAATTGTGTGAGTTATCCTCGGATTGCTTCTTTGGATAAGGGGCGAGATCCAGGATGGGTTTGTTTGAGGTTAGTTGATAGGTTGGTTACGATACGCGATCTTATCTCCTTTCTGTTAGCCGGAAGTGGTAGTAACTCTGTAGTTGGTTAGAGCAGCCAGTTGCAGCATCTTCATATCCCCTTTCTTCCGTTGAACCCAAAGCATCTGTGCTTGGTGTTGACGGGTTACACTTTGGTGAACTGTGAGTCTTGCTTGCCAGTACGTTTATGTACTGACCCTTTTGGGGCTGTGGTTTCCGCAGACTACGTTTCCGAGGATCCTCATGGTGGCTACTACGTGGAGTATGACGGGACTGCTGACGAGTAGATAGCGGACCCGGGCAGGATCCGAGACTTCGTGGATGGGCTCCGTCTGTTCGTTTCCGGCCTCTTAGGCCTATTTGGTTCTTGTCTGTACTCAGACATTTTGAATGCTTCCGCTGTGATGTAATGATGAATTGTTGGGACATGTGTCCTCTGAATGATTGTATTTGCTATCTCTGCTCTAATGAGAGCTATTTGCAACTTATTTCCATCTTTTGTGTCGTAGAGATCTGTTGTGATATCATTTGTTCAAACGCCGTTGACGTACCATGTGTGTATGGTTTGAAGTACGTCAATGGAAGTATCCTGATTTCTATGGGATAGTTTACATCGACGGTGGATAGTAGAGATTGGTTGTCACACATAAGTGTTGGCCTACTCGTAAGAGGACGCGGGTGCAGATAAGCCCCGTAATCCAATCATCTACTATTCAGTTCGGCCCGGTGAGTATCCCCTAGAAGTCCGGGTGCGACATGTCCCTCCAAGTGATGGAAATGATGAGCAAACACAAAGTCTTCAGTAACATCTATGGGCTTGTTAAGTGATCTCTGGGGTTGACGGTGCTAGCAAAGGAGCACGAATGGTACACACCACCAACCAGGACAATTCTCGTCCATTATGGTGAATATGGCTCCCTTCCAATTAGGTACTGGGCGACCGATAAGACGAGTCACCATGATCAAATCCTCCTCAATGCGGTGGTAGTAAGGTGCATGCGTACCTAGCCGGAAGAATTTGGTGAAGACAACTCCCATCTATACCAAATGGTTAGGTATAGTTTAAGTTGGGTAACAGTGTGCAAAGTTTTAAGATGCTCAAAGGTATCTTAGTATAAGTAGAGTTTTCAAAAACACAGAGGGGATGGAATATAGAATGTTTTGGTAAATAGTCATCTTAGTGACTTGGTTTTATTAACTTTTATTATTAGAGTACTAGATAACGTCAATGCTAACTAAGGTATCCTAAGGTCATGATAGCTCTGATACCAACTCTGTAAGCTCCCCCAGAACCACTATTCAAGGACACCTCCGATATGCACATTCACGATCCCAGATCACGCCAGTCGTGAACAACATATCAAGTTGGTACGCATATACAATATCCATTACACGATTACACAAACACTTACAAAGAGACATGGTCACATGACCAAGTCCACACAACTGCCACGCAGGGCAAACACACAACACAAACAACGGAAGACTAAACACACACAAACGTAGTAGAGCCCAAGTCACGTCTTAACCTACAGGCCGCAACGATCGTAGTTCGCAAAGGCATCGGCTCTGTACTCCTCTTCGTAGATCTCCTTCTGAGACTCCTTCTCGATGGCTGGCAAGTAAATACCAGGGACGAAACCAATATGAGTACATTTGAATGTACTCAGTAAGACACCCATCATGTAGCTTACGAAAATGCAAGTATGCTTATATAGTGGAATAGGTAGGCTATACATAGGGTTCACTATCAATGATATATGAAAGACATATCAGAGTTGATTTTGAAAATCTCTGTATCTTTGTTGAAGAAGATACTTCAAAAGAAAATAATATAGTTTTGTTTCTCTTGTAGATATCACATGTACAAGAGGTTTTTTAAAACTTTGTTAAAAGAACGTTTTCTCTTTGCAAAACTTCTCGGAATCAACTTCCAGTTTTTGTTTAAAAAAGAAAGATTTTCTTTGCAAAACTTATTGTAAAACAACTTCTGGCTTTCATCAACGGTACCTCCGCGGTACAAGATTTTCTTCTTTCAGTACTTCATAAGTCCAACACCTTTTTTAAAACATTGACACAATGCTAGCTACATGGCCATTCAACTGTCCATATACAAGGGCGCGGCTATTCCGACTACGTCTACTCTGCAAAGGTGTACACATCCACCAGATTCAGTACATCCGCAGTGAACAACCACGGACTGTAACAACAATATGTAAACATCAGATAACTGATCCTAACCATCCACTATGTTCAAGCTAGAATATGTCCATCTCTTCAGTCAAGTTTTTCCACATCCCCGGCACCGGGCTAATCCCCTCCAAGACAGGATGCCCCAACTGCTGCATTCGGAGGGAAAATTTATCCCACACTTTATATGCCTCGTGTTGTGATTTGACGGCATTTCGGTTCGAGGGAAAATCACATCCCTTATAGAAAATTGAGATAGAACACACACTAACAAGAACAAACTTCAAGTTAAGCCCCGTGCCCATGTTGGAGTAAACTGGCAGTACGGTAAAGGTTGTCCGGCGAATACTAGGTTATGTGTCTTTTTTGTAAAACACCATTTTCCCAAAAATGACCACTTCCACATTCCTTCGGTGAGTAAGGCTTCGCCTTCCCACCGGGTTTTCCATAATGCCTTTGTTTCGTAAAAACATAGTTTTAGGATTTCCATTAGGGACTTTTAACTTTAGTGGTAATAAATACCATATAGTGGCTATGGGCTTGGTAATACCAAGTATCAACTACTCGCATAGTAATGATATGTATAATATTAATAGTAGTAATAGTCACTCAAAAAAATAGTTTTTGGTAATCAAGGTCTTGTAAAACCTTTCAGAAGGAAAACATGCATGATAGATAATGATAAGTGTAGTATAACAGCAAGCATCAGGATGGCTTGCCTTAAAACTCTTAGTGTCCCTGGCCTTGAAGTAGCTTGAACTTGACGCACGACTCCACAACCGTTGCTTCTTCTCCTTCATTTTCTAACGTCGTAAAAGAATAAAAGACACACACTCATAATTAAAGGCCAAACAACTAAACAAAATAACACATACAACAAGAAAACCTATACTGTCGCAATCGCTCAACCGTTATCGAGAAAACTATCTCACAAACTCTCATGGTACAAAGCTGTCGTCAAACAAATATATGGTTGAGAAACCATATCCCACATCTTATATACCATTTATGGAGTGGGTGTGCCACTCTCATAATAAGATATTCAAGAAGCTAAAAATATAGCTTGTGGGCACAAAGGGTGAGTCTACTAAGATAATAACAATCAATCAAAGTAATACCCATGGCAGTGGGTATTAACAACACACAAGCAATCATCACCAAACAAGTTCATGATTAAACTAATTGAATTAATAACAAGATACTACTAAGCACAAAAACAACACTAGAACAACAAATAACATAAGTACAATACTCATGCTAAGGCAATTACTCAGGCAATTCCAAACAGCAAGTAAACACATCACAGATGAATAGGCTAGTTATAGACTATGCTTATGTTCACTCAAAGTTATGGAATCCATCAATCATGAACAAAAAACCAGTAGCTCAATCAATGGTAACAAGTCATAGAACATAATTTCAAACACACTCATCACAAGATATAATACCCCTAAGAATTAACATAATAACAAGAGTGCACTAATAGCATAATAGTATGAGAATTCTACAAAGCATGCTATAAGAAATAATTGTATTCTACAACTAATATAAACAAGAAACTCCACAAGTCATGTCATAATAACAGAAGTAATAACATCCTAAACATGCTAGAATGATCACACACTTATAAATAAAAAGACAATAATACTGGAGCAACTCATAATACCTAGTGGTAACACTAGTTCACCACTAGAGAAGCAAACATCACTACAAGGATGCATGATCCTAAACAAGTAACTCATGAATGTAAATACCTACTAACAACACATACACCTTACACATTCTAGTAAGCATAAACACTAAAATAATTCTATGAAAACATCTACTAAGCAAGCGTCAATCCATTCTAGTAATACATGCCTTTCTAATTAATTAAATAACAAGCAATCAAAGTGTAAACTACACAACCTGTCGTGGGATAATCACGGCAGACGTTACCGGGGGTAACTGATCTTGGGGCAAGACGACACAGGCGTTTGGGAGAGGGTTTAGCTCAGAGGAAAACATGATGGAACTCGATCTGGTAGCCGGCAATCAAAGTCGCCGAGTCTCCGATCTTACTATAATATCTCTACTCTCGGGTTACACTGGATGCTCGATATCAAACGATCTTGCTAGGGTTCTTCCATCTCCAACTAGACCTAGGGGTCGGTTTATAAAGCACCCGTACCCCCCGGCTTGTCCTCCAAGACGCACCCTGGATCCTACCCGGACACGGCATACAAACCCTAACCTTCCTTTACCGTAACCCACAATCCGGGTTACTGGGCCTACAAACTTGGGCCTTCCGAAAGTTCTCTATCTTTAGCCGGATCCTTCGCTGCGTCCTTTGGGCCGGGTTATACCTTGGAGTTGGCCTACCGGGTTATTATCCCTCCATCAGTAGTCCCCAGAATAGCTTGGGCTTCACGGATCCTTCCTTGAAGCGCTCGCTATTCCCTGCAAGAATATCAAACACACAAGTATATGGAGGCCGGGTTAAGGTGCTTTGATAGTTAGCTAGGCCTTACTCCATGGTGGCCATATAGTAACCCGGCTTTTTCCCCAAATACCTGGCTTAACTTTCCAGGTCTAAACCCTAATAAAAATGTCAAGATTCTATACTCGATAATTGACCCTGATATCACGGGGTGGATCTCCTTCTCTTTTTCGTCCAGATATCTTGCTTAATACTTGGAACATTTCTCGTAGGATCCGCGCGGATAACCATTCCCCCTAATTTCCGGCTTCCGGCCGTTGAGATAAGCTCACCCTCGCCTTATAAATAGCGTTCAGGGGATGACCTAGAGTCCAACGCCTCACTCCATCCTCTCCTTTCCTTCTTCACTCCTTGCGCCCTCGTAACACCACCGCAGGAATTTCGTGCTCGCCGCCGGTACAAAGCCTCCGCCGGCCGCATCCGTTTTCGAGCCGTCCCGCGCCGCCGCCAAACTTCACCGCCGCGCGCTCGCCCTGCTCGCCAAGAATCGCAGAGGGGCGTTCGAGCCACGCCGTCCCCAGCCGTCGCACTAAACTCCAAGATCTCCCAGTAAGTTCCTTGTACTTGTTTGATTTGGCCTCGCAATTCCTCGATTCATCCCAGATTGGATCTAGGTCAACCTGTGGGCCGTTTTTTTTTCTTTCGTCACACCAAATTTAGACGGATTAGATGCTCGCTAACTTCTTCAATAACCTGTTTGATGATCACACATCGCCCTCCTACCGTCATTAATCACCAATCTCTTCGTAGAATCGTTCACCCGTTTTCCAATCTAGATCCATTTCACCTCAATTTTCCGCACATAACATTGTCACCCGGAAAATCCTCCTTTTCCGGCTATTTTGCTTGCAGTAGATACATGGGCAACCATCCGTCCTCCCCAAACACCTTTCCATACGTAAGTGACCAATAATCTCCATAGTTATACTTAATACCCGGATACCTCGCAATCTCCACTTCATGGCGTGATACCCGGATAGTTCCTAGTTTTCACGCTTTCCTGATACCCCGATACTTGCGAGCCTTATTTCCTGTACCTCTTTTTCTTGTGTTTTACAGGTCGATCCCATGGCTCCCAAAAGGCAAGGGAAGCAGCCGGCCCAGGCGAAGACAACCCAATCCATATCTGCCAATTGGGGGCGATCTACTGTCACCAAGGCCAAACTGGAAGAATTGGCCGAGTTAGGGGTTCTTCCCCCTCAGAAGGACATTCGCTGGAGGGCGCCGGGTGACGAGACCCGGCCTACTCCCACCGATGGCGAGGTAATCTGCTTTGTAGAGCACGTGACCCGGGGATTCCGCCCTCCGGGTCACCCTTTCTTTCGTGAAGTCCTGAGCCACTACGGCCTCCGGGTGTTCGACGTAGGGCCTAACTCTATGTTGAACATTACCCACTTCATTGTCCTATCCGAGCCATACTTGTGCACTCCGCCAAGTTTGACTCTCTTTATTGAACTGTTCCAATGCAAGCCGTGCCGCGAAAGCGGCGACGGAGCCCTTCTCACATGCGGCGGGGTATCCATCCAACGTCGTAAAAACTCCCCAATGCCAGCCATCAATCTAAACTCTCATGTCAAACACTGGCAACTGTCGTTCTTTTACTGCCACGATACCTCCTCAGACAACGAAAAGAAACTGCCAGGCTACTCGGAGAGTCTCCTTGAGCCTTCCGAGTCTTTCAATGCCTTTGCCCCTGACTCAGACAGGGAGGTGATCCTTCCCTTGCTAGCTAAAATAGCCATCCTGTCGGGGGGTTACCCCCGAGTAGGGTAAAGGCAAGTGGTAAAAGCAACTATCAGAAGAGAGGTTTGGTCGAGTAGCCGCCTACACGGTACTTGCTACCCGGTCGACTGCTACTCGGTCTCTCCTCAAGATGACCAGAAGGAGATATCAATCAAGTTCTGTACGTTCGAGTAGAAGAGTTGGCCCGAGTAAAATTGGCGGGAACCTACTCATGCCAGAAAGTCAAAGGAGCCGTTCTGACACAGGATCCCGCGTATCCTGGGTCCATACTTGGCAGCATTCGAACTACTGTTCATCTGGGACCGGCCTGCCTGACAGTGACAGCATGGAAGCAGGCCGTCGCAGGATAAGGGGGCCCTACTCTGTGTTTGGCACAGTGATACCAGTCTGTCCCCTTGTTTTGCCCAACGACTTTCCAGATGCAGCCAAGATTAGGAACCAAAGCTGTCAGCGGGAACCCGGAAGAAGGACGATGTGCACACTATGTCGACACTTGTCTAGGTTTGGACGTATCTGGCTGGGCACCAGGTATATAAGGTGCCCCGCCGCCTCCTGCGTGAGGCATCGCCACATCGCATATGGCACGTTGAGATTGAAATTAGGAAACCCTAGGTTCTTGACCTAATTCATCACGTAGAGAGAGGAGTGGCTACTCGGTAGCAAGATCCATTGTACTGTGGCTACTCGGTGAGACACCAGAATACACAAAGAAAGGCAGGAGTAGGGGTTTTACCTCCTCACGAGGGCCCTGAACCTGGGTAGATCGTGTTGTTTGCAGTGTTTACTTCGTGCCTCACGCGGCTACTCGTCGCGTGATCCCTCCCCGAGCACCTCCAGCGTCCTTCGTCCCCATATCTTTAGCCATCCCATGGCATCTGCCGTGACACCACCACGACAGTTGGCGCCCACCGTGGGGCAACCAGCGGCGCTGGCTGGAGTTTCTGTTCGGACGGGATCTTCTTCAGCGGAGCGTGTGGTCTGTGGCCTTGTCCACAGATTCGGCTCCTTCGACTTCGTCACCGACAACGCCGGTGATTTCGGCGGCAGGGCCATGCCGGAGGGCGGCTCGGTGATCTCCTTCGGCTCTCACCTCGTCTACGTCGCCACCGTCGCCAACCGCGCGTACCCCGAGCTGGTGCATGACGCGGAGGATCCTCCCGCGGTGATTGCTGCTCGCGGGAGACCCGCGTGCCGCTCTGCGAACTGCGCTGAAGTGATGGTGACGGGCTTGGCAGCAAACACTGGCGCAGCCGCTACTGGCGCTGCGGCCGTCGTCGAGGATCTTGATGAACCGGCTGCTGGTGGCAGGACTCACCGGCCCTACGAAAGGGAGAGCAACTTGCCGCCTTCCACCTCTACGGTTATTCCCGCGTCGGCTACGCGACCTGGCATGCCAACTCCCACCGACATCGAGCTTCTAGCCATGAGGGAGCAGCTCAAGCGGCAACGCTTGGAGCTGCTCGCCGAGCAGGCGGAGTTGGATAAGGTGAGGTTGGAGTTGAGTCTAGATCAGCTCGAGTACAACAAGGCTCACGGCTTCACGCCAGTCGCCAGGAGGGCTAGCAGAGTGGGTGGCACTCGGCGCAACCTTGGTGCCGAGATGGCGACAGTTGTAGAGGTTCCTGCTCAGTCCGCCACCGCGAACACCTCCACAAGGCCAAGGTACAGCACGCCCGCCAAGACGCTCAGGGCTGCAGAGGCCATGGCTGCCGAGTTGCCGCGTCTCGACGGCGACGCGCGCATCAGGCAGCAGGAGAGGCTCAACGAGTTGGTGTTGGAGGCCGCCAGGCAGAATGAGGAGTTCCGGAAGGCCAACCCGGGTGCTGGAGCCTCGCAGGTGGTGCACTCGCACGCGGCTAGATCTAACGATCAGGCCTCGTCCCCGCATCCCAGCCGCGAGAAGAGCCGCAGTGGACGTTCAGGCCAAGATAGGCAAATGCAGGTGTACGACCCGACTGCTGCCGCGAAACAGCGCGCTGTGCCGCAGCAGTCCGGTCAGGAACACAACGCTGCAAGAGCAGGCTTCCAAGCCCAAAGAGCTCCAAGCCAGGCCAGAGATGGAGAGCGTCAAGGTCCTTCTCGGCAACCCGCAGCTCAGCCTACTCGGCAGAGGCAGCAGCCGCGTGCAGTGGCGCCAGTCGCCAACCCGGTGGAGCAGCCTGCTGCTGTGCAGGTGGATAGGTATGATGACGGCTACTCGGCCATGGAGATGGCTGGCTATGATATTCATGACCGTGTTGGTGAGCGCGTGTTGGCGCCTGGAGATGCAAGGCATCAGCTGGATCGTATCAGCTTGTCAGCGCGGCTTGAGAGCATGGGTCCTCCTGGCCCCGAGTGCTTTGGCCCGCGCATCATGAATGAGCCTTCCGTGAAGGGTTTCCAGCTTGCAAGGGGCACCAAGAGCTACAACGGCAGCACCAAACCTGAAGATTGGCTCAATGACTATGTCACCGCGGTCCATATCGCGAATGGCAATAGAAGATGGGATGTGCGCTATGTTCCACAGATGCTAGAGGGTCCAGCTCACACTTGGCTCAACAACTTGCCCAAGAACAGCATCAATTGCTGGCTGGACTTCTCGGACGCCTTCATCAGCAACTTCACCAGCACATACAAGAGGCCGAACAGGCCACAGCAGCTGTTCGCTTGCAGGCAGCGAGAAGACGAGACGGACCGCGAGTACCTTACTCGGTGGAGCACACTGAGAAACACCTGTGAGGGTGTGAATGAAGCACATGACATTACTTGGTTTGCGCAGGGATGCAGGCATGGCAGTATGCTGTGGCAGAGGTTGCAGAGGGAGATGCCGAACACTCTGGCGGAGACCATCAAGATTGCGGATCAGTACGCACTTGGTGATCCCACTCAGCCACTGATGGATTCCTCTGAGCCGAGAAGAAACTTCAGCAACAGCAAGCGCAATGAGTTCCGCAACAAGCGCCGGGTAGATACTCGGTATGATCCTGAAGAGGTGAATGCAGTGACTGTTGGAGCTGGTGGCAGCCAGAGGCAGAAACCTGCTGGAGCCTACGGGCAGAACCAGAACCAGGGCCAAGGCAACAAGAAGCCATTTCGCACCTCTCAGTCGGGTAGCGGGAACTCCGAGCAGCCGAAGAAGTTTGTCTTTGATGACATGAAGGATGGTCCATGCAGATTTCACACTCACCACCCCTCAAGGCCTGCAAACCATACTACTCGGCAATGCGAATGGTGGGATGCGATCAAGAGTGATGGCTTGCCTCCTCCTCCTCCCCTGCCAGCGCCCAATGCTAGTGTGCAGCCTACTCGCGCACCCGCAGCTCGGCCGCTAGTGTACCCGAGAAGTGAGAATGTGAACCAGGTGGCTTTAGGAGCCAACCGCAACTTCAACAACGAGAGCTACCGCAACAACAACAACAACTACAACCGCAACAACAACAACCGAGGCAACAACAACAACAACGGCAACAATGGCTCCAATCAGTACCAAGAGCACCACGAGAGCTACATGATCTTCACTTCTGAGGCAGTCGACAAGCAATCACAGCACAGGCGTGCCATGGAGGTCAATGCAGGGATTCCTGCTGTCCCTCACTACATGTATTGGTGCGACCAGGAGATCAGGTGGTCCCGAGTAGATCATCCCAAGGTGATGCCCAACCCGGGTACTTACGCCTTGGTGCTGGATCCTACTTTCCTGGGTCCCGAGAAGAATGTGAGGTTCAGCAAGGTGCTAATCGACAACGGCAGCAGCATCAACATTGTGTACAAGGACACACTCGAGAAGCTTGGCCTGGCCGAGAACATGATGTTGCCCAGCAAGACCACCTTCCATGGTATTGTGCCCGGGATCTCGTGCAACCTGATTGGCCGAGTGTGGATCGATGTGCTATTCGGCACCAGGGAGAACTGCCGCATAGAGCGCCTGCAGTTCGAAGTGGTGGATCATCAGAGTCCTTATCATGCTCTACTCGGCAGGCCTGCTCTGAGCAAGTTCATGGCTTCTACGCATGTTGCGTACCTGAAGATGAAGATCCCTGGTCCCAATGGCATAATCACTATCGCTGGCGATTACAAGAAGTCCATAGAGTGTGCCTCAGCTAGCTCCAAGCTGCCAGAGTCGATGGTGATTGAGGCCGAGAAGAAGAAGATGTACGAGGTGGTGGCCATGGCTCAGTCCGCACAAGCTGGTGCACAAGGTGTGCCGAGTACCCAGCACGGTACTGCTTTCCAAGCTGCCAAGGAGACAAAGAAGGTCCAGGTCGACCCCGAGTTCCCCGACCGCGTAGCCATCATTGGTTCCGGGTTGGCGGAGAAATAGGAAAGCGAGCTCATCCACTTCCTCCGTGAGAATCGGGATGTATTCGCCTGGACCAATGAAGATCTACCAGGAGTCCCGAGGGAGTTGGTTGAGCACTCTTTACATGTGCGTCCTGACGCCAAGCCCGTGAAGCAGGCTATGCGCCGTTTCGGAGATGAGAGAAGGAAGGCCATCGGTGACCAGATCACCAAACTGCTGATAAGTAACTTCATCATGGAGGTGCTGCATCCGGATTGGTTAGCCAACCCGGTCATGGTCGAGAAGAAAAAGGAGGATCCCAAGGCTGCTACCGCATGGCGCATGTGCGTCGACTACACCGACTTGAACAAGGCATGCCCCAAGGATCCTTTCCCGCTACCTCGCATCGATCAGGTGATCGATTCCACTGCTGGTTGTGAACTGCTGTCTTTTATAGATGCCTACTCTGGTTTCCACCAGATTGCACTCAACCCTGTTGATCAAATAAAGACTGCTTTCATTACCCCGTACGGGGCTTATTGCTATCGTGTCATGTGTTTTGGCTTGAGGAATGCGGGTGCAACCTATCAGAGATGCATGCAGAAATGCTTGCACGATCAGCTCGGCAAGAATGTGCAGGTGTACGTAGATGACATTGTCATCAAAACGAATAAAACACATACTCTGCTTGCCGACCTGGAGGAAACCTTTGCTAACCTGCGCAAGTACAAAATGAAACTGAATCCGAGTAAGTGCACTTTTGGTGTACAGGCTGGAAAGCTACTCGGTTTTCTAGTTTCTAGTCGGGGCATTGAAGCCAATCCTTCTAAGATAAAAGCTATTGAGAGCATGTCTTTGCCGAGATCACTGAAAGATGTGCAAAAGTTCACAGGCTGCTTGGCATCTCTGAGCCGGTTTCTGGGCCGAATGGGCGAGAAGGCCTTGCCTCTATACCAGCTGATGAAGAAAAGTGACAAGTTTGTCTGGACTCCGCAAGCGGATGTGGCATTCAACGAGTTGAAAGCAATGCTGGCTAGTGCTCCCATCTTGGCTAGTCCGCTACCCAAGGAGCCAATGCTGCTGTACATTGCTGCGACTAACCGAGTAGTCAGTGTGGTGATAGTGGTGGAGCGAGAAGAAGAAGGCAAGAGTGTGCAGCGCCCAGTGTATTACCTCAGTGAGGTGCTGTCGAGCTCCAAGCAGAACTACCCGCATTACCAGAAGATGACCTATGGTGTGTACCTAGGCGCCAGGAAGCTGAAACATTATTTCCAGGAGCACCCCATCACTGTCGTGAGTTCTGCTCCCATCTCGGATATCATGGGCAACAAGGAGGCGAGTGGCAGAGTAGCCAAGTGGGCGATCGAGCTAGCAGCGTATGCTCCCGCGTATACGAGAAGAGAAGCCATCAAGTCTCAGATCCTGGCGGAATTTCTTGTGGACTGGGCCGAGGTGCAGTATGAACCTCCTGCCCCAGTTTCCAACTATTGGAGGATGCATTTTGATGGCTCCAAAGTGAAGGAAGGCCTTGATGCTGGTGTCGTGCTTACGTCACCCAAGCGATATCAACTCAAGTATGTGTTGCAGATTCATTTCAAGGCGTCCAACAATGTTGCAGAGTATGAGGCAGTGGTTCATGGCTTGCGAGTAGCCAAGGAAGTTGGAGTGCAGCGCATCATATGCTATGGTGATTATGATCTGGTGGTACAGCAAGTCTCGGGCACTTGGGATGCTTTGGATGCCAATATGGCGTCGTATCGTTTCCTGGTGCAGTCTATGACAGGATTCTTCGAAGGCTGTGAGTTCCAGCACATTCACCGAGCAGAGAATGAAGCGGCAGACGAGCTATCCAAGTTGGGATCTTCTCGGCAGTCCATCCCGGTAGGGATTGCCTTGGAGCATTTGAGGAAGCCATCCATCAAGCCTTCCCCCAACTCGGAATCCATTTTCGTTCCTTCTCTGCCAAGTGAGGAATCTGATCCCATGGAGATTGACTGGGAGAATGGTACAGGAAACCCGGGGACTGCCGTCCTCTACTCGGGGACTGCCACTCCCTACTCGGGGACTGCCACTCCTTACTCGGGGACTGCCACTCCTTACTCGGGGAATGCCACTCCTTACTCGGGGACTGCCACTCCTTACTCGGGGACTGCCACTCCCTACCCGGGGACCGCCACTCCTTACTCGGGGACTGCTGCCCTTAACCCGGAGGCTGTCGCATTCATTGAAGAAGTTCTCGCCAATCGATCTGGGTTACAAAGAAGCGCTCCTAATCCTCCTGAGCAACCACAAGTGCCTGTCCCAATGGAACTGGACGAACCAGTGTTTCCCACGCGGGAGACGCCGAGTTGGGCTATGCCCATATTATCCTTTCTAAGGGACGGCACTCTACCAGAAGATGAGGTGGCTGCAAGACAGATTCAGAGAAGATCCAAGGGCTATACCATAGTCTGAGATGTGCTGCACAAGAGAAGTGCCACAGGCGTGCTGCAAAGTTGTGTGGACCCAGCAGAAGGAGAAGAGATCCTGGTGGAGATACATCAAGGAGAATGCGGGCACCACGCCTCTTCTCGGGCATTGGTCAAGAAAGCCTTTCGGCATGGCTTCTACTGGCTCACTGCTCTGCAGCAAGCTGAAGATATTGTGAGGAAATGCAATGGCTGCCAGATGTTCACAAGTAAGATTCACATGCGTTCTTACGAGTTGAAAACAATTCCTATCACATGGCCGTTTGCCGTATGGTGCCTGGATATGGTTGGCCCCTTCAAGCCGGCTAAAGGCAACATGACACATATCTTGGTCATGGTGGACAAGTTCACCAAGTGGATTGAAGTGAAGCCTATTCGGAAGTGCGATGGGGTCACAGCTGTGAAGTTCGTGAAAGATGTGATCATGAGATACGGCTACCCGCATAGCATCATCACCGACAACGGCACCAACTTCGCAGAGGGGGCAATGGTGCGGTTCTGCAGAGATAAGCATATCCGACTAGACGTTGCGTCAGTCGCGCACCCTGCCTCCAATGGGCAAGTTGAGAGAGCAAATGGTATGGTACTGGCAGGCATAAAGCCAAGGCTGATTGAGCCACTGCTGAAAACACCTGGGTGTTGGTTAGACGAGTTGCCAGCGGTGTTGTGGAGTTTAAGGACTACCCCTAACCGGTCAACCGGCTACACGCCATTCTTCTTGGTATACGGGGCTGAGGCCGTGTTGCCAATAGACTTAGAGCATGACTCCCCCCGAGTAACCCTCTACACTGAGGTGGAGGCGAGAGAAGCTCGAGAAGACGACGTTGACCTGCTTGAAGAAGCAAGAGAGCTGACTCTGTCACGTTCGGCTATCTACCAGCAGAACCTGCGGCGTTATCATAGCCGAAAGGTGAACCCAAGGGTTTTTCGAGAAGGAGACATGGTCCTTAGGCTTGTGCAACGCACAGCCGGGATGCACAAGTTGTCTCCTCCATGGGAAGGGCCTTTCATTGTGAGCAAAGCGCTGCACAACGATGCTTACTATCTTGTAGATGTGCGCCCACCACAGGCGAACAGGGCAGATAAATCTGGAGAGGAAACCAAGCGCCCTTGGAATGTAGCTCTACTCCGTCGTTTTCATTCGTGAGCAAAGATGTGTATGTATCCTCTTATCCGAGTTGAAATTCTACTCTGCAATCTGAAATTGATCTCGGGGACTGCCCTCGTCCAAAATTGTTCTAAGTGTTTTTACTCGGCTTTATCTTTTGCCTATTCGGTTGCTATACTTCAAAATTCAAAGGTACATTGAGTACTGTGTTTAAACCTATATGCCAACTCTTCGACTTTGCTACTGTCCGAAACCCGGCTTCATGGCAAGCAAGAGAACAAGCAAAAGGTCCATGAGCACAAGAAAAATTACTAAGGAAAGGAAGAGTGCAGGAACCGAGTAGGGTGTTTTTATTACTGTTCCGTGACTTGTCTTTTCGGCTAAGTGGTGGGCTGCGTTGCTATGTTTGTTTCTAAGCGGCTAAGTATTTGCAGCTCTACTCTTTAACTCTTGTGACTCGAATACCAAAAAAGCAACAAGTTGCGGGTAGAGCTGAGACAAAAAGGGAGAGTGAATAAGAAATGCAACTCGGGGACTCGCATGATAACGCAACTCGGCATCCAGCCCAGGCTGAACAAATTGATTAAGTTGGAAATAACAAAGTGGGAATAAAATTGAGTAGCAACGGAATAAAATAGTCTGATACATTTGCTCCCGGCATCCCGGGGATCTGATAAGTGTTTGAGTAAAAAGTTTGCAAGATAAAATCAAATTCAGGTCGACGGGGCGTTCTCGGCGCTCGCCTTGGTTGCTTCGTCTTCCTCAGTGGCCATGGTGGCGTCCGCCTCTGCGCTGGCATCAACAGTCCTTGCTTGCTCGGCGTCAGGCTCGGTGGCGACCTGCTCGGAAGTTGCAGTGGCCACCGAGATAGGCGTTGTCGCGGAAGCAGAGCCGGTCTCGGGGGCGTGGGTGCGCACCGTGTCGTCGAGTGCGGCTCCTGATGAGGTGCCGAACTCGAGGGCAGCGGTGTCGATCTCCTCGGCCTCTTCATCGCTACTCGCGACGACCGCGGCCTTCCCCTTGCCCTGGGGTGAATCGAAGAAGCCCAACTCGGGATCTGTTTCTTCATCCTCCTCCTCGTCCTCCTCCATCTCGGTGTCGGGCTCAGGGAGGCCATCGATGAAGGTGGCCGTATCCGCGCACTCCGCAACCTCATACGCAATCAGTTTGCGCGTGGTCACGCAGCTGGGATCCATCTCCCACTTGGAATTGGCGCGCTTCCCGCGGATGACCTGCATGTTCAGATTCTCGTACCAGGAGGCGATGCAGAGCAGCATCAGATCAGCGCCTGCTCGAGCTCCCGAGGCGCGCCACTTCTTCAATTCGGCCTTCACATTGCGCAGCTTCAGAGCAAGGCCACCAATGGTTGTCGGCGCGGGATCTTCAGGCCAGAATAGCTTGTGGAGCTCGAAGCCGACACGCACCAGGTCGGTGCCCACGCCGGCTAGGCGTTCGAAATGCCCTCGCATCACCAGCAGGCTGTCCTCGATCTCGGCTCTGGTGTCCGCGGCCTCGCCCTTCTCAACGCGAGCTGCTCGGGCCTTGGCCAAAGCTGGCGCGCAAGCGGACACGAGGCCAGGGAAGATTTCTGCACAAAAGCAAGTGAGGAATTCAGTCACAGGATCCGAGAAGAGGCAGAACCGAGAAGATGAGATGTAGAGAGGAGAAAACTTACTATGCAGCTCATGGCGCAGCTGCTGCAGCTGGATTTTCCATTCCTCTTCATTGGACACGTGCTTCTCCTCAAGCAAGCGCAGACCATCCAGCTGAGTAAAGAGCCCAGCATTGGCCTTTGTCAGCGTTTCGCACTCCTGCTCGAGGGCTTTTATCTTGGCGTTGAATGTTGTCTCAGCCTTGGCCTTCTCGGCGATAACTCTGTCCCTCTCGGCGCCAAGGTCGAGAGCATCCTGGAGTGCCTTCTGCAGCTGGAGTTGCAGCTGCTCCATCTCTGTTGTGTGCTCCTTAACCAGCTCAACGGCCTGGATGGACAACTGCTGCTGAACCCCAGCAGGTTTAAGGCAATCCTGATGCTCGACAACAAACTTCTTATGATCTTCTGAAAAGAGCAAAGCACGGTTAGCAGAGAAGCAAAGGAAACAGACACAAGGGCGAACCGAGTAGACAGGGGTTTACCTTCAAGCTTCTTGATGGTGGCCTCGCCACTCGCAACAAAGGCGCGGCAGTTCGAGTGCTCGTCAACCAGGGCCTTCAGTTTCCCTGCAGAGTAGAAATAGTTAACGCAAAAAGCAATAGCGGGCGTAAACAAAAAACGCAGGAACCGCGTAAACGAGAAGCGTACCTTCCACCTCGGACAGCCTCATGGTACTGTTCATAACTTCCTTGTCGGCTTCCTCGGCGCTCACCTTCTCCTTCTCAAGGGCGGCAATACGCCTCTTGGCAATGGCGTGGTTCCAGAGAAGTTGGCGGTGCAAGTTGGTCCGTTTCAGTACACTATTCTGAGAAGCAAAAGAAACAAGTGTCTAGCAAAGTACTTGAGATTCCACCCGAGAAGGCGGCTACTCGGGAGAGTGTCCGCCTACTCGGCCAGAATCTCGGGGACTGGGTGATGGATAAGGAAAAGAGGAAGAGTAGAAAAGAAGTGAAGATGCAACTCGGAAAAGATAAGTTAAGGCTTACCGCGTAAGACTGCTCGAGATCTTCTGCGTTCTTGCGGTGCACGAACATCTTGGCAGCCAAAGTAGCAGAGGTGGTCGAGACGGTCATGGGTTTGCAACCCAAGTCCACCTTGTTCCAATCTTGGCGCATGTGGTCGATGTCGCCCAAATCGATGCCGTTCCAGTTGGGGTTGCCGAGAATCTTGCTATCCCATTTGGCGTCGATGAAGCCAATCAGGTCGAGAACTTGCTCGAGGCTCTGGGATGATATCGCCTGGTCTTGAGCTCCCCGAGAAGCAATGGAGACGGGGGCCGGGGGCCTGGAGTCCACCGCCACGGCTTTCCTTCCTCTTGTGAGAGCAATCTTCCGGTCCTCGACGGAAAGGCCAATCTGGCGCTGTTGGCTGACCTTCACCATATAATCCGGGTAGAGGGGCTGATCAGCTATGGTAGTGGCGATAGGAACCGCACTGGGATTGCGGATAACCAGCTGCTTGGACTGGCCAGCTGATGTCGGCGGCGGCTTGTCGGCAGCCTTCTTCTTTGCTGTCTCTTTCTGAGCAGGTGGCTTCTCGGAGGTTGGCTTCTCGATCTTCTGCGTCTCAGTTTCCTTCTTCTTGGTTTTCCCTTCCTCGGCTGCCTTCTTCTCGACTGCCTCCTTCAGAGCATCTAGGGCTTGTTTCCTGGTTACTCGCCCGGCAGGAGGGCTGGCTGCGTCCTTGGTCTGTGGCACCAAGGAGGAATCTGGTTGTGCAGAGCCTTGATCAATGGGTGGCACCACGGACCCACCACTTTGTGCAGCATCTGGTTGCGCGCTACTCTGTGCAGCGCCTGGTTGCGCACTGCTCAGGGGATACTCCTCAGTCATGGCTGTATCTTCTACCCGCGCCTGGGACGCAGGATCTTCTTGTGCAGCGCTCCCTGTGGCTGGTTGTTCCTGTTCGGCTTCTGGCCGCTCGACGGCGGCATCATGGTGCATCTCTGTATCTTGATCTTGATTCCCCTCGGCGGCGTCAGCTGGAGGGGAAGGTGGTTTCTCCTGATGAGCAGCATCCTGCGGCTCTGGCTCAGCGTTCTGGGCATCAGTGCCCTCTCTGGATGCATTGGCGGCATTGTTCTCGTCGCCATCGAGGTCGATTAGTTTGTCGACATCGATGGCAGTCTTCTTCTGAGTCTCGGTGGATGCAAGAGCGGCATCCGCGTTCAAGGGGGCTCTGAAGAGGAAATTGGGGTCGAAGATAAGAAAAGGGCAGAGGAAAACAAGAGAAAACAGTGAAGGAAAAGGATTGGGAGTCAACCGAGAAGAACTAGGTAAACTGAAACACGCAACCGAGAAGAAACTTACGCAGTGGTGGAGGAAATTGTTCGCCTTGTTCTCTTCACGACCGCCTTCTTGGTCGCCTTCTCGGTCGCCTTCTTCTTCTTGGCGGGGGGCTCTAGGGCGCCGCTGCCGGTCCGCTTGCGGGTAGCGGGTGCAGCAACAGAAAGAGGATTGACCTCAAGGGCTCTCTCCTCCTCGTCCTCGTCATCATCCTCAGCATTTGCAGCATCTGTGAAATAGGGAGGAAGGAAAACACTTCAGAAACAGCAGGCAAAGGGCTTGAGCTTTTCACAGAGGGAGAGCGCGAATTCAGTTACCTTCGAACTCGTCATCAGACCAGTCGCGAAGAGATGTTTCAGCAGGCTGCTTCTCTGTTGTAGGGGAGTGAGGAAGGTTGATCTGGTCTGCAGTCTCAAAAGAGGCCTTGTCGTCCTCCTCTCGGTCAGCAAACCAATTGCCTTCAAAGCGCTCACAGCTCTCCATAAGCTGGCGATTGAGGACCTGAAGAGCGGAGAAGTGTCACCAGTTAGCCGAGTAGCAGGAAGGTATCCTACTCGGATAGGCGTGCAAGCACAAAGCACACTAAGCCTAAGCAATTTTACCGAATGTCCTACTCGGATAGGCGTGCAAACACAAAGCACACTAAGCCTAAGCAATTTTACCGAATGTTCTACTCGGAAAGGCGTGCAGGCACAAAGCACACTAAGCCTATACAATTCTACTAAAGTACTCTACTCGGTACAGAATGCAATTGCCAGTTGCAGCCAAGAGAGAAGATTTTCTAATCGGATGGCAAATATCGAAAGCAGAATAAGGAGAACGTACCCGGGGAATCGGTTTCGTGCGGCTGAATGGGATGAACCCATACTGCCAGTGGTCACCAAGGCTTGTTGTCAGGATGGCCCTGGCGTGCACGGGAACATCCACGTTGTCGAGCTCGATGGTGGTCGTCCTGGTGCAGTCGCGGGGGCCTCCCATATAGCACATCAGATGGCTGCGCTCCTACAGAGGCAGCACGCGATTCTTGATCCAGCAAGCCACAGGATCATCACTCTTGAGTCCCTCGTCGATTAGAACACCGAGCCGCTCATCTATCTCCATCGAGTTGAGGTCATTGGAGGGCTTCGCTTTCCAATTCTTCCCGGATGGAGCGCGAGTACTCCAAGCGGGAAGATTAATTCTGTCGGTTACCTGGCCTCCTTCCGTGGCGGGGATGTTCTTGACGTAGAGGAAGGTCTTCTGCCACATCCGGACGGATTCCAAACCCTTGATGCGAGGGTGATTGGTCCCCGACCGCTGCACCATCATGGCGCAGCCAGTATCGGTTGCGCGGCTGCTGGCGGCCGCGCCATCCTTCTTCCCGGTGGTTTGCTGGCGGAGATGGAAATACTTCAACCAGGTATCCGTCGTGGGATGGATACCGAGAAAGGCCTCGCACACCACGGCGTGGTAAGCGAGGAAGACGACGGCGTTTGGTGGCAAGTGATGCATCTGGAGGCCGAAGTGGTCCAGGAAGCGGCGGAGAAAGTCGGAGGCCGGTAGGCCAAATCCGCGCTCGAAATGCGACAGGAAGACAACATGCTCGCCCTCCCGCGGGGTTGGCACGATCTCGCCCTCAGACGGCCGGCACTGAACACCAGGAGGAACCCTCCGGGTGTTCACGAGCCAGGCGCAGTCCTCGGCGGTGACGTGCGAACCAGCCCAGCCGGCGCGAGACATGGCCGCAAGCAGGAAAGATGGGGAGAATTGGAAGGTGTTGAGTGGATTGGGTGAGTCCGCGGCGGCGCGAAAGGTTGCGCGGCGGCGGAGAGCTCGGCGGCGGAGAAGAACAGAGAGACGAAAGGGGAAAAGCGCGAAGGGAGGAGAAGAGGAAGTTACCGGCGGAGGTATTTATACCCTCTCCGCAGATTACCGTTACCATCGGGGTAGTGGGATCGATCGTGGCCAAGATCTTCGTGTGGTGGGGTTTGTGGCCGGTTAGAAACGCACGGACGCGCGAGGCGCGCGCGTAACGGCCGCAGCAGATCCCACTACCAGATCGTGGCCAATTACTGCGCTTGATGGGACATAACGAGCCGGTGGGCCCGCCTCGTGAAAACTGGGCGCGTGGCACGTCGTGTCGAGGGCAGCGAAACGACTGGGTCACGGATGCTTGACACGTGTCCAGTTGCGACACGGAAGGCTGGATTATGCTCTGCGTTGCAGAGACGCTAGAGGAGAAATTCTCTAAGTCTTTTTACTCGGTTACAGAGTAGAAAGCAGGTGCTATTCGGAAGACAGGAAACTCAAGGTACTTTCTAGAGTACTACTCGGAGGTCTTTTACTCGGCATCTCGAGGTTCAAGGGCTACGTTGCAAAGATTGGTTTTAAGCTGGCAGAGCCTAGTGAACAAGTTCGCAAGACTCAACCAGCTTCGGGGACTGCTGTCGGGGGGTTACCCCCGAGTAGGGTAAAGGCAAGTGGTAAAAGTGACTATCAGAAGAGAGGTTTGGTCGAGTAGCCGCCTACCCGGTACTTGCTACCCGGTCGACTGCTACTCGGTCTCTCCTCAAGATGACCAGAAGGAGATATCAATCAAGTTCTGTACGTTCGAGTAGAAGAGTTGGCCCGAGTAAAATTGGCGGGAACCTACTCGGGCCAGAAAGTTAAAGGAGCCGTTCTGACACAGGATCCCGCGTATCCTGGGTCCGTACTTGGCAGCATTCGAACTACTGTTCATCTGGGACCGGCCTGCCTGACAGTGACAGCATGGAAGCAGGCCGTCGCAGGATAAGGGGGCCCTACTCTGTGTTTGGCACAGTGATACCAGTCTGTCCCCTGGTTTTGCCCAACGACTTTCCAGATGCAGCCAAGATTAGGAACCAAAGCTGTCAGCGGGAACCCGGAAGAAGGACGATGTGCACACTATGTCGACACTTGTCTAGGTTTGGACGTATCTGGCTGGGCACCAGGTATATAAGGTGCCCCGCCGCCTCCTGCGTGAGGCATCGCCACATCGCATAAGGCACGTTGAGATTGAACGGAGGAAACCCTAGGTTCTTGACCTAATTCATCACGTAGAGAGAGGAGTGGCTACTCGGTAGCAAGATCCATTGTACTGTGGCTACTCGGTGAGACACCAGAATACACAAAGAAAGGCAGGAGTAGGGGTTTTACCTCCTCACGAGGGCCCTGAACCTGGGTAGATCGTGTTGTTTGCAGTGTTTACTTCGTGCCTCACGCGGCTACTCGTCGCGTGATCCCTCCCCGAGCACCTCCAGCGTCCTTCGTCCCCACATCTTTAGCCATCCCATGGCATCTGCCGTGACACCACCACGACACATCCTCTCAGCCCAAGGTCTCCTTGGGCTCAATTTAGTGAAAACATGCGTCGATTTTCGAATCCAACCCAACTCCATCCGCACCAAATTAATGTGCGAGTACTCGGGTCATACCACGGATGCACTCCGATACTCCACCAAGATCTTCGCGACTGGTGACACCAACAAGACCATCAAGGGCTTCTTGACAGAGAAGCTAGAGGTGATAAAGAGCATTGCCGGGTTACCCCCATTTACTCGGGAAAACCCGGCTCCAGCGGTAATATCCGATACTCATAACTTATTTCCACACTTTAACTTGATACAGCTTCTAACCCTTAATTTCATCCTTTTGTCTTAGGCTGATGATCCCTTCTGGAGAGTTGAACCCTCCCCCCTTCCAGAGACCCGGAAGAAGAGGACGAGCCGGCCGATGATAGTGAAGGTACTTGCCCGGAACTTGTATTATTTTTACTTGCATCATTTTCCTCCCATTTAACTTTTTCCCACGGACACACACCCGGTTCGCAGGGCTGGAGGACGAAGGTGAGAACAAAGAGGATGACCCGGAGGCTACCGAATCTGACCAAGAGGCAACAGTTGGAGCCAAGAGGAAGACCAGAGGGGCAGTGTCCAAGGTTCCTTTCTCCGCGTTATCCTCTGCACCTTACTCCTTTGATGCCATGCGACGACTTAACCACCAATTATCGAACTCGTCGTACTTGAAGGATTCTCTTCCAGCCAAGCGCAGAGTAACTCGGAGCTCCCCGGATGAAGATCCCCTTAACCCGGGCATCTCTACCTCCTCCGTCCATCGTGCCAGTGCTCCTCCGTCTCGTCCTTACGACTCTCCCCGACGCCACCCTTCTCCTAACCATCCACGTGCCGGGCAATTCCGGGTTCCGTTAGTGGTCCCTGTGACGACTTCGTCTGCTTCCAGCGGCGAGCTCCCGCCGGACTACACCGTGAACGCCGGGTAAGTTTTTGCTATATGACTTCTTTTGATGCCTGACAATTTTCAATCACCACTGCTAACTGCCTCCTCTCATCTTTCTTTTAGCACTCAAGTCACCGTCAGTGACCCGGAGAATGTAAAGGCGGATAACCATCGGACAGAGGAGCCGACTGAGAACGTAGATGCCGTGAGTGGCGGTGATACTGAGAATAACCAGGAACAAGGCCCCTTGGACGATCCACTTCACCGAGCCACCGGGTCTCCTTCCTCGTCGGAACCAGTGGACGAGGAGATCGAGGTTCTGGATACGAGGATGGGTTCTCCCAACCCGGATACTCAAACTGTCCGGGTCTCAACCCCAAGGGCGGGAAGAGCTCCCCCACCAGGCGACCAGGCTGCCGGCTCTTCCGGTGCCCGGCCTGAGGACCTGACGTTTACCCAGATGCTCGAAACCCTGCGCACTTTGAGGGCTAACGAAGAAAACATCTTGGGGGCTTTAATAGCCAAACACGAGGTAAACCCGACTAACGCTGCTTGTGTCCTTATCCAGTCCCCAAGTTCCGAGTGAATTGATTCATAATTTGCTTGGGACTTTATGATACAAGCGACTGATAACTTGCTCCTTTACCCGACTAATCCTTCGTTGCGTCCATGCAGTCTTTCGTGACTCAATCTGAAGAGAAACTGGCAGAGGCCACCAAGCTCATTGAAAAGGAAGTGGCTCTGCGTGAGGCAGCCGAGGCTGAGGCCAGGAGGAGCAGGATGATAATGAAGAAGTATAGGAGGAGGGCTCACAAAGCAGAAGATGATCTAACGAGCCTTTCTGTCCAAATTGCTGATACGTATCGTGCTTTGCTTGGTACGTTTCTTCCTCCGGGTTATACTTTTGATAAATAGCCGGAGTTTTCCCAACTCATGTTTCCATTTCTTCAGGTCCGGATGAAGTGATGCCGGATGAGGATGACATTACCAGGCTGAAAACTATCAAGAGCGTTATCCGGCAGCTATGCGCCGGAACCAAATGGATCCTTCAGGAAATACGGTGGCCGGGTAAGGGGCATGTCGATCTGAAGAGAATGCTGGATGCTTTTTCCACTATCCCTGAGTGGATTTGGCACTGGAAACGCTCGTCTTGCCGGGTTGGAGTGACCCGGGGGCTTGCGCTTGCTAAGGCTTATTTCCCTAAGCTCGAGCTAGTGAAGCTTATGGGCGGTTTTCCGGAGTTCAAGCTTGATGGGTCCAAGTTCTCTGTGAAGGATTTTCAGGCTGTCCAGAAGGAGGTCCGTTACCCGGCCAGCGTGATCGCTGACGGCCTGGATGTTGATTCCCTGGTTCCTGCATATGATGCTGCAGGTGAAGCGGTTAAGTCGGATCTTCCTGAGCCGTATGACATGCTGGCTCGATGGAAGGAGGAAGCTGCTAAGTTTAGGGAGGAGGCTGCCAAAAAGAAAGCTGAAGCCGATTCTGCACCCGCTACTTCCACACCAATTGTTCCTCCCCCTGCGCAAGCTGATACTACTGATCCGGGTGCCGCCGCTACCCCAAGTGATAGCAAGGGCAAGGCGAACATGGACGCCGAGTAATATCTGATGCCTGGTGCTACTTCATACACGTTAGTTAAAACAACTATTTTTTGGAGTGGTGCGCCTGTGCACCTTTGATACTATTTACCGAAGTTTGTAATGCACTCTAAGTTCTTGATATGCTTTGTGCTTCTTCTGATCTTTTGAATTTATCCACTTTTGAGTCAACTTGTTCTTGATACCCGACTTTCTTTTCGATTCCTTTTGTGAGACTCGGTTTCTGAGTGTCGTGGGTGTTGACTAGCGGACTTGCTTCTAAGCCCCCAAGTCCCCAAGACTCGGATGTTTGGGCTTTTTGAAACTTAGCAACTAAGCTACTTTTTCCTTTCCAAAATCCCGAATCGCCAAGACCCGGAATTTCCGAGTCTGGGACACGTGGCCTTGAAGGGGACAAGTTTTGTTGTTTGCTAAGCCCAATCCCGGAGCCGTTTCACATAGGTAATGAAGTTATGCTTGATAAACATTGAGTTTCCAGCTATTAGCCTTATACTCTGCATAACTTGTGGTTTAGATGACCCTTTTGACAATCTTGTACTATAAGCCGGCTTTCGCATGGATATCATGTTGTTACATCTATACGAAAACAGGGTCAGGCAAGTCCCCTTGGGCTTCATGGCTGATTGTAATCGTAAGCGAGCAAATCATGCCACTTTTATTGCGAGTCACATCGAGCTTAAGTAAGAAAAGTCAAGAAAATTTGGCTCCTTTGTCCGGTTATAAGATTGCAGCCGTACTCGTTTGCGAGTAATCGGCCCTTATAACTCATAGGCATCAAGGCCGGGTCTTTGAGTTTGCAACTGTGCTATTCAAGCAATCAGCCCCCAAGACCTATATATACGCATCGTGTTGATAGTGAAGAACATGAGAACAACCACCTCTTTTCTTGATATGAAAAATTTGGTCAGCAAGCCGCCTCATTAAAAACCCACCCAGTCCCCAAGGGTACCCTGGATAGGAAAAGAGTACGTCTGAAACCTGCTGCATGTTACATCGTGCAATTCCACTTGCCAATATAATCTTTACTAAGTATAGTATGGACGTAGCTGAGCCACGTTCCATGGTATGTCTCTTTCTTGCATAGATGAAGTGGTATGAGCGGTGTCATTAACTGTAGCCGACTCTTCCCTTGCATCCATCAAGTAATATGATCCGTTATGCAGATTCCGGCTTATGATAAACGGTCCTTCCCATGGTGGTGATAACTTGTGTTTTCCTTCGTTTGACTGTACCAGGCGCAGAACCAGGTCTCCTTCCTGGAAGACCCGGGTTTTCACGCGCCGGCTGTGATACCTCCGTAGATCTTGTTGATATATGGCTGATCTTTCCAGGGCTTGTTCCCTTTGTTCTTCTAACATATCTACGGCATCCTGCCGGGTCTTTTCGTTCTCCACTTCGACGTAAGCTGATATTCGTGGTGAATCATGAATAATATCACTCGGTAGTACTGCCTCCGCGCCATAAACCATGAAGAAGGGCGTCATCTGAGTAGATCTGTTAGGCGTAGTGTTGATACCCCAAACCACGGCAGGAAGCTCTTCGACCCACGCACCGGCAGCCCTGACACAGGGAACTCGCAGTCGCGGTTTTAGTCCGCGAAGCAATTCTTGATTTGCCCTTTCCACTTGTCCATTGGCCTGTGGATGAGCCACGGATGCTACGTCGAGCCGGATTCCATTGTTTCCACAGAACTTTTCCATCTCACCAAGGGACATGTTGGTTCCGTTGTCGGTGATTATGCTGTGAGGATACCCGAACCGGTAGATTATTCTTTTCAGGAACTTGACTGCTGTAGCTGCTTCACAGTTGGTAACTGGCATGACCTCTACCCACTTGGTAAACTTATCAATAGCCACTAAAAGGTGTGTCTTTTTGCAAGGTGACATATGAAAGGGGCCAACCATGTCCAAGCCCCGGACAGCGAATGGCCAAGTTAACGGGATGGTTCGTAATTCCATAGCCGGCACGTGGGTTTGGCGAGCGTACCTTTGACATCCGTCACACCTTGCTACTAATTGTTCCGCATCTGCTAGAGCCGTGAGCCAGAAAAATCCGTGTCGATAAGCTTTGGCCACAAGGGACCTTGTAGACGCATGATGCCCGCAATCACCTTCATGGATTTCCTTGAGGATCTGTCGGCCTTCTTCTGGTGCTACGCAGCGCAAAAAGACTCCCGTTGCACTTCTCTTGTACAACTCCCCATTAATGATAGAATATCCCTTTGCTCGCCTCAAAATCTGCCTTGCTAACACCTCCTGCTGTGGTAACTCGCCTCGTGATAGGTAGGCCAAAAACGGTTCTGTCCACTCGGGAACATCGCGCACAGTGGCCACGAGCTCCAAATCCGGGTCTTGATTTGCCAGTTCGTCTTCAGACTCGGTTTTAACTGATGGTCGCCATAATTCGTCCAGGAAAACGTTGGGCGGAACCGACTCTCTGCGTGAGCCGAGTCTAGTAAGGGCGTCTTCCGCCTCATTCTTTCTCCTGTCTACGTGCTCCACCTCATACCCGGAAAAACATCGTGCAACCCTATCAACTTCTCTGCGGTACACTGCCATAGTTGCGTCCTTTCTATCCCAAGTTCCTGATACCTGTTGTACCACAAGGTCCGAATCTCCAAAGCATCGTATCCTCTTAATGTTCATTTCCTTGGCTACCCTTAAACCATGCAATAGGGCCTCATATTCGGCCATGTAGTTGGAACAATCAAAATGAATCTGCAGTACGTAACTTAACTTGTCTCCCTTTGGTGATGCTAGCACTACTCCGGCTCCTGATCCCTCGTATTGCTTTGACCCATCGAAGTGCATGGTCCAAGACTCGGAGCTTGGAACCATGGTGGTCATGCCTGTGTGTGTCCAATCATTAACGAAATCGACCAAAGCCTGAGATTTTATTGCTGACCTGGGTTCGTAGTTGATGTGATAATCCCCCATCTCTATCGCCCATTTGGCTATTCTTCCCGTCGCGTCCGAGTTTCTGATGATATCCGACATTGGTATTGAACTAACCACTGTTATGGGGTGTTCTTGGAAATACGGCTTCAGTTTTCGGCTAGCCATAAAGACCCCGAACACCAGCTTTTGCCAATGCGGATAGCGCTGCTTTGCTTCTGATAATACCTCGCTGACGTAATAAACCGGTCTCTGGACTGGGTAACCTTTCCCATCTTCTTTACGCTCCACAACCACTACTGCACTGACAGCTCGGGGGCCTGCTGCCACGTATAGCAACATAGGCTCTTTAGGACCCGGGGCCGCTAGTACTGGTGCTTCAGATAACTGTTTTTTCAGTGCCTCGAACGCCTCATCCGCCTCCTGATCCCATACGAATTTGTCTGTCTTTCTCAAGAGCCGGTACAGGGGTATTGCCTTTTCTCCGAGTCTTGATATGAATCGGCTCAAGGCTGCCAGGCAGCCCGTGAGTTTTTGAACGTGCTTCAAATTTTCCGGCTTTTTCAGATTTTGGATAGCTTTGATTTTATCCGGGTTTGCTTCAATTCCTCTCTCGGAGACGATAAAGCCGAGTAATTTCCCGGCTGGAACTCCAAACACGCACTTTGTCGGGTTAAGCTTCATCTGGTACCTTCTTAAGTTCTTGAACGTTTCCTTTAGATCATCGATAAACGTCTCTGCCTTCCTAGTCTTGATAACCACATCATCCACATAAGCATGGACATTACGCCCGATTTGGTCCTCGAAAGCACTTCTGAATACACCGTTGATAAGTTGCGCCAGCGTTCTTCAATCCAAACGTCATGGTTTTATAGCAAAAGGCCCCAAAAGGGGTTATAAACGATGTTTTCTCCCAATCCTCCCTTTTGAGCTTAATCTGATGATATCCAGAATATGCGTCCAGAAAGCATAATAGGTCACTTCCAGCTACTGCGTCTATAATCTGATCTATCCTTGGTAGTGCGAACGGATCCTTTGGGCAATGTTTGTTGAGACTCGTAAAATCAATGCACATCCTCCACTCATTGGTTTTTTTCATCACTAGAACCTGGTTTGCTAACCAATCCGGGTGAAATACTTCCATAATAAAGCCGGCTGTCAATAGCCGAGCGATCACTTCGCCTATAGCCTTCCTTCTTTCCTCATTCATTTTCCTCAAGCCCTGCTTCACAGGCCTGGACTTGGGATCTACATGCAAACTGTGCTCTGCCAGCTCTGTAGGGATACCCGGCATGTCGCTAGGTGTCCAGGCGAACACGTCTGCATTTGAACGAATAAACTCCACAAGTGCCTTCTCCTGTTCTTTATCCAAATTGGACCCTATGGTGAATTGCTTAGTGGAATCTCCTTCAACAAAATCTATCTTCTTGGTGTCTTGTGCTGCCTTGAATTTTGCTCTTTCATCCTCAGTACTCGGCCTTTTCAATGCTGTTCTATCATTTGGATTTACTTGAGACCGATAATACTCGAGTTCTTCTTTTCTGCACGCTTGCTCGGCCATTACTGAATCTCCTTCATCGCACTCGGCCGCTATATCCCGGTTCCCATGTACGGTGATGGTCCGTTTAGGACCCGGAATCTTTAGCTGCAAATACACATAACACGGCCTAGCCATGAATTTAGCATAAGCCGGTCTTCCGAAAAGCGCGTGATAAGGACTGCGCAATTTGACCACCTCGAACGTGACCCACTCAACTCGATAATTATCCGTCGATTCTCCGAAAGCAACCTCCAAGGTGATCTTTCCCTCGGGGCTCGCCGAGTGACCCGGCACGATCCCGTGAAAGACTGTCGAACTCTTCTGCAGCTGGGACTCTTTGAAACTCATGCGTAAGAAGGTTTCCCAATACAGGATGTTAATGCTACTTCCACCGTCCATCAGGACCCTTTTCATCTCGTAACCATTGACCTGTGGCGCAACCACTAATGCCAAGACTCCTGGGCGCTCTATTCTTTCCGGGTGATCTCTTCTGCTCCACGTTACCTCTTGTTCCGCCCATCTCAGGTATCCCGGCACGGCCGAGGAAACCGAGTTTACCGCTTGCTTTAATGTCTCTTTGTCCCTGCTAGAAGTTCCTGTAGTATGCACATGATATTGTCCCTTTAAATCAGGCGTACGTACCATACCGATGAAGATGTTGATCCGGCCGATCGTCACAGTAGATCCGGACTCGAGGTGATCCGACTCTGGCCCCCAGCCGGAATCGTCCACCATCTTTTCTCCTTTGTGGTCGATGTAGATCTCGCCGATGACAAGATTCTCCATGTTCTTCCGAGCTTCTCCCGTGATGTAAACACCTTTGGACGCAGGCCCCACGGTGGGCGCCAACTGTCGTGGGATAATCACGACAGACGTTACCGGGGGTAACTGATCTTGGGGCAAGACGACACAGGCGTTTGGGGGAGGGTTTAGCTCAGAGGAAGACATGATGGAACTCGATCTGGTAGCCGGCAATCAAAGTCGCCGAGTCTCCGATCTTACTATAATAACTCTACTCTCGGGTTACACTGGATGCTCGATATCAAACGATCTTGCTAGGGTTCTTCCATCTCCAACTAGACCTAGGGGTCGGTTTATAAAGCACCCGTACCCCCCGGCTTGTCCTCCAAGACGCACCCTGGATCCTACCCGGACACGGCATACAAACCCTAACCTTCCTTTACCGTAACCCACAATCCGGATTACTGGGCCTACAAACTTGGGCCTTCCGAAAGTTCTCTATCTTTAGCCGGATCCTGCGCTGCGTCCTTTGGGCCGGGTTATACCTTGGAGTTGGCCTACCGGGTTATTATCCCTCCATCACAACCAGTAGCTATGCACTCAACACAAGATCAACTAAACATTTAAAAAAAAATCCAAACACTCAATGAAATCTATTTACAAATAATTTAGCAATCACTAGGAAGCATTCTATTAGCAAACAATATTTAATTTACCAAACAACAGTGAAACATTCCTTAACATGATACCCCTAAGGGAATATTATGTTAACAAATGAACCACCACTAAACATACTAGTATTCAAAAACAAATACTAAACTCTTCACTTACATAAGTGAAACAAACAATCTATTTTCCTTGGTGGGAAAATAACAATCAAACATATAGTAATACATGCTAAACTCACACAAGTGGGTGGTTGGGGATTTGCATCCCTAACCAAAATAAAATGGGACCAGTGGGTTATGGGCCCAATAATACAAAGACATTTGACACAAATGACTTATCAAACAAACAATACATGTCTATTCATTCTAGTGAAAGCAATACTAGTGAAAACAACCAACATATGTTACACATGCTTTGCTATAAAATAACATGCAAGTTAACAGAGATAATGGCATAGGAATAACAGTACCAAAATGGTACTGGATTCCACTTAAGAATATCAAAACTTAGGTAACAACAAACATACAAAGATTTGGTTCACACAATATCCAAATAAATAAAACTAGAAATTAACAAATGCTATTCCTATTTCTATTTGACTTTCCAAACATGCACACACTTTCTAAGGTAGATGTACTGCAAGGAAACAACCTAATAACAAGGTTCAACACATCCATACATTCTAGGAACAAAGATCCACTCAATCAAACATTTTAACTCAAACAAAAACACACATAAATAAGAAAACAGAAAAGGTGCTGTTTCTAAAAAGGTTCACCAAAAATAATCTAGGGCTCCAAAAATTAATCCAAGCTAGAAGTAGACATATATAGTCATATATAAACTCATACAATTGGAGTGACCTCAAAATTCATTTTTAAACTCCTTCTAAAAATCCTAGAAAAGCCTACTGGTCATTTACAAAAATAGATGGCATTTCCATTTGGTAACTGAAGTTGATGTGAGGCCAAGTACTATGGATACATCTACTCATTGGATACTCAAAACAATTTTATTTGACCGAAATGGATACAGATTACATAATTTATGACAAAAACACTTTCATAGACACTCTGTGGCAAAACATTTGTTGTGACCAACATAAAAGTGCAAACTTGGATCTACCAACAGGACATGGTTAGGAAAACATATACCTAGAGCTGTGAATTTTTGTAAAAAATAATTTTCACGAAAACCATTTTTCACAAGCTCAAAGCAACTAGCAATAATGTCCACGGATTTGAGGTTCCTCACCTCGGGTTCCAAACATGGCTCCCGACGAGTTTGAGCTCGGGGAGAGCTCACAGAGGCAAGTGCTTCGGTTTCTATGGCTTGGTGAGGGAGTGGGTGGGTGTGTGAAGCTATAGGTGAAAGGGACTTGAGTGGAAAGGCTTATAGCCATGGTTTTTGGGCCGAGTGGCAAAAATGCCCTTGGGTTCATGCCAAGGTTGGCATTGGGTGGTCTAGGGGTTTTTGGTCATTTCCAAACATGGCTTAGGTGCCAAGAGACAAGAACAACCAGGGGTTTGGTCAAAGGTTGGCTGTTGGTGTGAGGAAGGATCAATGACATGGTTTCAAGGTCAAGGCATGGTGACCCATACCATGCCACCTCATCTTGTCACTTCCCCTTTCTCTCACTTGCACACTCTCTCCACGAAACATCTAGAAGCAAAGAGATAGGTTCCTGGTAGAGTACACATACTAGTAAATACATTGGACAAAGTGACACTTCAAATCTTTCAAGAAAAGACAAAGAAAACATCTGCCCAAAATCGTAGCCAGTACTGTTGCAAAAATTCAGAAAATTCAGTTAACACTTAGAAATTTTTTTAAGTGTTGGAAAACAGAAGAAATTAGCAAAACATTTGGAATGTTTTCAGAGACCAAATGGATTCCAATTTTTGTTTTCCAAGTTGGAGTTTGTTAAACATGTTATAAAATTTCAGAAACATCTTTTGAAAACAAATTTGAAATAGTTTAAATCCATGAAAACAATGTGGGAAAAGGTGTACTTTCTGTTTTTCTCTGTTTTCCAAAAATGCCTTTTTCTGCCTTATTTTTATACCACAAAGACAACAAGCAAAATATCATTTTTATTAATACAAAAATAAAACAAAGCTTATGGATTTGTAGTACATATCTAAAAGAACAAATAAAAGTCAAGAAAACATAAAATAACATTTTATAGCCTAGTGAAAACAAAGGTAGAGACATGTACTCGGCTATATTTTGAGGGAATAGTTTCTATAGAAAACTTAGAAAAAAAACGTTCATAACTCATTTTGAAATTTTGTTTCCTTGGATCCCACAATATTAAAAGTTTATTTTAAGATTCAACCAAGAATGATCCAAGTCTTGGAATAAAATTCACTTAAGTAATCAACAGAGAAAACAACAGGGAAAATATTATTAAAGTGTTTTCAGAAAAAATTGATATTGGTTTCATTACAAAACAAAACTTGCATTGCAAAAAGGATCAAAATCATAAACACATGTTAGTTCAAAGAATCATGTTGTTAGAAAAAAATTTGTTGGCCCTAATTTTTGTCTTCTTGAGCACAGTACAAGAATCCAAAAACTGGGGTGTAACAGACCTTCCCCGCTTAAAAGAATCTCGTCCCGAGATTCGCAGGCAAGCGAAAAGAGGGTATGGTAAAAAAAAACAATGTTAGATCATTTGTTTACAAAAACATGTGCTGGTGGTTGGTAACATTAAGCACATGTGCTTCCCCCCTTTGATTAATCTTACCAAAACCCACTGGCAGGTTAGTTTTCCAAAGGTCTGGGTGCCATGTTCTAAACCTTGAACTTATTGTTCCTCAAAACCAATGTATCAAACCAGAGGTTGTCCTTCAGACATAGGTATACTAGTCTCCAATCTCATAATATTATCTCACCACTATTAACTCCTTTGGGCATAAGCTCTCTCTTCACTATATATTTGAATTCACGGATATCCACCAATCTTCATTAAGCATGAGCTTTCCATTGCTCATCTCCTAAAATCCAGGAAATTCACTATCTCCTCTTAATCTAATATCCTTCTAGAAAATCAAGTCTCAAATCATTGGTCTCCCTCAAAGGTATTTTTTTTCAACGACCATTATGCTAAAGCTAAACCATCAAATTCAACAAGCATATACCGACTCTGTACTACTTCTATAAATTCTTTCAAATTCTCCAAACTACTATCTCATGATCACTGCTAAACCATTTTCCTCAAAAAATCTCAATAGAGCGCGACATGCTTCAAAAATATATCATCAAGAATAATAATCTACTAAATCCAAGTCATATTGATTTTTCCCTAAAATCCAAAATCATCCTTTTATATCCACAAATCTTTTCCTATATCAAATCCAATATTCCTCCAATCCATATTTAATCAAAATTGAATACCTATCCCAATCCAACATGATCTTTTTACTACAATCAACCTTTCTGCTAAAATCCAGTATAAGAATCACCTAAGCAAAATATTATCATTATCATTCCAAATTCATAAATTCTTCTCACCATACTATTTATAATCAATCCAATCTCCATATATATAAAGTGCTTCCTAAAATCATATAATTTCCACCAATCTTTCGAAACCTCAAATCATTCCTTCAAGGATACAATTTTTAGTTACCGATAACTTCCAAAGTTTTGGGGTCCACAACTGGTTAGCCCCAGATATTATATCATATTTCATCTCAACTAAAATCATGTGATCCTAAATCTTTCACTCTGAAGCTAAAACTCAAATGAGTTTCCACCATCTCATATTACAGAATATGTTTCCTCCAAAAGATACACGAAAGATATTATTGTCTCGTAATAATCATAGTTCACCAATCCAATATTTTTTCCAACCTTTCATCTTTCTTTCAAACAGCTATAGAATATCCTAATGCACCTTTCTCTTTGGCTTTTGAAAAGTTGGTTAGAAAATTTTAAAACTAGTGGTAGGTGTTAAGCTAAAGTTAGATGAAGTTACGTTAGTATTGTTAATTTTAAAGATACTTTTTCTAGTCCGACGTGACACTTCTAGTGTTCCGTTTACATCGGATTTCTCAGGTTACGAAGTCAAACACGACAATGGGTTCACTGGTTTGGTTCGAGAACATACCATTAACTATGGCATGAGTCGCAGGGGCTTCTGCAACCTCATCTTGGTCTCGAGGTCCACTCATCAGATTCTTGCGTTTCTTCTGGGATGGACTAGATCACAGTTCTTCTGGGGACACTTTCTTTCAACGTGCCCTTCCTCTCGTTCATTTGTTAACATAATATTCCCTTAGGGGTATCATGTTAAGGAATGTTTCACTGTTGTTTGGTAAATTAAATTTTGTTTGCAAATAGAATGCTTCCTAGTGATTGCTAAATTATTTGTAAATAGATTTCATTGAGTGTTTGGATTTTTTTGAAAGTGTTTAGTTGAGCTTGTGTTGAGTGCATAGCTACTGGTTGTGTAGTTTACACTTTGATTGCTTGCTATTTAATTAATTAGAAAGGCATGTATTACTAGAATGGATTGATGCTTGCTTAGTACATGTTTTCATAGAATTATTTTAGTGTTTATGCTTACTAGCATGTGTAAGGTCTATGTGCTGTTAGTAGGTATTTACATTCATGAGTTACTTGTTTAGGATCATGCATCCTTGTAGTGATGTTTGCTTCTCTAGTGGTGAACTAGTGTAACCACTAGGTATTATGAGTTGCTCTAGTATTATTGTCTTTTTATTTTATAAGTGTATGATCATTCTAGCATGTTTAGGATGTTATTACTTCTGTTATTATGACATGACTTGTGGAGTTGCTTGTTGCTCTCAGTTGTAGAATACAATTATTTATTATATCATGCTTGTGTAGAATTCGCATACTAGTATGCTATTAGTGCACTCTTGTTATTATGTTAATTGTTAGGGGTATTATATCTTGTGATGAGTGTGTTTTAGATTATGTTCTATGACTTGTTACCATTGATTGATCTACTGGTTTTTTATTTTTATTTTCATGATTGATGGATTCCATAACTTTGAGTGAACATAAGCATAGTCTATAACTAGCCCGTTCATCTGTGTTGTGTTTACTTGCTGTTTGGAATTGCCTGAGTAATTGCCTTAGCATGAGTATTGTACTTATGTTATTTGTTTCTCTAGTCCTGTTTTTGTGCTCAGTAGTATCTTGCTATCAATGCAATTAGTTTAATCATGAACTTGTTTCGTGATGATTGCTTGTGTGTAGTTAAATCCCTTGTTATTATCTTAGTAGCCTCACCCTTTGTGCCCACAAGCTATATTTTTAGCTTCTTGAATATCTTATTATGAGAGTGGCACACCCACTCCGTAAATGGTATGTAAGATTTTGGGATATGGTTTCTCAACCATATATTTGTTTGATGACAGTTTTGTACCATGAGAGTTTGTGAGATAGTTTTCTCGATGACGTTTGAGTGATTGCGCTAGTATAGGTTTGCTTGCTGTATGTGTTATTTTTTTAGTTGTTTGGCCTTTAATTCTGAGTGTGTGTCTTTTATTCTTTTACGGTGTTAGAAAACGAAGGAGAAGAAGCAGCGGTTGTGGAGCCGTGCGTCAAGTTCAAGCTACTTCAAGGCCAGGGACACTAAGAGTTTTAAGGCAAGCCATCCTGATGCTTGCTGTTATACTACACTTATCATTATCTATCATGCATGTTTTACTTCTGAAAGGTTTTACAAAACCTTGATTACCAAAAACTATTTTTTTGAGTGACTATTACTACTATTAATATTATATATATCATTACTACGCGAGTAGTTGATACTTGGTATTACCAAGGCCATAGCCACCATATGTTATTTATTACCACTAAAGTTATAAGTCCCTAAAAATATGTTTTTCCAAAACAAAGGATTTATGGAAAACTCGGTGGGAAGGACTCACCGGAGGAATGTGGAAGTGGTCATTTTTGGTAAAATGATGTTTTACAAAAATGACACATAACCTAGTATTCGCCGGACAACCTTTACCGTACTGCCAGTTTACCCCAACATGGGCACGGGGCTTAACTTGAAGTTTGTTCTTGTTAGTGTGTGTTCTATCTCAATTTTATATAAGGGATGTGATTTTCCCTCGAACCGAAATGCTGTCAAATCACAATACGAGGCATATAAAGTGTGGGATTAATTTTCCATCCGGATGCAGCAGTTGGGGCATCCTGTCTTGGCGGGGATTAGCCCGGTGCCGGGGATGTGGGAACACTCGACTGAAGAGATGGACATATTCTAGCTTGAGCATAGTGGATGGTTAGGATCAGTTATCTGATGTTTATATACTGTTGTTACAGTCCGTGGTTGTTCACGGAGGATGTACTGAATCTGGTGGATGTGTACACCTCTGCAGAGTAGAACTATTCGGAATAGCCGCGTCCTCGGATATGGACAGTTGAATGGCCATGTAGCTAGCATTGTGTCAATTTATTCAAAAAGGTGTTGGACTTATGAAGTACTGAAAGAAGAAAATCTTGTACCGCGGAGGTACCGTTGATGAAAGCCAGAAGTTGTTTTACAATAAGTTTTGCAAAGAAAATCTTTCTTTTCTAAACAAAAACTCGAAGTTGATTCCAGGAAGTTTTGCAAAGAGAAAACTTTCTTTTAACAAAGTTTTACAAAACCTCTTATACATGTGATATCTACAAGAGAAAGAAAACTATATTATTTTCTTTTGAAGTATCTTTTTCAACAAAGATACATAGATTTTCAAAATCAACTATGATATGTCTTTCATATATCATTGATAGTGAACCCTATGTATAGCCTACCTATTCCAGTATATAAGCATACTTGCATTTTGGTAAGCTACATGATGGGTGTCTTGCTGAGTACATTTAAATGTAATCATATTGGTTTCGTCCTTGGTATTTACTTGCCAGACATCGAGAAGGAGTCTGAGAAGGAGATCTACGAAGAGGAGTACGGAGCTGATGCCTTTGCGAACTAGGATCGTAGCAGCCTGTAGGTTAAGGCGTGACTTGGGCTCTACTACGTTTGTGTGTGTTTAGTCTTCCTCTGTGTGTGTTGTGTGTTTGTCCTGCGTGGCAGTTGTGTGGACTTGGTCATGTGACCATGTCTCTTTGTAAGTGTTTGTGTAATCGTGTAATGGATATTGTATATGCGTACCAACTTGATATGTTGTTCACGACTGGCGTGATCTGGGATCGTGAATGTGCATATCGGAGGTGTCCTTGAATAGTGGTTCTGGGGGAGCTTACAGAGTTGGTATCAAAGCTATCCTGACCTTAGGAGACCTTAGTTAGCATGGACATTAGCTAGTACTCTTATAATAAAAGTTAATAAAACCATGTCACTAAGATGACTATTTACCAGAACATTCTATATTCCACCCCCTCTGTGTTTTTGAAAACTCTAGTTATACTAAGATACCTTTGAGCATCTTAAAACTTTGCACACTATTACCCAACTGAAACTATACCTAAACATTTGGTATAGATGGCAGTTGTCTTCACCAAATTCTTCCGGCTAGGTACGCATGCACCTTACTACCGCCGCATTGAGGAGGATTTGATCAAGATGACTCGTCTTATCGGTCGCCTAGTACCTAAGTTGAAGGGAGCCAGATTCACCATAATGGACGAGAATTGTCCTGGTTGGTGGTCTGTACCATTCGTGCTCCTTTGCTAGCACCGTCGACCCCAGATATCACTTAACAAGCCCATAGATGTTACTGAAGACTTTGTGTTTGCTCATCATTTCCATCACTTGGAGGGACAGCTGTACACCACTCAGTTTTCCCTGGATAGGCTCAGAGGAGAGTTTGATGTCTGAGGAAGAGAGATCTTCCAGCTAAAGAAAGACCTGAGAGTTTCCTGTGCTACCGAGCGTCGTCTCGTGGCACAAAGGAAGACCATGAAGTATGTTGACTCCCACCTCCGTGCAGAAGTGAGAAGCCTTCAATACCAGCTTGCAACAAGTCAAGCTAGAGTTGCAGAGTTGGAGGAACAGTTGCGCGCTTCCTCGAGAACTTAGGATTGCCGCAGGATGTTAGGAGTTGTGTTGCTTTCCACCCAAGACGCTTGTTTGTTGTGTTGTGTGAACTCTGCTAAGAGCTATCGTGTGCTAGATGTGTTGCAATCCTTATGCTATTGCCATGTGAACCTTAAGTTATGTTATGCTTGTTAAGACTCTGTTTCATGTGTATGTTAGTATTTGGTTGTGTTTGTGATTGCTTCTTAGATACTTGTTTGTGGTTGTGTTACTTACCGTTCTCATCTCTTTTATGAGTCGGTTTGTGTCACAAGTTTTCAAAACAAGGCCCCCATTTTTGTTTGCTCTCATCTTATAACGTTCTTTTCTTGAGCATGGCCAGCAAGTTGCCTCCACTATCGGAGCGGACAGTTGCCCAGCTTTTGGCTATGATCATGGAAGACCGTGAAGCCGCTCGTGTAGAACGTGAAGCCAACCGTGTTTCCCTCGAGAACCCGACTCAGTTGGGCATTGCTAATGCTAGAAACAATGCTGGCCTTCTGAGGGAGCTGCAGCGCCAGCTTGCTGAAGAGAGCCGCAAGAGGAAGATAGTGACGCCAGGAGAACCTAGTTCATGTGTGACTCGCAGTACCTTACCTGCGATGCCACAACCTCCCAGGAGGCGTGTGAACGTCAGGCCTAAGACCAAGACATGCTTTGCCACCACCACTAAACATACTAGTATTCAAAAAGAAATACTAAACTCTTAACTTACATAAGTGAAACAAACAATCTATTTGGGAAAATAACAATCAAACATATAGTAATACGTGCTAAACAAACACAAGTGGGTGGTTGGGGATTTGCATCCCTAACCAAAATAAAATGTGACCAGTGGGTTATGGGCCCAATATTACAAAGACATTTAGAGGTAACAAATCCTCTGGTCACACTTGACACAAATGACTTATCAAATAAACAATACATGGCTATTCATTCTAGTGAAAGCAATACTAGTGAAAACAACCAAGAAATGTTACACATGCTTTGCTATAAAATAACATGCAAGTTAACAGAGATAAGGGCATAGGAATAACAATACCAAAATGGTACTGGATTCCACTTAAGAATATCACAACTTAGGTAACAACACACATACAAAGATTTGGTTCACACAATATCCAAATAAATAAAACTAGAAATTAACAAATGCTATTCCTATTTCTATTTGACTTTCCAAACATGCACACACTTTCTAAGGTAGATGTACTGCAAGGAAACAACCTAATAAAAAGGTTCAACACATCCATACATTCTAGGAACAAAGATCCACTCAATAAAACATTGTAACTCAAACAAAAACACACATAAATAAGAAAACAGAAAAGGTGATGTTTCTAAAAATGTTCACCAAAAATAATCTAGGGCTCCAAAAATTAATCCAATCTAGGACTAGACATATCTTGTCATATGTAAAATCATACAATAGGATTTACCTCAAAATTCATTTTTAAACTCCTTCTAAAAATCCTAGAAAAGCCTACTAGTCATTTACAAAAATAGATGGCATTTCCATTTGGTAACTGACGTTGATGTGAGGCCAAGTCATATGGATAGATCTACTCATTGGCTACTCAAAACAATTTGGTTTGACCAAAATGGATACAGATTACATAAGTTATGACAAAAAGACTTTCACAGACACTCTGTGGCAAAACATTTGTTGTGACCAACATAAAAGTGCGAACTTGGATCTACCAATGGGACATGGTTAGGAAAACTTATACCTAGAGCTGTGAATTTTTGTAAAAATTAATTTGCACGAAAACCATTTTTCTCAAGCTCAAAGCGACTAGCAGTAATGTGCACAGATTTGAGGTTCCTCACCTCGGGTTCCAAAAATGGCTCCCGGCGAGTTTGAGTTCGAGGAGAGCTCACAGAGGCAAGTGCTTCGGTTTCTATGGCTTGGTGAGGGAGTGGGTGGGTGGGTGAAGTTAGAGGTGAAAGGGACTTGAGTGGAAAGGCTTATACCCATGGTTTTTGGTCAAGTGGCAAAAATGCCCTTGGGTGCATGCCAAGGTTGGCATTGGGTGGTCTAGGAGTTTTTGGTCATTTCCAAACATGGCTTAGGTGCCAAGGGACAAGAACAACCAGGGGGAAAGTCAAATGTTGGCTCTTGGTGTGAGGAAGGATCAATGGCACGGTTTCAAGGTCAAGGCATGGCGACCCATACCATGCCACCTCATCTTGTCCCTTCCCTTTTCTCTCACTTGCACACTCTCTCCACAAATATCTAGAAGCAAAGAGAGAGGTTCCTGGTCGATTACACATACTAGTAAACACATTGGACAAAGTCACACTTCAAATCTTTCAAAAAAGACAAAGAAAACATCTGCCCAAAATCGTATCCAGAACTGTTGCAAAAATTCAGAAAATTCAGTTAACACTTAGTTCTTTTTTTAAGTGTTGGAAAACAGAAGAAATGAGCAAAAAGATTGGAATGTTTTCTAAGACCAAATGGATTCCAATTTTTGTTTTCCAAGTTGGAGTTTTTTAAACATGTTATAAAATTTCAGAAACATCTTTTGAAAACAAATTTGAAATAGTTTAAGGGCATGAAACCAGTGTGGGAAAAGGTGTACTTTCTGTTTTTCTCTGTTTTCCAAAAATGCTGTTATCTGCCTTAATTTTATACCACAAAGACAACAAGCAAAAGATCATATTTATTAATCCAAAAATAAAACCAAGCTTATGGATTCGTAGTCCATATCTAAAAGAACAAATAAAAGTCAAGAAAACATAAAATAAATTTTATAGCCTAGTGAAAACAAAGGTAGAAAACATGTACTTGGCTATATTTTCAGGGAATAGTTTCTATAGAAAACTTAGAACAAAACTTTCATAAATCATTTTGAATTTTTTTTTCTTATATCCCACAATGTTAAAAGTTTATTTTAAGATTCAACCAAGAATGGTCCAAGTCTTGGAATAAAATTCACTCAAGTAATCAACAGAGAAAACAACAGGGAAAATATTATAGAAGTGTTTTCAGAAAAAAATGATATTGGTTTCATTAAGAAACAAAACTTGCATTGCAAAAAGGATCAACATCATAAACACATGTTAGTTCAAACAATCATGTTGTTAGATAAAAAATTTGTTGGTCCTAATTTTTGTCTTCTTGAGCATAGTACAAAAATCCAAAAACTGGGGTGTGACATGTTCCGCGTCTATCTTGGCTGTCAGCCAGAAAAACCCTTCATGGAATGATTTTTTGACTATGATTTTTGATTGAGCATGATGTCTGCAATCTACTGCGTGGATTTCTTGCAAGATTTCTCGGCCTTCTTCTGGCGAAATACATCGCTGGAAAATTCCAATGGTGCTGCGTTTTTACATGCAACCATTAATTACCGTGTATCCTTTGCATCAGCGTTGTATCTGCCTTTGCAAGACCTCGTCTGCTCCATCCAGGAACTTCTGATCAACTAAGAAGTTTAAGTATGGAATTTTCCAGTGCAGGTTAACGAGCATAACTTCTGTTGCCTCGGAAACTAGAGGATAGTAAATATCTCCGACTTTTTTTGACGGTTTATGCAAATGTTGGACAAACACACCAGGAAGTAGAATTTTAACCCTTTCCAAGCCCATACGGGCTAATCAACCGCGTTCCAATTTTCATCCCTTTTGATATGAAGTACTTCAAATCCCAGGAAGCAAAAGGCGAATTCGTCCATCATTCTCCGATATTCGGCCATGATGGGACTTTTGGCATCCCATGTTTTTTTTAGCTGATGTTTTACCAAATCTGAGTCACCATAGCAAAGTATACACTTAACTCCTATTTATTTTGCAATATGCAAGCCATGAAGCAAAGCTTCGTATTCTGCCGCATTTTTGCTAGCGTTGAAGTGTATTTGTAATACATACTCCATAATGTCACCTTTTGAGGATTTTAGCACCACACCAGCTCCAGCGCCTTCTCTCATTTTGGATCCATCAAAATGCATGATCCAATATTCCGACTCCGGCATTGGTGTGTTTTCCATTGCTTCTGTCCAATCAGCGACAAAATCTGCCAACACCTGGGATTTAATTGCTGTCCTGGGTTGGTACTTAATGTCGAACGCAGCAAGCTCAATGCCCCATTTGGCGACTCAGCATGTTGCGTCCGCATTTTTGACTATATCCCCTAGTGGTTCTTTGCTTACCACTATTATGGAATGTCCTTGGAAATAATGGCGGAGTTTCCGGGATGCGAAAAACACGCCATATGCTAGTTTTTGATAATGTGGGTACCTTTGCCTGGATTCAGAGAATACTTCACTTATATAGTATACTGGATACTGATCTGGTATGCTCTGTTCATCTTTGTGCCTTTCCACAATTATCACCGTGCTTATAACCCTGTTAGTTGCTGTAAGATAAAGTAACATGGGCTCTTCATCTTTTGGGGATGCCAAAACCGGAGCCTTTATCAAAGTTTCCTTCAACTGGGTTAGTGCTTTGTCCGCCTCCTCTGTCCATTCAAATTTGTCGGATTTCTTCAACAATTTGTATAATGGAAGATCTTTATCCCCAAGCCGGCTTATAAACCTGCTTACGGCGGCTGCACAACCCATCAATCTTTGGACATCTTTTAGACATGTGAGCCTTTTGATATTTAAGATTGCTTTGATCTTTTCTGGGTTTACTACTATTCCTCTATGAGAAACGATGAAACCTAGAAGCTTTCCTGAGGGAACCCCGAATACGCACTTTAATGGATTCAACTTCATTTTATAAGTGCGCAAATTTTTGAAAGTTTCTCGAAGATCCTCAAGGAGTGTATCCTTTTCCTTGGAAATAACGGTAATGTCGTCCATGTAAACGTGTATGTTCCGTAGGGTGTTATGAAAGAAGTTTTGATTTGATCTTCTTCTTTCATGCGTATTTGATGGTACCCGGAATAAGCGTCCAAAAAGCATAAAAGATCAGAGCCAGCAGTGGCATCTATTATTTGATCGATCCGTGGTAACGCGAATCTATCTTTCGGACACGGTTTGTTCAATCCCGTGTAATATATACACATCCTAAGAATAGTACTATCCTTCTTCGGGACTACTACTGGGTTCGCAGACCAATCAATATGTATTACTTCCCGGATAAAGTCAGCTCCTAGAAGCCGGATAATTTCCTTGCCAATAGCCTTCCGTCTTCTTCCGTCAAATCGACGGAGACCGTGCTTGACGGGTTTTGATCCTGGAATCACCTTCAATTGATGCTCAACAAGTTCCCTGGGTACTCCCGGCATGTCCGCAGGACACAAGACAAAAATATCCCAGTTCTCACGCAGGAACTTGATGAGCGCGGTTTCCTATGCGTCTGTCATCCCGGTTCGCACAACGACAAATTTCGTCGGATCTTTGGGATCTAGGATAATTTGTCTTGTATTCTCTGATGCTTTGAAGCTATCTGCCGGCTTCCGGCTTTTTTTTCCTGCCGGCATTTTTGTCGGCGATACTTCATTTGCCAGCTCTTTCAATTCCTCCTTTGCAATCACTTGTTCAACGCAAAGGGTGTTTCCTTTTTCCAGCTTGTTTGCCAATTTGTAATCTCCTGATATGGTGATTACTCCTCCTTTTGGCCCTGGCATCTTCAGCTTGTTATAGATATAACGTTATCTTGCCATGAATTTGGCGAAAGCTGGACGTCTGAGTATTGCGTGGTATACACTTTCGAACGGCACCACCTCGAATGAGATCTTTTCCTGGCGGAAGTGTTCTCTTTTTCCAAAGGTTACATCAAGGAAAATTTCTCCTAGGGATTGTGCTTGTCTGCCAGGAACAATGCCGAGGGAACGTATGTTGCTGTGATTGAGCTGAGTCTCGGAGATATGTAGATGCTTCAATGTACATAAGTACATAATGTTGATACTAGATCCTCCATCCATCAGCACTCTTTTGAGCCTGATGTTTTGAACAATAGGGCTTACGACTAAAGCATGCGTGCCGGGTTCTGTGATGTTTCCGGGATGATCAGACTGATCCCAGGTGATTGTAGTATTTGAATACTTCAAGAATTTTGGTGTTGGTGGTACAACTGCGTTGATTTCTCGAAGTGTTCTTTTCGCATGTTTTGCAGATGGAGTTGGCAGGAAAGTTAGGTTACATTCTCCATCAACTCTCGGGAATTTTGGCTCGCCATTCAGCTGTTGTTCCCGAATTTTGTCATCAGTGTCGGATTCACTTTCTTCTTTTTCAGCTTCTGGCTTTTGCTTGTTGAACTTCCGCTTGAAATTATTTCCTTTAATCCTGGATCATGCAGTGCCTTTCATATGCTTATTGAGCCGGCACTGTGCATTGCTATGGGTAGGTTTCCCAAATTGTGAATGGTGGACTGATACGTCTCCAACGTATCTATAATTTCTGATGCTCCATGATCATATTATGTCAATTGCTACTTGTTTTCTCCCTTATTTATAGCATTTTTATACGTTTTCCGGGACTAACCTATTAACAATATGCCAAGTGCCAGTTCCCTGTTTTATGCTGTTTTTGGTTTCAGAAAATTTGTTCTGGAAACATTCTTGGAATTGGACCCGACAAAGCCCGAAGTTCCTATTTTCCCTGGAAGCATCCAGAACACCTAAGGAGAGTCGAAGACAGGATCCAGGGGGCCACACCATAGGGTGGCGCGACCCCCCTTGGCCGCGCCAGTTATGGGTGTGGGCCCCCTAGAGCTCCACCGCCTTTTCCGTTTCACCTGATAAAAAGTCCTCGAAAAGTTCCGCAGCCGCCGTCATCGTCGACCCTAGATCAAGGGGGTTCTGAAGCTGTTTCCGGCACCATGCCGGAGAGGAGATCATTACCGGAGGCTTCTACATCACCATTCCTGCCTCCGGAGTGATGCGTAAGTAGTTCATCCTTGGACTAAGGGTTCATAGCTGTAGCTAGATGGTTGTGTTCTCCTCATATGCCTCCATGTTTAGATCTCGTGAGATTTCTATCATGATCGAGATTGATCTTATGTAATTCTATATGTTGTGTTTGCTGGGATCCGATGAATGTTGAACTTATGCCAAGTTGATTATAGTCTTTATTTTCATATGCTATTTGTGATCTTGCATGCTTTTCGTTGCTAGTGGTTGCTCTAGCCAAGTAGTTGCTAGTGACTCCAAGAGGGAGTATTTATGCTTGATAGTGGGTTCATGCCTCCTCACTACCTTGCTCGAGTGACAGAAATGTGAAGGGGGAGGATGTGCTGTTGCCATTAGGGAGAAAATAGCGGTGAGAATGCCCGCGTGCATAATCATTGCTTACATTCCACACTTTGTTTAATGTAGTTATCTGTTTCTTGCAACTTAATACCTAAAGGGGTTCGGATGATAACCTGAGGGTAGATTATTAGTCATAGATGCAGATGGATTTTGGTCTATGTATATTGTTGTAATGCCCACACTAAATATCACAGTAGTCATCATGTCATATATGTGCACTATGGTGCAACCTCTATTTGTCAATTGCCCAGCTATAATTTGTTCACCCAACATGCTATCTTTTATGGAGAGACACCACTAGTGAACCTATGAACCCCATTCCATTTTCCACAATGTTAAACAAACCACAACTATTTCCTGATTTTTTACTTACTGCAAGCATACATCATTTTCCACACTATACGTCTAATCTTTGTTTTTCCAAGACCGGTGAGATTGACAACCTCACTGTACTGTTGTCACCCTCCTCTTGGGGTTTCCAACACACCATCAAAGAGCATCAAGAATTTCTGGTGCCGTTGTCGGGGAGGAAGAATTCTTCTGGCAAGGGGATTCTATCACTCTCAACCTCTTTATTTTGTTTATTTTCTTGTTTTTATTTTTGTCCTGTTTTTCTTTTCTATATTAAACACACAAATTTAGTTTAATTCATAGCTGTTATTTATTTGCTTGCTTTTATTCTGCTAAAATGAGTTCCTTTGAGAATACTAAGTTGTGTGACTTCACTAGCACAAACAACAATGATTTTATTTGTACACCTATTGCTCCACCTGCTCCTACTGCTTCTTTCTATGACATTAAACCTACTTTATTAAATCTTGTGATGAAAGAGCAATTTTCTGGTATTAGTACTGATGATGCTGCTGCCCACCTTAATAATTTTGTTGAACTATGTGAGATGCAAAAATATAAAGATGTGGATTGAGATATTACTAAACTGAAATTATTTCCTTTCTCTTTGAGAGGGAGAGCTAAAGAATGGTTGCTATCTTTGCCTAGAAATATTATTGATTCATGGACTAAGTGTAAAGATGCTTTCTTTGTCCTCCTGCTAAGATTATATCCTTGAGAAGTGACATAATGAATTTTAAACAATTTGATAATGAACATGTTGCTAAAGCTTGGGAAAGAATGAAAACTATGGTGAAGAATTGTCTCACTCATGGACTGACTACTTGGATGATTATACAAAAAAATTATGCAGGACTGAATTTCTCCTCAAGGAACCTATTGGATTCAGCTAATGGAGGTACCTTTATGTCCATCACTTTGGGAAATGAAACAAAGCTCCTTGATGATATGATGATAAATTATTCAGAGTGACACACTAAGAGAGCTCCACAAGGTAAGAAGGTAAATTCTGTTAAGGAAACCTCCTCTTTAAGTGAAAGGCTTGATCATATAATGTCTATTATTGTTAATGGTAAAGCTCAAGTTGATCCTAATAATGTTCCTTTAGCCTCTCTGGTTTCTCAAGAAGAGCATGTTGATGTAAACTTCATTAGAAATAATAATTTTAACAACAATGCTTATAGAGATAATTTTGGTGGAAACAATTATAAGCCTTATCCTCCTAATAATGGTTATGATAATTCTTATGGCAACTCCTACAATAGGAATAAAATCTCTACCTCTGATCTTGAAAATAAGCTTAGAGAATTTATTAGCACACAAATTGCTTTTAATAAATCTGTTGAGGAAAAGCTTGAAAAAATAGATGGTCTTGCCTCTAAGGTAGATAGCCTTGCTATTGATGTCGATTTTCTAAAACTAAATGTTTTTCCACAAGATGTTGAACAAAGTAAAACTTCAATGCCATCCAAGTTCAAATTGATAATAATGTTAGGTTGATGGCTGAATTACATGCTAGGTGAGAAACATAAGATGGATTGGCTAGAAGAATAATATTGCTAGAGTTTGCACTATCACAACCACTAGTAAAACTGAAGCTCCAAGTGCTAGTAAACCTCCTACTATCAATGGTAAAGTAATATGTATTAATAAAGTCCCTACTCCTTTGGTGAAACATGCTAAATTGCCTCAAACTGCTGAAATTGCTCCTGATAAAAGTGCTGAAATTTTTAGAGGTATGGGAGATAATGGTCCCATTACTTTTGATGATAATAATTTTGATTTTGATGATTGCAATATCTCTGAAGTTATTATGTTCCTACAAAAGCTTTCTAGAAGTCCCAATTCTAGTGCCATGAATATGGCCTTTACTAAACATATTACCAATGCTCTCATGAAACTTAGTGAAGAAAAGTTGAAACTTGAAACATCTATCCCTAGGAAATTAGATGATGGTTGGGAGCCTACCATTAAGATAAAAGTAAATGATTTTGATTGCAATGCTTGTGTGATCTTGGTGCTAGTATCTCTGTTATGCCTCAAAAGCTTTATGATATGCTTGATCTACCATCGTTGGAACACTGTTATTTGGATGTTCATCTTGCTGATAATGCTAAGAAGAAACCTCTTAGTAGAACTGATTATGTTCTTATTATGGTTAACAATAACCTTTTACCTGTTTATTTTGTTGTTATGAACATTGAATGCAATGCTTCTTGTCCTATTGTTTTGGGAAGACCTTTTCTTAGAACTGTTGGTGCTATTATTGATATGAAAGAGTAGAGTATTAAATATGAATTCCCCCTCAAGAAAGGTTTGGAACACATTCCTAGAAAGAACATGAAGCTACCTTTTGACTCTACTATTAGAAAAAGGTATGATGTTGATGCTTCTTCACTTGAAAATACTTGAGTTGCCCTTTTATGCCTAGATGAAAGGCGTTAAAGAAAAGCGCTACCGGGAGACAACCCGTTTTATTTCGCTATTTTCAACCCGTTTTATTTCGTTTTCTTTGGTGTGCTTTGCACCTAGGTGTTTTCTATTTCCTTAGCAACCCCTCTGTATATTTTCTTTTGTGTTTTTGTTGAGCCAAGTAAAGCCTCTAGTGGAAAGTTGAAGCTATATTTCGGATTTCTGCGCAGGAAACAGATTTCTGCTGTCCACTGTTAATTCTGTAAAACATCACAGAAAATTCAAAATGACCTGAGTTTTTGTGTGCGTAATCCTGAGGTATATACGAAACGTTTCTTATTTGAACACTTTTTTGATATGAACAACAGAAGATTTTTTAAAAAATCGATCTTTACCTGCTGTTCTGTTTTGACAGATTTCTGCAATTTATTGCATTTGCATCTTAATCTCTTTCTTTTGGTGTTATTTTGTGAAAAAGAGTTTTAAAATAAGTTGTGACAGTTATAATGTGTTTTTGAGTGTTAGACTTGTGTTGAAACTGAACCATGTGAATTTATTATTTCGATTGCACTAACGCTGCTAATGAAGATTATGATAAGTTTGGTGTGAAGGAAGTTTTCAAGGGTCAAGAGAAGAGGATGATATGATGTGATCAAGAAGAGTGAAAAGCCTAAGCTTGGGGATGCCCCGGTGGTACATCCCATCAAATTTCAAGAAGAATCAAGCGTCTATGTCGGGGGGCTACCCCCGAGTAGGTGTAAGACTGGTGATAAAACAGAGATCAAGGTACTGTTTGCCGGGTAGGCGGCTACCCGGGTATCTGGTATCCGGTAGACGCTACTCGGTGATAAGTACTGAAGGCCAAGAGAAAATAATAAGTAAGATCCGAATCAGACGAGTAGAGCTCGGGTGGTCCGAGTAGATGGGCAACAATCCTACTCGGGCGAAAACTCAATGGAGCCGTTCTGACGAGATCCCGTGTATCCCGCAGCCGTAAAGGCGTGCGGTTCAACTTACTAGGAACATGATTATCCGCGCCAGGGCGTGGGTACAGTGAGGGTATGAGCCCCTGTCAAGTCCTGTCACTCACAGGGGGGACAGGACGTGCCAGGGACCTACTCTGAGAGGCTGACAGGATGGACAAGACCTGTCAGCCGGATGGCGCGACGACTTCCCGCAATGGCGTCAGCGGGAACACGGAGGTGTGCGCCGTTGTCATGGTAGAGTTGTCACATCACGTACTTTAAACGTTGTTTACTCACTGGCCACAAGTATATAAGGTGGCCAGCCCCCTCCTGCGCGAGGGACGTTGGCCTGGAGAGCATTTATTGCGAACCTTAGCACTAGACACAAAGAGAGAACTAGAGGTTGGCTACTCGGCAGAGTGCCGGAATTGTACTGTGGCTACTTGGCAGAGTGCCGGAATTGTACTGTGGCTACTCTGTCAAGCTATATACAGAGAGATAGGAAGGAGTAGGGGTGTTACCTCCACATGAGGGCCCTGAACCTGGGGAGATTGAGGTGTTTGCAGTGTTCCTGAGCGCGGCTACTCGCCGTGCCATCCCTAACCGAATACCTACAGCGTCCATCGGCCCCAACATTAGCCATCCTATGGCATCTGTCTTCTCCAAACCACGACAGTCTAAGCTTGGGGATGCCGAAGGCATCCCCTTCTTCATCAACAAATTATCTGGTCACTTCTAGTGAAACTATATTTTTATTCGGTCGCATCTTATGTGCTTTACTTGGAGCATCTTTTATGTTTATTTTTAGTTTGTTTTTGTTTTTGCTTTCAGTTTGTTTTTACTTTTTCAATAAGCTTGGTTGGACCCCATCATTCTTTAATTCGAGAGTGACACGCTCCGCTTTTTCATGAGCATACTTTCTATTCTTAATCTCTGTCTAGTTGCTGCATTTACTTAGCTCATGTTTTGTATGCTTCCCTTATTAGAGCTGTTAGTTTTAGTAGTGTTATGTGAGTAATCTCATGTTTTCTTGCTGTATCATAAAGAGCATTTTTGTTAAAGCATGTTTTGTATGGTGCTTGTTGGGAAAAGAGAAACTGTTGCTTGAAGTAGAATTTATAACAGTACTAGTAGAAGCTTGTATACACTGTGGCTAGAACGTTTTCATGCCATGCTCAATGTTATTCTAGTTTTAAAGCCTTGTGGTTATTGAGTAGCATGAATATCCTCAAATAGCTGAGAGTGTTAAATATGTCTTGAAAAATTCATGAGTTGTTCTTGTCATGGTAAAGCATCAATATATGGTATTCTCTTTTGAATGTTTTAATTGGTTGACTTGGCGCGTGCTCACACCATGTTTATGACTACAAACCAGTCACGAATAGCCTCCAACCGGTGCTAGATACACTTGGTCGAACAAAAGGGTGAACCCGGTCAGGTGTGTTTTGGACAGAGTTTTCATTTCTGCTCCATTGGAAGCCCAATTCCCGTTTTGTTCTCTGGTTTCCGAAACTAGTCTAGGCTTTGATCATACGCCACTTATTTTTGATACCGGGGGCGGGACCCCGTCGCATAGTAATCGCTTTTTCTTCGAGACCGGATGGTTCGATCTCGTGGAGTTTCAACAAACTCTAACGAGCTGGTGGGAACAACTGCTTTCCTCGGTGATGGGGAGAGACGTCATAGACTGGTGGCAATTTATGTCCGGAGGACTTAGACAAAGGCGGTGGAGTCATGATGCGCTGCCTCTTTCTCAATTTCCGAGGGTTTGGCGCACCAGAGCGTCGAACCCTTTTAAAAGAATCTCTCCGTCTTCACAAAATCGACGTAGTTTGCCTCCAAGAAACTATTCGGCAAGACTTCTCCGACTGGGACCTTAGGGGGCTCGAATCGGGGGAACTGTTCTTCTGGTCCTGGTGACCAGCGTCCGGGGGATCGGGAGGGTTGCTCATGGGTGTTCGGGATAGCATGGTTGAGGTTGGGTCCTTTGTTAAGGGTAACTAGTTCCTTAGCCTCTCTGTCTTCCACCGGCCGTCTGAGATGCACCTTGACCTTGTTGGCGTCTACGGCTGGCGCAGCACACGCTTTCGGCGAACTTTCTGGATGAGTTATCCACTATGATCGCCGGGTGCGATAGACCAATTATCATGGGAGGCGACTTTAATCTCATCCGTAGGGCGGAGGATAAGAACAACACCCATATTAACTGGCCGCGGATTAATCTGTTCAACTCTCACATTGCTAACTGGGGTATGTCGGAGATTCCGCGAACCAGCGCTAGATACACTTGGTCGAACAAAAGGGTGAACCCGGTCAGGTGTGTTTTGGACAGAGTTTTCATTTCTGCTCCATTGGAAGCCCAATTCCCGTTGTGTTCTCTGGTTGCCGAAACCATTCTAGGCTCTTATTTTTTATACCGGGGGCGGGACCCCGTCGCGTAGTAATCGCTTTTTCTTCGAGACCGGATGGTTCGATCACGCGGAGTTTCAACAAACTCTAACGAGCCGGTGGGAACAGCTGATTTCCTCGGTAATGGGGAGAGACGTCATAGACTGGGGGTAGTTTATGTCCGGAGGACTTAGACAGAGCTCCGGGGTTGGAGCCGGAACCTGGGTAAGGAGGTTAGAGGGCAGAAGGAGACCTTACTCGCCCAAATCCAGAATCTGGATCATTTAGCCGACTCGGTGGGCCTTGAGGATGAGGAGTGGGCTTTGAGATACCACCTGGAGGATCTTCTCCTTCAAATCTACCGCGCGGAGAAAGAATTTTGGCGCCAACGCCGGAGAGTTAAATGGGCGCTCCAGGGGGACGCTAACACGACCTACTTTCATGCCGTGGCAAACGGGAAACAGCGTCGGTGTTGTATCTCCTCACTGATTGACGCTGAGGGGGAGACTATCTCGGGTCCCCTTGAGCTACAGAAGCACATCTACGAATTCCATCGCAACTTGATGGGTACGGCTGCTCCTCGTCGTTGTGGTTTGGCGGTGGATACTTGGAACCTGTGTAGTCAGGCTTCACAACAGGAGAATGAAAAACTGGCCCTTACGTTTACGGAAGAGGATTTGGAACAGATTGTTCAGGGGCTCAAGACCGACACGCCCCCCGGTCCCGATGGATTCCCTGTCAGTTTCTTCAAGAAGTGCTGGCCCCTCCTGAAGCACGACATCCTACATATTCTCAATGAATTTGTCGTAGGGAGGATATTCATTTCCCGCCTCAACTCCGGGGTGTTGTCGCTTATTCCTAAATTCTAGGGTGCAGATTGCATTGGCCAGTTTCGCTCGATTGCTCTCATCAACGTTATCTTCAAAATCATCTCCAAAGCCTTTGCGTCTAGGCTCGACCCCATTGCTAACATGATCATCAGCCCCAACCAGACTGCCTTTATCAAAGGTCGGTTCATTTTGGACGGGGCGCTAGCTCTTCATGAGATTGTCCACGAACTTCGCTCAAAGAACCTTGGGGGGATTCTTCTGAAGCTAGACTTCGAGAAAGCCTATCAGAGAGTGAATTGGGACTTCCTGGTGGAGACCCTACGTCGGAAAGGGTTCGACGCGGGGTTCATTCACCGTATCTCCCAACTAGTGATGGGAGGTCAAATGTCCATTACCATTAATGGGGTTATGGGCCCATTCTTCAAGAATAAAAGGGGGGTAAGGCAAGGGGATCCCCTCTCCCCCCGGTGTTTAACTTTGTCGCGGAAGGGCTCTCCGCGATTCTCTCGGCCGCGAATGCTGCGGGCCACATCCACTGTGTGGTGCCTCACTTGATTCCGGGAGGATTCACCCACCTCCAATACGCGGACGACACCATTATTATGATCCAAAACAATGAGTCAGATATTGCACACCTGAAATTCCTTCTCACGTGCTTCGAAGACATGTCGGGTCTTAAAATTAATTACCGTAAGAGTGAGGTCTTCGTCTTGGACCAACAGCTCGAGGAGCTTCCCATTCTTGTACCTTGGCCTCCCGATCTCCGACAAAAAGCTCACGGTGGAGCAGTGGATGTTCCTGGTACAACGGCTCGCCGGCAGAATTGAACCCTGGATGGGTAGATTTCTCTCCTCGGGAGGCAGACTTATTCTGTCCAACTCCTGCCTCGATAACCTCCTTTTGTACACGATGGGTCTCTTCCTCCTTCAAGAGGGGGTTCATGCTCAATTCGAATCCGTTAGGGCTCGCTTCTTTTGGGAAGGCGCGGGGTCTAAGAGAAAATACCATATGGTCAACTGGCCCTCTCTTTGCAGATCGACAGAGTGCGGTGGCCTTAGGCTCCTTAACACGAGGAAGATGAATGAAGCGCTGTTGCTGAAGTGGGTCTGGAAGTTATATCAGGACGACGACTCTATAAGGGCCGTGCTGATCAAGAACAAATACCTCCACCATGATGACATCTTTTCCTCCTCGGGCCGGGGAGGGTCGCACTTTTGGAGGAGCCTGCAGAAAATTAAACACATGTTCAAAGTAGGTGCCAAACATTTGGTCCGCAATGGGGCCCATACTAAGTTTTTCCCGGAGTGGTGGATGGGGGATGGTCCACTTAGATTGATATTTCCGCTTATCTTCAACATTTGTGATGAGGTAGATTCGTTGGTGGCTGCAATCGTGGAAAATGGGTTCCGCCTCCACCGGACACTTGACACAGAAGGCATGGCGCAGTGGCATGAGTTGGACACATTCTTAGGTTCGGTGGTCCTCTCTGAGGGCGCGGACGCCATCACCTAGACCCTAGATTCGTCGGGGAAGTATTCGGTCAACTCAATGTATCGCAAACTGGTGCAAGGGGCTTCGGTTTCCCCCTGGCAGGAGGTGTGGAAGTGCCGCGCGCCGCTTAAAATTAGGATTTTCACCGTGCAGTTGATCTTGGATAGACTTCCCTCTGGCTCGCAGTTAGTCACTAGGAAGGGGCCGTCTGATGGGAAATGTGCCCTGTGTGGCGCTTTGGAAGATGCGGCTCATATGTTCTTCTCTTGTTCGTTGGCTTCCTTTGCGTGGGCGGTCTTTCGTCAAGCCCTAGGGAGGGCTTGGGGACCGGCCAACTTTGCGCAATTGTTCGCGCTCATCGACGGGACCTCAGGTGGGCCCCGTAGATTAGTTTGGCTGCTGTTTATGGCTCAGTCCTAGGCTTTGTGGACTGCTAGAAATAAACTTGCTATTGAAAGGGTTACAGTTAAACGCCCTGCTGACATCATTTTCAAAACTATGCTTTTCTTGCAGGCGTGGCTTCCTCAGCTGAAGGAGTAGGATAGGGTGGAGGCAAGACTGCTGGTCGGAAGGCTTAGGGCCATCCATGTCGCGTGCCCGCCCCCCGTCGCTACCGTGGCGCCATGAAGGAGCGTATGGGTCGCTGCCTCCTGGCTGCTATTGTTACCTTTTTCTATTAGAGTTTGTGTTCGGCTAAGCTGTATTGCCTAGGATGTTGTCATTTTTCTTTGGATAAGCTCTAAGGCCTCAGCAGTTGTATGCGCACGTTGTGAACTCTCTGATTTGTTAATTCAAAGTCGGGCCCTGAGCCTTTTATCAAAACAAAAAGCCTCCATGAACACTTAGTTTTTGAACTTGTGATATTGCTTATGTTTTAATTAATGATGCTTATGTCGCTATGCATGATTATGGCTCTTATGCTCTCTTGATTTGTCGCTTCCAGTCTTTTGCTAGCCTCCACCTATACTGAGTATGAGCTATACTCGTGCATCCAAACTCCCTTAAACCCAAGTTTTTTCCATTGTGTACACCATACCTACCTATATGTGGTATTTAACTGCCGCTCCAAGTAAATTTCTCATGTGTTATCTTTAAAACCTTCAAAATTACTCCTGCTTTATGTTCCTATTTTTGCTCATGAGGACGTCAATAGAGAATCTTTATCTCACTTGTTGATTGGATTTCACACCCTAGACTAGTGGCTTCATCATCTTATCCAAATGATAGAAGAGCTGGCCGCGGGGTGCCTAGCCCCAAATTAATACAAACAAATTCTCTTCACTATTTTGCCCCTGATTTATCCGTCAAACCATAATTGTGTAAACAAAAGAGAAAGAGGGATGACCTTGTGGAAAAGTTGCGTCCTTCACCATGGGAGCCTCTCTTGTGAATCCAGTTGGCTTGTGACGTACTGTATTTTCTATTTAAAATTCGTTGACATTAACATACATCTCCCAAAATATAGACACTCCTTCACGGAATGTGATTGTTGGCAGGCACCCGAGGATTCGGTTAGCCATGGTTTGTGAAAGATGGATGGGAGGAGTATAAAACTTTTAATACCTTTGTTAATAAAATAAAATCTCTAGCATATGAGTGATCCTTTCTTCCCTCTACGAAGGGCCTTTCTTTTACTTTTATGTTGAGTCTCCATCTTCTAACTTTATGCACAGTTGAGCGAGCAATTTTGTCATTCTGTGTTCTATGTGGATTTGTCCCATAAACATCAATAATTACTTCATAATGCGATATTATTTGTTCTTAAATTATTTGTTCTAGTATTCCTCATGAACTTTGAAGGTATTCTGGAATTTATGTTTTGAACCACTCTTAAGGACTAGCGAAATATCACTTTGCCATGATTTCTTTATACCTGAAAAAAATGTCTACATTTCTTTGCATTATTATTCACGATCCTTTATTTGAGATACTCTTTATGATGCAAAGTAATTGCTATGCTTTATTATTAAAGTTCTATTTATCATGTTTGTGTTTGAAGTTCTATGATCTCAGCGTGCATATGCTTTTACATTAGATTGATCAAGTTTATGTTAGTAGCATGTCACCTCAGGAATTATGGTTTTATTGTTTACCTACTCGAGGACGAGTAGGAACTAAGCTTGGGGATGCTTGATACGTCTCCAACGTATCTATAATTTATGATGCTCCCTGGTCATATTATGTCAATTGCTACTTGTTTTCTCCCTTATTTATATCATTTTTATACGTTTTCCGGGAATAACCTATCAACATGTAGCATCCCACTTTTTACCAAAAGTGAAACACCTGTGTTATGTGCTAGTCCCTGGATCAATGCTAGCACCACAGTACAAAACTTGAAGGTATCATTGCATAAGAGTCAAAATTATTACAACTGGATCCAGAGTAGTCAAATATAACTTATTACAAGGTGCATAGCCTTATAGGCTAGCTAACACTCAACAGAAGTAACATAGCAATGAGCCTCCATCTTCAAGCATGCGCCACATGCAAACATGTTGGGTGTAGTCTCGAGTCCAGAAAAGACATCCTCATTCTTCATCAGAAGATCCTGCACGTTGGAATATGCAGCCCCCGAGGGAGATCAGTACAATGATGTACTGGCAAATGACACCTATGGTGGATATATAATGGCAATGTCTAATACTACATGATAACTTTGGTTGGGTGGATTTTGTGACTATTTGCAAAAGCCAATTTTCTCCTAACACTTTTATAAACCCATTTTTTTTGAAGGGTGGCAACATTGGAAAATATCCAAGCACCACAAGTACCATTTACTTGGTCAAAATTTTAATTCTGAAAATGGTGATGTGATTCTTCCGTTCATCCTTGTCCAGCTGCTCGATGTTGTCCATAACCGGGGACACGGCTAAGATCTTAGTTTGTAGACTCTGCAGAGCTTGTGCACTTTCACCTTCAGACTCAACTCAACCCAAAAATCCTATACACTCTGGGTGCATTAAGGAAAGGAGAAGAATCGAGACGAGATCTTTCAGAAGCAAGAATCCAACCCAATGGCAAGACCCGTTCCACCTATAATTATGCTACATCTGCTTGTCAAGCCCGGGCTGAACCCTCACAACTTAGTTGATCAAGACAGAGCCCATATGACTAAAGGTTGCACGGTAAGCAATCAAAACTCGGGGAACGTCATAATCACTTTGTTCCTGGGTGGCATTCCTTCAAGTGAACTCCCCTCGGGGAGACACTCAACTCTCGACAGCCCCGCAATACCTTTCCACCCAGGTGGTTCATTGAGGTTATATTATTATTTTATTTTCCACAAATAATAAAAATACCAGTATTTGAGCATGCCTAAGCATAACTAAACTTGAGGTTGTTGAGTGGCAAGGTTCAAAATGGGGTGGCTACACACTACTAGGATAATAGCATAGCATAAATACTTTATAAAAGAACCTATCATGCATACTACTAAAAATCCACTAATGCTTATTGAAAATATAGGTGTGTTATGGGGTGTCACTTGCCTTGACAGTAGGATGAGTAAGAACAGCAACCACAATTGTAGAATTGCTCCTCCTCACAATCTATACAAACAAAGTAACCACACATAAGCAAACTATAAAAGAAAACATTACATAAACATGTATGCATGATATGCAATGATGTATAGATCCCACAAATGTAATAACATAATGTTGTTCTTAGATTTCCTTAATATGTAAAACTTAGGAAAAACAATTTAGATACTAAATTATAATTATAGCATTTTTTTGTGTGTTTCTTTAATGGATCTATTTAACCAAAAACAAAGAGTATGATGTTATGGTGGCCTAAATGTTGTTATCTTATACTCTCTGTGTAGATTGTATCTTAACAAAACCATAGCACTTGGATTTTCTCAAAAAGGAGTTATAGAATTAAAGTTATGATCAAAATAGTGAAAAGTGAAGATCTGTGAATAACAAGTTTGTGCACGTGTCAAAAATATAAATCTATAGATCCATTGTGTTCTACTCATCTTGCTGATTTCAAAAAGTACAAAATCATTGGAAATGGAGTTACAGAACGAAAGTTATTGAATTTACAAGTTTAAGTTCTAATTCTGTTTATTTCTGTTTTTAAAAGAAAATGACCGATCCGTGGGGTGTGAAACGGAGCCCTCTGATTGGTCCGTACCCCTTCGCACGGATTGACGAACGTGAACCGCAGGATTTAAAGTGAGATGATGCCATGATGCAAATGTATGCATGATGTTATTGAATTTTGAAAATCTTGGGATGTTACAGACTAACCCCCTTAAGATGAAGCTCGCCCTCGAGCTTCGGAAAGGTCAGCAAATAGGTGTGGGTGGTCTTCTCGAAGATCATCTTCTCGCTCCCACGTAGCTTCTTCTACAGTGTGGTGACTCCACTGAACTTTGCAAAATTTGAGGGTTTTGGTGCGGGTAACTCTTTCTGCAGTTTCTAGTATCTTGATTGGCTTCTCTTCGTAAGTCAGATCACTCTCCAATTGTACTTCCTCAAGAGGTACAGTATCTTTCAAAGCAGTTTCCAGCATCTCAGGGTGACACTTCTTTAGTTGACTGACATGAAACACATTATGGACTGCAGACAAAACCTCAGGCAATTCTAACTCATAAGCCACTTCACCTTTGCGAGACAAAATCTTGAATGGTCCTATGAATCGAGGTGCTAATTTTCCTTTGATTCCAAATCTCTTGACACCACGAAGTGGTGATACTCTTAGGTAAGTTCTATCACCAACTTCATAAGTGACATCTCTGCGTTTGTTATCCGCATAGCTCTTCTGTCTTGACTGGGCTATCTTGAGTCTATCCCTAATCAACCTAACTTTCTCCTCTGCATCTTGAATTATATCAGGACCAAAGAAACTTCGTTCTCCTACACCACTCCATAGTAATGGTGTAGTGCACTTTTTCCCGTATAATGCTTCAAACGGTGCCATCTCAATACTTGCCTGATAACTGTTGTTGTAAGAGAACTCTGCGTAAGGCAAGTTATCCTCCCAGCTGGAACCATAGTCTAGGGCACATGCTCTCAGCATATCCTCCAATATTTGGTTCACTCTTTCGGTTTGTCCATCGGTCTGTGGGTGAAATGCTGTACTAAATTCCAGTCTGGTACCTAAGGACTCATGTAGTTGTTTCCAAAAATGAGATGTAAACTGGGTACCTCTATCAGAAACAATGCTCTTGGGTACACCATGCAGACATACAATTCTCTTCATGTAAATTTCTGCTAGCTTAGCACTAGTGTAGGTGGTCTTTACTGGTAGAAAATGAGCTACCTTTGTTAAACGATCGACCACTACCCAAATAGAGTCATAACCAGACTTAGTCCTGGGTAACCCAGTAATAAAATCCATACCAATTTGTTCCCACTTCCAATCTGGTACCTTCAATGGTTGTAATAGTCCTGCTGGCTTTTGATGTTCTGCTTTTACTCTACTACACACATCACATTTTGCTATAAACTCTGCGATGTCTTTCTTCAAGTTATTCCACCAGAATCTCTCCTTCACATCCATGTACATTTTGGTATTACCTGGATGAATCGAGTAGGGTGTTTCATGTGCTTCTTGCAAAATCAGCTTCCTAAGATCAGTGTCATTAGCTACACACACACGTTTCTCGAACCATAAGGTCCCTTGCTCATCCTCATGAAATCCCTTAGCTTTTCCTATGCTTAGGTTGACTTTTATTTCCTCTATATCTTTATCTCCTTTCTGGGCTTCACGTATTCTGTCCATCAAAGTTGGTTGTACCACCAATGATGTTATGAAACCCTCGGGTACTATTTCTAGTCTAAGATCCTTGAATGCATTGCACAAATCCTCAGGTAGTTCACCCGCCGTGAGGCCATTAACGTAAACCTTGCGGCTTAGAGCATCAGCTACTACATTGGCCTTACCGGGATGGTATTGCAAACTCAGGTCATAATCCTTAATAAGTTATAACCATCTTCTTTGTCTCATGTTCAATTCTTTCTGTGTGAATATGTATTTTAAACTCTTGTGGTCTGTGAAGACTTCACATCTTTTTCCCATCAAATAGTGTCTCCAGGTTTTCAAGGCATGTACCACTGAAGCTAACTCTAGATCATGTGTTGGATAGTTAACCTCATGTTTCTTGAGTTGTCTAGAGGCATATGAGGCTACCTTTCCTCCTTGCATGAGAACACTTCCAAGTCCTTGGCGTGAGGCGTCACAATAAACTTGGAATTCCTTCTCTAAATCTGGTAAGCATAGGACTGGGGCTGTCACCAATCGTTTCTTCAATTCTTGAAAACTAGTTTCACACGCATCAGTCCACTCAAACTTCTTTTCCTTTTTTAACAACTCGGTCATGGGCTTAGCAATTTTTGAAAAATTCTCTATGAATCTCCGGTAATAACCAGCCAAACCTAGGAAACTACGAATCTCCCCAACATTCTTAGGTGATTCCCAATCCATTACTGCTGCTACTTTGGAGGGATCAACAGCAATTCCTTCCTTTGACACTATGTGTCCAAGAAATCCCACTTCACTTAGCCAGAACTCACACTTACTAAACTTGGCATAAAGTTTGTGCTCCCTAAGCTTCTCCAAAATCAAACGGAGGTGACTTTCATGTTCCTTAGTGCTCTTGGAATAGATCAAAATGTCGTCAATGAAGACTACGACAAACTTGTCTAGAAATTCCATGAACACTTTGTTCATCATATTCATGAAGTATGAAGGGGCATTGGTTAAACCAAATGGCATTACCGTATACTCATACGATCCATATCTAGTAACAAAGGCTGTCTTGGGTATATCATGTTCCCTAATCTTCAATTGGAAATATCCCGATCGAAGATCAATCTTGGAAAACACACATGCTCCCTCCAATTGATCAAACAGATCATTGATTCTAGGCAACGGGTACTTGTTCTTGATAGTCACTTCATTCAGAGAACGATAATCCATAACTAAACGTTGACTCCTATCTTTCTTCTCCACAAACAGAACTGGTGCTCCCCATGGTGATGAACTTTCACGAATAAAACCTTTCCCGAGTTGTTCTTCTAATTGTTTCTTAAGTTCCTTTAGCTCATCAGTAGACATGGGGTAAGGTCTTTTTGCTATGGGGCCAGTGCCCGGCAATAGATCAATGAGAAACTCCACATCCCTATCAGGTGGCATTCCTGGTAATTCCTCGGGAAAAACATCGGGGTACTCCCTCACGATGGATACTTGATCTAGGCTAACCCCCTTAAGAGAATTGAGCATAACCCCTTTTATTTCCATGTTGGATTTGAATCTAATCCTCTTTCCTTCTGGGGTGGTGAGTGTAATTGCTCTGTTTGCACAATCTATGACCCCTCCAAAAGTGGTCATCCAATCCATCCCGAGAATAACATCTAGTCCTTGGGACTCTAGAATTACGAGATGGGTTGGAAATTTATATTTTCCAATTTCCAAGGTAAGCTGCCTACATCCGGTGTTGACGAGCATTTCTCCACCTGGGGAGCTTACTCTAATGGTTTTCCCTATGGTTTCAGTGGGTAGCCCATTTTTATTTACAAAAGCCCTTGATATGAATGAATGAGATGCTCCAGTATCAAATAAAACCAATGCTGTAAATGAGTTGAGTAGAAACGTACCAATCACAGCATCGGGCTCATCCATCACTTATTCCACATTGACATGGTTCACATGTCCCTTCTGAAAGGGGTTGGGTTTTGTAGAGTCATCAGCTTTCTTCTCTGTGCACTCAGTTGCATAGTGTCCTTGTTTCCTACACTTGAAGCATGTCACCTGGGATAGATCCTTCTTCCCCTCAGAGTTATGCCGGTGATGTCCATTGCCATGATTATGTCCATTGTGACTGTTTCCCTTGAAACCCCCATTGTTACCCCTGTATCCACCATTATGATTGTGTCCATGGTGCTTGTGTCCATGGCCATTGTTGTGGTGGCTCCAGGATTTGTGGCCACTACCTTCAGAGAAATGCTGCTTCTTGTGTGATGGCTCAGAGTGAGTCTTACTAACTCCAAACTTTCTCTTTCTGTTCTCTTCCTTCCTCATATTGTTATCTAGAGTGATGGCTTGGTCTAGCAGAGTTTGATAATTTGGAGCATAAGCTACAGACAGAGGTATCTTCAGTTCTCCCTTGAGTCCACTAAGGAATTTATCCTTCCTCTTAGCATCAGTATCAATATCTTCTGGTGCATACCTTGATAAGGTGTAGAAATCATCCATATATTCCTTCAAGGTCCTACCTCCCTGTTTCAGACTGCGGAACTCATCCCTCTTCAGATTCATTATTCCTGAAGAAATATGAGCATTACGAAAACCTTCTTTGAAAGCATCCCAAGTCATTCCCTCTAAAGGATGGGTCACCTGATAGGTCTCCCACCACATTGCAGCGGGTCCTTCGAGCAGGTGAGCAGTGAACCTCACCTTTTCAGCATCAGTGCATTCACAAGTAACTAGATCCTTGTTAACTGAGCGGAGCCAGTCATCTGCCACTATCGGTTCTGAGGCAAAGGAAAACTTGTTAGGTTTAAGCCTTAGAAATCTTGCCAGTCTATCCACTGGGGGTGGCGGTGGAGGGTTGTTGTTGTTGTTATTGTTGTTGTTGTTTGCTGCCAAAATCTGAGTCATCATTTGCATAAGCTGAGTCTGGGCTGCCATCATCTGTTGCATCGCGTCATTGTTGTTGTTATTCTCGTTGTCACGACGAGGAGGCATCTGTGGTGGTTTTCAGCATAAGTTAAGATAGATCTAAGGAGAAAAGTCTTCCTACCCATGCACAGACATAAAGGTAATACACAAGGGTAAAGTTTGGAAAGAAAACTTAAGGATTTATTTTGCTAGAACATGGAATTTTGCCTTATCACTAAATCGATTGGTCAAACTTAAGCTCGAAAAACATCAACTTGGTGATCGAACTAAAGAATCTACTCTTCAACCATGACGTCTTCTTCTTCTTCAACTTCTTCAATCGTAATTCCTTCACCTGCGAGGATGGCCTTGAGTTCCTTCACTTCTTTCTCCAGGGTATCGTTCTTCTCTTGTAACTCTCTCTTCTCACCACGTATCTTTCCTATCAACGCGTAATCAGCCTCTAAGTAAAGGTCGTTGTCTTCTAGTTTTGACTTCAGGTCTCTAATCTCTTGGTTCTTCGTCTTGATTCTCTTTTCTTGACTCAGCAACTTCTTGTCTTGAGTCTTCAACTTCTCATCTTGAGTGTGGACTATCTCTTCTAGAGTCTTCACCTTCTCTTCTGCCTCCTTGAGTTGGCCGCGTAATTCATCATTCAACAGTAGCTCGTAGTACTTTTCTTCCTCGAGGTCCTTGACATGAATCTCTAAGTTTTGAAGATACTGGCGTAAAGGAGTAGCTTTGGTTTCTGGGGCTAAGATGTAGGGTTCCCCATGTTCATTACGTCTGCCTAGAGAAAAGGAGTAGTGATTCTTCAACTCCCGATAATGCTTCCCACAGAGACGTCCTATCAGCTCTTGCATGACGAGGTTGAGGCCTCTCTCCATGGAGTCGCTGATCACTTTGATCGTGATGTCTTCGGTTGTGGGCTCGGTTTGGCGTCCTGGCTGAAGAAGTCTGACTCCCCAGCAGCCTTCTTTGCTAAACTTGTTCAGGTGTTTCCCTCTGATGGTGGGTGTGGGCAGCGCCAACAGTGTGACTATCTCGAGAACATGGCCTCCAAAGTGAGTGTTGATGATGTCCTTGGTGTCGTTGAAGTTGAAGCTCTCCATCTTGAGTCATAAGAGTAAAGGAACATAAGTTTTAATGCAGAAGGTAAAGGAGTACTAGGAAGTGCATAAATACTTAGAAAATATTAAACTTTCTCTAAGGTGATCATGGATTATTAACAACTTATTGTAAATTTGGATATTCACTATAGTGAGAGATACAGGCACCCGCAAGCCAATCATGGAACGGTCTCGTGTCCGTGGACACGTAAAGTTGTCCGGGCCGCTTCAATCTCACTATGCCGCTAGGATCCAAAAGTTCTCAAAGGAGTCAATAAATTTGATCAACAAGGGTTTTCTAGACCTAAGGGCTCGAACCTACAGGCAACACTTCGCTCTGATACCATTTTGTAGCATCCCACTTTTTACCAAAAGTGAAACACCTGTGTTATGTGCTAGTCCCTGGATCAATGCTAGCACCACAGTACAAAACTTGAAGGTATCATTGCATAAGAGTCAAAATTATTACAACTGGATCCAGAGTAGTCAAATATAACTTATTACAAGGTGCATAGCCTTATAGGCTAGCTAACACTCAACAGAAGTAACATAGCAATGAGCCTCCATCTTCAAGCATGCGCCACAGGCAAACATGTTGGGTGTAGTCTCGAGTCCAGAAAAGACATCCTCATTCTTCATCAGAAGATCCTGCACGTTGGAATATGCAGCCCCCGAGGGAGATCAGTACAATGATGTACTGGCAAATGACACCTATGGTGGATATATAATGGCAATGTCTAATACTACATGATAACTTTGGTTGGGTGGATTTTGTGACTATTTGCAAAAGCCAATTTTCTCCTAACACTTTTATAAACCCATTTTTTTTTGAAGGGTGGCAACATTGGAAAATATCCAAGCACCACAAGTACCATTTACTTGGTCAAAATTTTAATTCTGAAAATGGTGATGTGATTCTTCCGTTCATCCTTGTCCAGCTGCTCGATGTTGTCCATAACCGGGGACACGGCTAAGATCTTAGTTTGTAGACTCTGCAGAGCTTGTGCACTTTCACCTTCAGACTCAACTCAACCCAAAAATCCTATACACTCTGGGTGCATTAAGGAAAGGAGAAGAATCGAGACGAGATCTTTCAGAAGCAAGAATCCAACCCAATGGCAAGACCCGTTCCACCTATAATTATGCTACATCTGCTTGTCAAGCCCGGGCTGAACCCTCACAACTTAGTTGATCAAGACAGAGCCCATATGACTAAAGGTTGCACGGTAAGCAATCAAAACTCGGGGAACGTCATAATCACTTTGTTCCTGGGTGGCATTCCTTCAAGTGAACTCCCCTCGGGGAGACACTCAACTCTCGACAGCCCCGCAATACCTTTCCACCCAGGTGGTTCATTGAGGTTATATTATTATTTTATTTTCCACAAATAATAAAAATACCAGTATTTGAGCATGCCTAAGCATAACTAAACTTGAGGTTGTTGAGTGGCAAGGTTCAAAATGGGGTGGCTACACACTACTAGGATAATAGCATAGCATAAATACTTTATAAAAGAACCTATCATGCATACTACTAAAAATCCACTAATGCTTATTGAAAATATAGGTGTGTTATGGGGTGTCACTTGCCTTGACAGTAGGATGAGTAAGAACAGCAACCACAATTGTAGAATTGCTCCTCCTCACAATCTATACAAACAAAGTAACCACACATAAGCAAACTATAAAAGAAAACATTACATAAACATGTATGCATGATATGCAATGATGTATAGATCCCACAAATGTAATAACATAATGTTGTTCTTAGATTTCCTTAATATGTAAAACTTAGGAAAAAAAATTTAGATACTAAATTATAATTATAGCATTTTTTTGTGTGTTTCTTTAATGGATCTATTTAACCAAAAACAAAGAGTATGATGTTATGGTGGCCTAAATGTTGTTATCTTATACTCTCTGTGTAGATTGTATCTTAACAAAACCATAGCACTTGGATTTTCTCAAAAAGGAGTTATAGAATTAAAGTTATGATCAAAATAGTGAAAAGTGAAGATCTGTGAATAACAAGTTTGTGCACGTGTCAAAAATATAAATCTATAGATCCATTGTGTTCTACTCATCTTGCTGATTTCAAAAAGTACAAAATCATTGGAAATGGAGTTACAGAACGAAAGTTATTGAATTTACAAGTTTAAGTTCTAATTCTGTTTATTTCTGTTTTTAAAAGAAAATGACCGATCCGTGGGGTGTGAAACGGAGCCCTCTGATTGGTCCGTACCCCTTCGCACGGATTGACGAACGTGAACCGCAGGATTTAAAGTGAGATGATGCCATGATGCAAATGTATGCATGATGTTATTGAATTTTGAAAATCTTGGGATGTTACACAACAAGATGCCAAGTGCCAGTTCCCTGTTTTCTGCTGTTTTTGGTTTCAAAAAAATTGTTCTGGAAACATTCTTGGAATTGGTCCCCACAAAGACCGAAGTGCCTATTTTCCTTGGAAGCATCCAGAACACCGAAGGAGAGTCGAAAACGGGCACCAGGGGGCCACAAAATAGGGTGGCACTGTAGAGGCCCCAAACCGGAAGGTTCAGAACCCCTCATATGCATTCATTCACAATCCCAGAATAGCCAGTTGTGAACAACATACGTAGTTGGCATACAGAATACATCATCCATTACACGAATAATAGAGTCTTACATAAATGGTCACATGACCAAGTTCTTGATAACTGTCACACAGGACAGACATTCAAAATAAACACAGCGGAAGTCGATAAGCATAGCGTAGTAGTACCCGAGTCACGCCTCATCCTACAGGCTGCTGACTGGGAGACGCCTCATCCTAACTCGCAGGGCCATCAGCGTAGAACTCCTCCTCATAGAACTCCTCCTGGGGTGGCTCCTCATAGTCTGATAAGTAGATACCAGGGGCGAAACCAAATGAGTACATTTGAATGTACTCAACAAGACATCCTTTATGAGCTTACAATAATGCATACATGCTTATTTGGTGGAGTGGGTAGGCCATACATATGGTTCAGCTACCCATGACAGATAAAAGATTTATCATGGTTGATTCTTCAAGTTTAGTCCTTTGTGGATAAATCATTTAAAATAATGTAGTTTTTCTCTCGTAGATATCACATATCTTGGAGGTTTTATAAGACTTTTAGAAAAGAAAGTTTTCTTTTCAGAAACTTCTAGTAATAGTTTCCTTCTCATTAGTATCTCGCAGATACCAAATCATTCCTCCATAGTACCTCGCAGGTACAAAGCCGTCCTTCAAAACCTCTTTTGAAAAGTTGACACAATACTAGCTACATGGCCATTCAACCGTCCATATCCGAGGACGCGGCTATCTCGAAATAGTTTTACTCTGCAGAGGTGTACACATTTCCACTAGATCCAGAATCCGCCATGAAACAACCATGGACTGTCCTCAACCTATGAGAACATCAGATAACTGATCTTGACTATCCACTATGTACAAGCTAGAACATGACTATCTCTTCAATTGGGTTCCCCCCTCCCCGGCAAGCCGTGTCGCACACCGCCCAGACAGGAGGCCCAACTGCTACATCCGGAGGGAAATTAATCCCACACTTTAGATGTACCGTATCCTCCACTACTAGTGACATTTCGGTTCGGAGGATCCAATCCCCTATAGCACTTGAGATAGCTCACATACTAACCATAACAAGTTTTTAATCAAGCCCCTACCCATATCGGGGTAAAGTGGCAGTACGATAATAGTTTTCCAGCGAAGACTAGGTTATGTGTCTTTTGTAAACATTTCTCGAAAATTTCCCATCATGACATCCTTCCGGTAGACAGGGTCTCACCCTTCCTCCGGAGTTTTTCTTCCATAAGGTAATTTTTTACAAAAACACATTTTATGTAGTTCATTTAAGAACTCAAGTTTTAAGTTGGTTAATGGTATGTATATACCATTTAGTGGCTAAGGGCTTGGCAATACCAAGTTGACTATTAATATGATTCCTTCTTCTAATAATATTAATAGTAGTAGTATTCACAACAAAAATAGTTTTGAGAGTATAGTTTTGTGAAAAATTCAGAAGTGAAAAGCATGCATGATAGATAATGATAAGTATTTATACAGCAAGCATTAGGATGGCTTGCCTTGGTACAAGTGATGGTCCTGGTCCTGAAAGTAACAGGAGTTGCAATACCCCTCTTCAGCAATTCCTTCCTCCTCGTTTTCTAACGTCGTAAAAAGAAATAAAGGCACACTTTCAGAGCCAACCAAGACAAACAATGCTACAAGTGATACATATAGCAAGCAATTAAAATGTAACACTCAAGACATTCAATTATCCCTTAAGGAAATTGACATTAAAAACCACAGTGGGAAAATCTGCTTTTTCCTAGTGTTTATGTGTGGTCAAACTTAATGATTTTAAGTCAAGAGCATCATGGATCAGTGGGGTAAAACACATGTTACTAGACAGTAGGGTGTCACATAAAACACAATTTGATGTCTAAAAACTTCCCCCAATATTCTCTATGGCAAGTACAAATAATAAGCTAAAATATGCAAGTGGTGAAAAAGGCTCATGACAACAAGTCAAGCTCATTTTCCACCATGATAAAAAAAATACCAGTGGGTGTTCCACTAGCATAATGCTTCATAAAGAGGTTAATAAGCCTCTGGTCACATTTCTAAAAATGCTCAAAACAAACAAACTAGTCCCACAAACTCCTACTCATACTAGTAGAAACTTGGGAAAAATACTAGACTAGTTTATACTTCACTTGTTAATCTTAGGCACAAGTGTGCAAACTAACAGAGGTAAAATACTCCTATAATCAGTACCAAAATGCTACTGGATCCCCCAAAACAAAATAATAAGTCTAGCTATTAACCAAGGAAAAACTAGACTAAAATTGCTACACATGTGAGGGAATTAAATCTAGGCACCCAAATGATACTCAAGCAATTTCTAATACTTGAGGGAAAATTAACAGAGGTGAAAACACAAGTATAACAATGCCACAAGAACATTTCATCCTCTGTTTTCAACCACAAAGAATCATATTTTTCCTTAGTGGAAAACAAGACAAAAGGCATGCATGAATAATCTAGTAGGAAATCTAGACCTTAAGCAATGCTATTTTAAAACCATCCTAAACTTAAACACCAAGTAACCAGAGGTGGTATATCCTAAATAACAGTACCCAAATGGTACTGGTTCCATGAAAAATAATCTAGCAATGAGCCTAAGAAGCAAAACATGGTTCACTCAAACATAAGTAAAAAAAAAAGTAACTATGAGCAAGACTTATGCATGAAAAATGATTCTAAAAATTCTACCACTCAAACCATTCATTCTAGCATGTTCATATAACTTGTAAACATCATAAACACACTAGAAAACAACATTACAAACAAGAAAACAACATTTGCATATCACAATAAGAACATACAAAACAAGATCTAGGAATTTAAAATTAGGCAGAAAAGTGCTAAAACTTGTTCTGTCTCCCTAATTTTTTCTATGGCTCCAAAAATTAAATCCTTATAGGATGTGATAGTCCTTAACAATACAAAGCCTCTCCAATTGGTCCCACTCAAAAATGATGTCTCAAACTCCCCCTAAAATTCTTGGAATAGCTCACAGATGTTTCACCAAAATGGATGGCATTTCCAAATGGTAATTCACCTTGGTGCAAACTAAAATTCTACTGGTAGGTATTGATAAGGGCTTTCCAAAACAGTTGAGTTTGCTCAAAAATGTTTTGTATTTTTGAAGTTCTATTCATTTAAAATTTAAGGGTACTGTCTGGCAAAATGGCTATAGAAAAATAACTAAGAGTCAAAACATTATTCTGCAAAAGGGAGGTGGTTGTGATTTTGTATGGCTACATGTACAAAAATTGGCAAAGCCAAATAAAATAGTTTGCTCACTTTCCTAGGCCAAAAGCTAACAGGTATAATTCTGCCAGAAAAATTTGATTTAAAAATAACAGGGACAAGCCCAGATGGGCTGGATTCGCTGCGCGTGGCCCAACTAGCGCCTAGGCTAGCCCAGCTGCTCGCGCGCAGGGGCGGGGGATGCGGGAAAAGGCCGTTCAAGCGTGGCCGTTAATCTTGAGATCAACGGTCCGCGTCTTTCTTCCTCCTCTGGCCTAACGCGGCTGAACCGGCGTCGAACACTTCACGGGCACGCACGGGACGAGCGGGGTGCTCACCTAGGGGGTCCGTGGAGCGGCGCGTGGTGGCGGTGGTGCAGTGGGAGGCTGGTGGCGCGGTGGTGGCGACGTTCGTTTCCCCGACTGTGAGCTCCTCTCCGTGGCGGCATGGCGGACACGGCGGCGATGGCGCGGGTTCTCCTGCAAGCGAATGGACCGCGGAGGATGTCAGGGAGGTGGCCAAGGCTACGGGGAGCATGCTCGTGCGAAAATGCCGAGCACTTACGCACGGATTTGCTCGGTTCGCTTCGATGAGTCTTGCGGTGGCCGGCGGCGAGAATCTGCCCGTGCCGCTCGCACACGGCGAGGCACGGCCTAGATTTTCATGGGTGGGGGAGTGGATGGTGGTGGAGTGCCCTGGCGAGACGGCAAGCCCTCGGAGGCTTTGTAGGCATGGGGCCCGTGTGGGTGCTCTCGGTGCACATGTGTGCGTGCGCGTTGGCAAGCAGAGGAATTGGGGGGCCGTTTTCTCGTTGTCTCCCGAGCCAGGGGCGGTGCCCAACTTACTAGTCACCACAGTGGAGCTAGGGTGGAGAGACATGAGGGTTTTTAGGCCATGCCACTAGCACACCCCCCTCCTACCCGAGCCCTACTTTCCCTCCTCTTTTCTTCCTTGCTAAGGCATGCCTCGGGCCAACAAGCACATGGGGTTACAGAGGGATCCAAGGCAATCACATTAGACACCAATTTTATTTAAATCCATGAAGAATTGGCAGAGAAACAAACCTCCAAAGTTTGGTTCAAAAACAGTTTTCAGAAAATTCAGTAAAAGACTTAGTGAAATTTTCACTAAGTGTTGGAAAAACAGGGGTTTGAAGCAAAAGTTTGCTTCTGTTTGATTGGGCAATTGAACTTGGATTTTGGAAATTCAAGTTGCTAATTGTTATATGTACTTTCTAGTTTGAGAAAACAACAAGTACACAAGAAATTGAGTTGGTTAACCTTCTGAAAACATCTGCCCAAAAAGCTATGTTTCTGTTTTCCAAATAGAATTGGTTTTTCAATATTTTTATACTAGGAAAACAATCATGGATTAGATTGTTTTCCAAGTGCTAAATTCAAACCAGTGGCATATAGTTGTACTAACTAACATGTTCAACCATAATACAACAAGAAAACAACAAATCAAATATGTTTGCTTCCTGAAAACAAGTGTGGAAAACAGCTAGTCATGTTGTTTTTCTGCTAAATGTTTAAATAGGAAATAAATTCCCAAAGCTATTTAAATCCCAACCAAAGTGTTTCCTTGGTCAAGACATGACTAAATAATGCTATCATGAGTGAATCAAGTATTCCCCAAACTTTGAGAAGAAATTTCTTAGGGTTTCCAGTTGAAAAACATCAGGCAGAAAATAATCAATCATCAGGGAAAATCCTCAAGTGAGTGAAAAGAAACACACCACTTATATTTCATAGATAAACATGACTACACAAACATGTTGTCCACTTAATTGTCTTACAAAAGTCTTAAGAGGCTTGCTAATTTAATATTAGACAAGTGCTTAAAAACAGGGGTGTTACAAATCTCCCCCCCCCCTTAAAAGAATCTCGTCCCGAGATTAGCGGGTCTAGGTTTTAAGAAAATCAGGGAACTCCTTCCTGATATCATCCTCACGCTCCCAGGTAGCTTCTTCCTCAGAATGATTCGTCCACTGAATCTTAAGGAATTTTATAGCACGCCTCCTGGTAGCACGCACAATCTCCTCGAGAACCCGCAGGGGTCTATCACGATAAGTCAAGTCATCATTGATATCAATGGTCCTGAAATCTATGTCTTGATACGAGAGATCCTTCTCAGGTACTTGCAGACATTTCCGGAGCAATGACACATGGAAAACATTGTGAAACGCAGATAGCTCCTCAGGTAATTCTAATTGATAAGAAACTTCGCCACGACGTGCCAAGATCTTAAATGGGCCAATATACCTGGGTGCCAGCTTTCCCTTGACATGGAAACGCTGCATCCCTTTGAGTGGCGTAACACGAAGGTACACGAAATCTCCAATGCTGAAAGAGACATCACGACGCTTCGTATCAGCATAACTCTTCTGACGAGATTGAGCTGTCTTTAAACGTTCCCGAATAAGCTGAACCTGCTCTTCTGCAGCTTTCAAAGTGTCCACACCAAAAACCTGACTGTCTCCAGTCTCAGTCCAATTTAGAGGTGTGCGGCATTTACGTCCATACAGTGCTTCAAAAGGGGCCATTTGCAAGCTAGACTGATAACTGTTGTTGTAAGAAAACTCCGCGAAAGGCAGACAGTCTTCCCACTTAATTCCATAGGACAACACACAAGCACGGAGCATGTCTTCCAGAATTTGGTTCACACGCTCTGTCTGTCCATCAGTCTGTGGGTGATAGGCTGTGCTAAAAGCTAATTTGGTTCCCAAACTCTCGTGCAACTTCTTCCAAAATCTGGATGTGAACTGTGTACCTCGATCAGACACAATCCTGCTCGGGACTCCGTGCAGGCTGACAATCCGAGTAATGTAAAGAGCAGCAAGCTGATCTCCACGATAGGTGGTCCTGACAGGAATAAAGTGAGCAACTTTCGTGAGCCTGTCCACGACAACCCATATAGAATCATTTCCTTGGCTGGACCTAGGAAGTCCTGTGATGAAGTCCATCCCTACTTCATCCCATTTCCAAACAGGTACTTGCAACGGCTGGAGCAAGCCAGCGGGACGCTGGTGCCCAGCTTTTACTTGCTGGCAGACATGGCACTTGGCTACAAATGAAGCAATCTCTCGCTTCATTCCATGCCACCAGAATCTCTCCTTCAGGTCTTGATACATCTTTGTTCCTCCAGGATGGATAGAATACATGGTCTCATGGGCTTCGACCATGATGGTCTGCTTGAGATCAGACTAAGAGGGAACACAAATACGGCCTTCATACCATAATCCCCCATCAGCATCGATAGTAAACCCAGCAACCTTCTCCTTCTCCATGCGGGCCTTAATACCATCAATACTTTTCTGGCCTTTCTGCGCCTCTTTGATTTGGTCAACCAGAGTTGGTTTAAGTTCTATGGCGTCCAACATACCATAGCTGACCACTTCAATGCCAAGTTGGTCAAGCTCTTTCCACAACTCGGGCTGCCTTACTAGAATCATAGCATTTACAGAGGCCGGCTCTCGACTAAGAGCATCTTCAACTACATTTGCCTTCCCAGGGTGATAATGAATACTCAGATCATAATCTTTAATGAGCTCAATCCAGCGGCGCTGCCTCATGTTGAGCTCACGTTGAGTAAAGATATACTTTAAACTCTTATGATCCGTGTAAATTTCCACTCTTCTTCCCATAAGAAAGTGTCGCCATGTTTTGAGGGCATGCACAACAGCAGCAAGCTCTAAGTCATGAGTGGGGTAATTCAACTCGTGGGGTCTCAACTGGCGGGATATAAAAGATATCACTTTCCCTTCTTGCATAAGTACGCTTCCAAGAACAAGCTTAGAAGCGTCACAATATACGTCGAAATTCTTGGTGATATCCGGCATTATAAGGATTGGAGCGGTCACAAGTCGATGCTTCAACTCATTGAAACCCTCTTCACACTTGTCCGTCCATAGGAACTTGCTATCCTTCTTGAGCAACTGGGTGAGGGGTCTGGCTATACTCGAGAATCCCTGAACAAACTTGCGGTAATATCCTGCCAAACCCAGAAAGGATCTGACTTCAGTCTGGTTGGTTGGAGCAGCACGCTTCTCCACAGACTGAACTAGAGTAGGGTCAACAGATATTCCTCCCGCAGATACTACATGTCCAAGAAACCCGACTTCCGTCAACCAGAATTGACATTTACTAAACTTAGCATACAATTGATGCTCACGAAGTGTTCCGAGCACAATTCTCAGATGTTCTTCGTGTTCTTCTTCACTCCGAGAATATATGAGAATGTCGTCAATAAACACCACGACAAACTTGTCTAGAAAATCCATGAATACCTTATTCATGAGATTCATGAAATAGGCAGGGGCATTGGTTAGACCAAAGGACATCACGGTGTATTCATACAGCCCGTAACGAGTGGTGAAAGCAGTCTTGGGAATATAAGTATCACGGACTTTCAATTGGTGATAACCAGTCCGAAGGTCGATCTTAGAGAAGATTACGGCTCCATTCAGCTGGTCAAACAGGTCTTCAATTTTGGGCAACGGGTATTTGTTCTTGATGGTAACATCATTCAACTTGCGGTAGTCCACACATAAACGAGTGGTACCGTCCCGTTTTTCCACAAAAATGATCGGAGATCCCCATGGCGATGCACTAGGGCGAATCAAACCTTTTCTCAACATGTCATCCAGTTGGGTCTTCAACTCATCTAATTCTTTTGGGTTCATCCGATAGGGCTTCTGTGCTATGGGTCCAGTTTCGGGCACTAACTCGATCACAAACTCGATATCCCGATCAGGGGGCATATCGGGTAACTCTTCAGGAAAAACATCCGGGTATTCGCAAACGACCGGGACTTCCTCAAGGTCAGGGTGGGCTATACCAGTGTGGCAGTGAACTTGTGATGAGGGTTTAGTTGCAGTGTACGCAACCTTTTCCCCATCCTCAGAGATCATTTCAATTGATTTCTTAGTGCAGTCAATAACCCCCTTATACTTGGCCATCCAGTTCATACCGAGTACCACTTCTATCCCTTTGGATCCCAGCACTATAAGATCAGCATGAAAAGTTTTCCCTTGTATTTCTACTGGTACTTCATTGCAAATTAGGTTGGCTTTAGTACTATCCCCAGGTATTTGTACTAACATAGGGTTGTCCATACGGGAATGCTTCATACCACTTTTCTCAGCAAAAGGTTTAGTGACAAAGGAATGCGATGCACCAGAATCAAACAGTACTGCGGCTGGCACCGAGTTGACAGGAAACATACCCATCACCATGTCTGGTGCCTCCTGAGCTTCTGCAGCAGTGACGTGGTTCAGGTGTCCCTTCATCCTATTCGGCCGTCCAGTGGAAGGACCATGGTTCATCTTGGTTGCAGTAGGCTGGGCTGTGGCAGTAGCTCTGGTGGGGCACTCACGAGCAAAGTGACCTTCCTTTCCACAGGCAAAGCAACCTCCAGAAGGCTTTGGGCTTGGGTTAGGCTTGGGAGCATTGTTGGAGTTGTTCCCATTTCCACCATTGTTGCCTCCATAGCGGTTTCCATGATTATTCCCAGAATGATTACCATGGTTACCACCATAGCTATTTCCTTCGTACCTCGGTGCATAAGGTGCAGAGTGGTTGTAGTTGTTGGGCCTTGGTGCATAGTTGTGGTTGGGGCGGGGTGCATAAGCAGGCACCTTGTGGGATGGTGGCCTCGCATACGGAGTGTTGCGAGTCCTTTGAGCACTAGGTCCTCCATGCACAGTCATTTTCCTCTTGCGGTTTTCATCAGCAGATTTCCGCTTGTGCTCCAGCACCATAGCGGCATTTGCAAGGGTCTCCAAGTCCTGGAATGGAACCACCACTAGAGCGCGCTGGAGCTCATCATCCAGCCCATTTAAGAACCTCTCCTTCTTCTTATCATCAGTGTTAATATCATCCTGTGCATACCTGGACAGAGTAGTGAAATTTCCCCAGTACTCAGACACAGGCATACTTCCCTACCTCAGCTTCAGAAATTTCTCCCGCATAAGTGCCATCATTCCTTGGGGAATGTGGTACTTGCGGAATCTTGCAGAGAAATCCTCCCAGTTGAACACGTGACCAGCAACAACAGTCTCACGTGTAGTCTCCCACCAAGTTCTGGCAGGACCAGCAAGGAAATGGGAGGCAAACAGGACCTTATCATTCTCCTCAACTGAAGCAACCTCCAGTTTGTTTGCAATGGTGCGGAGCCAGTCGTCAGCATCGAGAGGCTCCACAATCCTAGTGAAGACTGGGGGGTTGGTGTGCTGAAAGTCTCTCAGTCTCGAGCGAGCACCATTGCCATTGCCATTGTTGTTGTTGGCAGCAGCTAGTTGTTGCAGAGCGGCAATGGTAGCTGCACTCTCATCTCGGCTGGCCTGGCGATCTTCCATCAGCAGGGCCAACAGCGCCTCCACTGTGGGTGGTGGTGGCGGTGGGGGTTCGCGACGAGGTGCCATGCTGAAGTGCAAACATGTGTAAGTTTTAGAAGTAAATTCTTGTTTTTGAAAACCCAGTACCTTTAACATTAACAAAAGGAATACGAGTGATATGTTTCAAAAACAAGAGCGGGGCAGTCGCAAACACGGATGAAATGAACGCAAAGTAGTGACAAACATCAAAGAACCAAGCAGAACATTTCATTCATCACAATAACCAAACAGAGTTTTTGACATTACACACACACATTACAAGCCATATCTTACAAGGAAGGCTTCATCGAGCTACATGGGGTGCGATTGGTGGGGTCATCGCAAGGCTACTACTAGCAAAACGATCTAGCATACTTATCTAGCATCTAGACCAGCATCAAGTGCTAAGGGTGAGGAGGCTGTGACTACACAGAGTCGTCACTGTCCCCAACCTCGAAGATACGCTCCTCAGGGTCCTCCTCCTCCTCCTCGCCAAGCAGGTCATCATCATCCTGCTCGCTAGCCTCACTCATATCCATCCCCTCCAAGTCAGACGGAACATCCTCTACTGGCAGGAGCTCCTCAATCTCCCTGCTGAGCTCTGCGCCCTCCTCCTCAAGCTCCTCTATGTCAGAGTCTCTCGCGGCTATGTCGTCACGAGCTATGTGAAGCCTAGTGTGCAGAACTGAGTTAGCCCCCTCCAGAGCCGTCACTCTGCTGGTGAGACGAGCACAGCTCAGACGGGTGGCTTGCAGCTGTCTCTCCAAGGCACGGCTCCTCGCGGTGGCGACCTCAAACTCCTCCCTCAACTGGGACAACTGCTGTGCCAGTGCTCCACTCTCCTCCTGGCTGTCCTGAAGCTCAGCCCTCAGCTCGTCAGTCTCGGCTATCAGTGTGTGGTGCACCAATGTGCCAAGGTGGTGAGCGAGTCGCTGATCGTCCAACCTGTGCTGAGTGCGGTACAATAGAATCTCCATCTCGTCCAAGTGAGGACCAACAGTGGTAGTGTCTGGCTCAACAGGAAGTGGTATGCCCTCCTCATCGCGCCTCCCAATCAACTCGAACCGGGAACCGATGAACATGTACTCCCCAATGTGTGCCAGTCGTGCCACTGACTCCTGAATCACCCGCACGGCTGCCTCGGTCCAAGAACGATCAACCGCACGAAAGACGTAGGCCTCCACTGTCGGGCTCGCCAGAGGTGCACGGATAGTGACCTCCGCGTACCAGTCTCCCTCCAGAGGTGCACCGTCAACTAGACCTCCTCGCAGCTCCGGAAGTGGGCGCCCCAACACAGTAGCCATAGCTACTAGCCTCTCCTCGAAAAGGAAAGTCTCTCCACGTGGACGTCCCAACTGGAAAGCCTCGGTGATGACCACGTCCATCTACACAAAATTTTAAGTATAGTCTTAGTGAGACCACAGTGTGCAAAGTTTTAAGTTTATGCAAAGAACAATCTTAATGCAAGTAGAGTTTAACATAGAAAGGTGGTGGGATATAGGGAATATTTTTATACATAGTCATATATCCAATCTTTTGTATTCATAACTTAGATTTTTTGGAGTATACACTAACGTCCATGCTAACTAAGGTCTCCTAGAGTCAGGATGGCTCTGATACCAACTTTGTAGAGGCCCCAAACCGGAAGGTTCAGAACCCCTCATATGCATTCATTCACAATCCCAGAATAGCCAGTTGTGAACAACATACGTAGTTGGCATACAGAATACATCATCCATTACACGAATAATAGAGTCTTACATAAATGGTCACATGACCAAGTTCTTGATAACTGTCACACAGGACAGACATTCAAAATAAACACAGCGGAAGTCGATAAGCATAGCGTAGTAGAACCCGAGTCACGCCTCATCCTACAGGCTGCTGACTGGGAGACAATCCTAACTCGCAGGGCCATCAGCGTAGAACTCCTCCTCATAGAACTCCTCCTGGGGTGGCTCCTCATAGTCTGATAAGTAGATACCAGGGGCGAAACTAAATGAGTACATATGAATGTACTCAACAAGACATCCTTTATGAGCTTACAATAATGCATACATGCTTATTTGGTGGAGTGGGTAGGCCATACATATGGTTCAGCTACCCATGACAGATAAAAGATTTATCATGGTTGATTCTTCAAGTTTAGTCCTTTGTGGATAAATCATTTAAAATAATGTAGTTTTTCTCTCGTAGATATCACATATCTTGGAGGTTTTATAAGACTTTTAGAAAAGAAAGTTTTCTTTTCAGAAACTTCTAGTAATAGTTTCCTTCTCATCAGTATCTCGCAGATACCAAATCATTCCTCCATAGTACCTCGCAGGTACAAAGCCGTCCTTCAAAACCTCTTTTGAAAAGTTGACACAATACTAGCTACATGGCCATTCAACCGTCCATATCCGAGGACGCGGCTATCTCGAAATAGTTTTACTTTGCAGAGGTGTACACATTTCCACTAGATCCAGAATCCGCCATGAAACAACCATGGACTATCCTCAACCTATGAGAACATCAGATAACTGATCTTGACTATCCACTATGTACAAGCTAGAACATGACTATCTCTTCAATTGGGTTTCCCCCTCCCCGGCAAGCCGTGTCGCACACCGCCCAGACAGGAGGCCCAACTGCTGCATCCGGAGGGAAATTAATCCCACACTTTAGATGTACCGTATCCTCCACTCCTAGTGACATTTCGGTTCGGAGGATCCAATCCCCTATAGCACTTGAGATAGCTCACATACTAACCATAACAACTTTTTAATCAAGCCCCTACCCATATCGGGGTAAAGTGGCAGTACGATAATAGTTGTCCAGCGAAGACTAGGTTATGTGTCTTTTGTAAACATTTCTCGAAAATTTCCCATCATGACATCCTTCCGGTAGACAGGGTCTCACCCTTCCTCCGGAGTTTTTCTTCCATAAGGTAATTGTTTACAAAAACACATTTTATGTAGTTCATTTAAGAACTCAAGTTTTAAGTTGGTTAATGGTATGTATATACCATTTAGTGGCTAAGGGCTTGGCAATACCAAGTTGACTATTAATATGATTCCTTCTTCTAATAATATTAATAGTAGTAGTATTCACAACAAAAATAGTTTTGAGAGTATAGTTTTGTGAAAACTTCAGAAGTGAAAAGCATGCATGATAGATAATGATAAGTATTTATACAGCAAGCATTAGGATGGCTTGCCTTGGTACAAGTGATGGTCCTGGTCCTGAAAGTAACAGGAGTTGCAATACCCCTCTTCAACAATTCCTTCCTCCTCGTTTTCTAACGTCGTAAAAAGAAATAAAGGCACACTTTCAGAGCCAACCAAGACAAACAATGCTACAAGTGATACATACAGCAAGCAATTACAATGTAACACTCAAGACATTCAATTATCCCTTAAGGAAATTGACATTAAAAACCACAGTGGGAAAATCTGCTTTTTCCTAGTGTTTATGTGTGGTCAAACTTAATGATTTTAAGTCAAGAGCATCATGGATCAGTGGGGTAAAACACATGTTACTAGACAGTAGGGTGTCACATAAAACACAATTTGATGTCTAAAAACTTCCCCCAATATTCTCTATGGCAAGTACAAATAATAAGCTAAAATATGCAAGTGGTGAAAAAGGCTCATGACAACAAGTCAAGCTCATTTTCCACCATGATACAAAAAATACCAGTGGGTGTTCCACTAGCATAATGCTTCATAAAGAGGTTAATAAGCCTCTGGTCACATTTCTAAAAATGCTCAAAACAAACAAACTAGTCCCACAAACTCCTACTCATACTAGTAGAAACTTGGGAAAAATACTAGACTAGTTTATACTTCACTTGTTAATCTTAGGCACAAGTGTGCAAACTAACAGAGGTAAAATACTCCTATAATCAGTACCAAAATGCTACTGGATCCCCCAAAACAAAATAATAAGTCTAGCTATTAACCAAGGAAAAACTAGACTAAAATTGCTACACATGTGAGGGAATTAAATCTAGGCACCCAAATGATACTCAAGCAATTTCTAATACTTGAGGGAAAATTAACAGAGGTGAAAACACAAGTATAACAATGCCACAAGAACATTTCATCCTCTGTTTTCAACCACAAAGAATCATATTTTTCCTTAGTGGAAAACAAGACAAAAGGCATGCATGAATAATCTAGTAGGAAATCTAGACCTTAAGCAATGCTATTTTAAAACCATCCTAAACTTAAACACCAAGTAACCAGAGGTGCTATATCCTAAATAACAGTACCCAAATGGTACTGGTTCCATGAAAAATAATCTAGCAATGAGCCTAAGAAGCAAAACATGGTTCACTCAAACATAAGTAAAAAAAAAAGTAACTATGAGCAAGACTTATGCATGAAAAATGATTCTAAAAATTCTACCACTCAAACCATTCATTCTAGCATGTTCATATAACTTGTAAACATCATAAACACACTAGAAAACAACATTACAAACAAGAAAACAACATTTTCATATCACAATAAGAACATACAAAACAAGATCTAGGAATTTAAAATTAGGCAGAAAAGTGCTAAAACTTGTTCTGTCTCCCTAATTTTTTCTATGGCTACAAAAATTAAATCCTTCTAGGATGTGATAGTCCTTAACAATACAAAGCCTCTCCAATTAGTCCCACTCAAAAATAATGTCTCAAACTCCCCCTAAAATTCTTGGAATAGCTCACAGATGTTTCACCAAAATGGATGGCATTTCCAAATGGTAATTCACCTTGGTGCAAACTAAAATTATACTGGTAGGTATTGATAAGGGCTTTCCAAAACAGTTGAGTTTGCTCAAAAATGTTTTGTATTTTTGAAGTTCTATTCATTTAAAATTTAAGGGTACTGTCTGGCAAAATGGCTATAGAAAAATAACTAAGAGTCAAAACATTATTCTGCAAAAGGGAGGTGGTTGTGATTTTGTATGGCTACATGTACAAAAATTGGCAAAGCCAAATAAAATAGTTTTCTCACTTTCCTAGGCCAAAAGCTAACAGGTATAATTCTGCCAGAAAAATTTGATTTAAAAATAACAGGGACAAGCCCAGATGGGTTGGATTCGCTGCGCGTGGCCCAACTAGCACCTAGGCTAGCCCAGCTGCGCGCGCGCGGGGGCGGGGGATGCGGGAAAAGGCCGTTCAAGCGTGGCCGTTGATCTTGCGATCAACGGTCCGCGTCTTTCTTCCTCCTCTGGCCTAACGCGGCTGAACCGGCGTCGAACACTTCACGGGCACGCACGGGACGAGCGGGGTGCTCACCTAGGGGGTCCGTGGAGCGGCGCGTGGTGGCGGTGGTGCAGTGGGAGGCTGGTGGCACGGTGGTGGCGACGTTCGTTTCCCCGACTGCGAGCTCCTCTCCGTGGCGGCACGGCGGACACGGCGGCGATGGCGCGGGTTCTCCTGCAAGCGAATGGACCGCGGAGGATGTCAGGGAGGTGGCCAAGGCTACGGGGAGCATGCTCGTGCGAAAATGCCGAGCACTTATGCACGGATTTGCTCGGTTCGCTTCGGTGAGTCTTGCGGTGGCCGGCGGCGAGAATCTGCCCGTGCCGCTCGCACACGGCGAGGCACGGCCTAGATTTTCGTGGGTGGGGGAGTGGATGGTGGTGGAGTGCCCTGGCGAGACGGCAAGCCCTCGGAGGCTTTGTAGGCACGGGGCCCGTGTGGGTGCTCTCGGTGCACATGTGTGCGTGCGCGTTGGCAAGCAGAGGAATTGGGGGGCCGTTTTCTCATTGTCTCCCGAGCCAGGGGCGGTGCCCAACTTACTAGTCACCACAGTGGAGCTAGGGTGGAGAGACATGAGGGTTTTTAGGCCATGCCACTAGCACACCCCCCTCCTACCCGAGCCCTACTTTCCCTCCTCTTTTCTTCCCTGCTAAGGCATGCCTCGGGCCAACAAGCACATGGGGTTACAGAGGGATCCAAGGCAATCACATTAGACACCAATTTTATTTAAATCCATGAAGAATTGGCAGAGAAACAAACCTCCAAAGTTTGGTTCAAAAACAGTTTTCAGAAAATTCAGTAAAATACTTAGTGAAATTTTCACTAAGTGTTGGAAAAACAGGGGTTTGAAGCAAAAGTTTGCTTCTGTTTCATTGGGCAATTGAACTTGGATTTTGGAAATTCAAGTTGCTAATTGTTATATGTACTTTCTAGTTTGAGAAAACAACAAGTACACAAGAAATCGAGTTGGTTAACCTTCTGAAAACATCTGCCCAAAAAGCTATGTTTCTGTTTTCCAAATAGAATTGGTTTTTCAATATTTTTATACTAGGAAAACAATCATGGATTAGATTGTTTTCCAAGTGCTAAATTCAAACCAGTGGCATATAGTTGTACTACCTAACATGTTCAACCATAATACAACAAGAAAACAACAAATCAAATATGTTTGCTTCCTGAAAACAAGTGTGGAAAACAGCTAGTCATGTTGTTTTTCTGCTAAATGTTTAAATAGGAAATAAATTCCTAAAGCTATTTAAATCCCAACCAAAGTGTTTCCTTGGTCAAGACATGACTAAATAATGCTATCATGAGTGAATCAAGTATTCCCCAAACTTTGAGAAGAAATTTCTTAGGGTTTCCAGGTGAAAAACATCAGGCAGAAAATAATCAATCATCAGGGAAAATCCTCAAGTGAGTGAAAAGAAACACACCACTTATATTGCATAGATAAACATGACTACACAAACATGTTGTCCACTTAATTGTCTTACAAAAGTCTTAAGAGGCTTGCTAATTTAATATTAGACAAGTGCTTAAAAACAGGGGTGTTACAGGCACGCCCCTCCTTGACCGCGCCAGCTATGGGTGTGGGGCCCCTGGAGCTCCACCGCCTTTGCCCTTTCTCCTATTGAATCCCCCCAAATGGAAAACCCGAAAGACCTGATAAAAAAAACCCCGAAAAGTTCCACAGCCGCCGTCACCGTCAACCCTAGATCAGGGGGGTTCTAAAGCTGTTTCCGGCACCCTGCTGGAGAGAAGATCATCACCGGGGGATTCTACATCACCATGCCTGCCTCCAGAGTGATGCGTGAGTAGTTCATCCTTTGACTACAGGTTCGTAGTTGTAGCTAGATGGTTGTCTTCTCCTCATATGCCTTCATGTTTAGATCTCGTGAGCTGCCTATCATGATCGAGATTGATCTTATGTAATTCTATATGTTGTGTTTGCTGGGATCGATGAATATTGAGCTTATGCCAAGTTGATTATAGTCTTTATTTGCATATGCTATTTGTGATCTTGCATGCGTTCCGTTCCTAGTGGTTGCTCTGGCCAAGTAGTTGCTAGTGACTCCAAGAGGGAGTATGTATGCTTGATAGTGGGATCATGCCTCCTCACCACCTTGCTCGAGTGACAGAAACATGAAGGGAGAGGATGTGTTGTTGCCATTATGGAGAAAACAACGGTGAGAGTGCCCACGTGCATAATCATTGCTTACATTACACACTTTGTTTAATTCAGTTATCTGTTGCTTGCAACTTAATACCTAAAGGGGTTCAGATAATAACCGGAGGGTGGATTACTAGTGATAGATGCAGATGGATTTCGGTCTATGTATATTGTTGTAATGCCCGCACTAAATATCATAGTAGTCATCATGTCTTATATGTGCACTACGGTGCAACCTCTATTTGTCAATTGCCCAGATGTAATTTGTTCACCCAGCATTCTATCTTTTATGGAGAGACACCACTAGTGAACCTATGAACCCCAGTCCATTTTTCACACTGTTAAACAAACCACAACTATTTCCTGCTTTCTTTACTTACTGCAAGCATACATCATTTTTCACAATATACGTCTAATCTTTGTTTTTAGCAAGACCGGTGAGATTGACAACCTCACCGTACTGTTGGGACAAAGTATTTTGGTTGCGTTGTGTGCAGGTTCCACGTTGTTGTTCACACCGGTGAAGCGCCAGCACCATCGTCAGTGGCATCAACCTTTCTGAGATCTTCTTCCTCCTACTGGATTGATAACCTTGGTTCTTAACTGAGGTAAATTCTTGTCGCTTACTCATCACACCCTCCTCCTAGGGTTTCCAACACACCATCAAAGAGCATCATGGACACAGTTTTCTGACTTAATCTTTTCCCACTCTTCCTTTGAGTAGGAGATAGGTTCTGTGTTTCTTCCCTTCCATTTGCTGCCATTATCCTTTCCGAAGGTTAAATTAACTTGTTTAGGCTTTGGCTGCGCTTCTAGAGTGTCTTTCTTCTCAGAACAAGGCGTCTTTTTGGCCTGTACCAAAGCATCAATATTTCCAGCTCTTGCTCTGATATCATCTTTGATCGCTGCGTGCTCGTTGGCGGTGGTAAGCATAGATCCGAGATCTTTGTGCTCTTTTGAACCAACCATTAATGGTACAAGGCCGTGTTTTAAGCCATTGATGAAAGCATGCATTGCTTCTACATCACTTACTACAGAGCAGTTGTTCTTCATTCATGTCCATCTTGATATAAAGTCGACATACGACTCGTCTTCAAACTGGACGCAACGATTTAGTTGGTTGATGCTCTTAGGGCGTTTGTACGTACCCCCAAAAATGCTGAGCAAATACTCTAGCCATATCATCCCAGCTATCCATGGTTCTTGATGGAAGCCCATGGATCCAATCTCTGGCTCCATCCAGAAACATTAGGGGGACAAATTTCACCGCTTCTAGGTCTGTACCTTTGTTGATCTGAACAGCAGTATAATAGTATGAAAGCCATGTATCCGGGTTTGTACTTCGGGTATATTTTTGATAAGTTGGACAACCTTTGGAAAAGCCAGAATGTAGGGTTATTCTTCGGATCCTGTCAGTGAAGCACTTAGGTCCAAAGTATAAATCATCTCTTTCCACCTTATCAACGTGAGCGGAGTATCTACCGGCTGAATGTACAGAAGGGGATCTACTCCTTTCTGGCCCGTTGTTGTGCGCCTTTCCGGGATTATCCCTATTTCATCCGTTATCATGTACTTTGGAATAAGGTGGAGTTCGACTCATTAGCCTTTATTTGTTCATAGGAGGAGTACGGGGTCTCTCACGCCTGTGAGGATTATCATATCTTCTGGCTTTGTCAGCTCGGCGTCTTGGAGGCGACATCATTTTTTTCTTCTTTCCAGTTTTGTTCCTCCCGTTCCTTGTAATCACGGGGACTATTTCCACCTTTTAGGGGATTGGATCCTGTCTTGGACGCTGCATCCTTATTGTCCGGGATTTGTTGTCCTTTTTGGGATCTCCCTTCTTTTCCTTAGAATCGCCTGAATCTCCAGGTTCACCACGTCCAGGTGCTCCAGCGGCGCAGGTGGCAGTTTTGCATAGGGCCGAGTCATCGTGCAACTTCCCGGATCTTGCATGTCCTTGATGTTGCTGTTGTAATGATTTTCCTAGGAAAGCATACACTCCATGAAGTTTTTCGTCGTTGGAGTACATATCATCGTTAAGGATGGCGAACGCGGCTTCCGCAGTTTTGTATATGCGCTCGCCCTTGGCATTGGTGCCGTTACCTGCCGTTGCCAAGAAGGGTTTTGGAACCTTTCTTTTGGTGGAAGCACATCCTACTTTGCAATTCCGGGTAACCGTGTAGGTTTTATGCCAGATCTATTCCTTCTTTCGTATTCCTCTATTTATTTCTGCTGCAATTTTATGTCAGCGGGGGTTTTTAATAGGTTTTCCCGAGTTCGAAATAGATGTTGCTGCTGCCGCTGTAGAGCTTGTCTCCTGGCTTGCAGCACTTCAGGAGGTTCGTCTCGTCCCAGTGGTGTTTGAATTAGATCAATTTCGTCATGTTCCGACATTTGTTGGACATGGATTTCTTTCTTTTTCTTCTCCGCAAGTGTGACTCCGCTTCCTCCTCCTACTTCTAGGTTTTGGTTAGCAATATCTGCCAACGTTTTTTATCTGAAGTTTATACGGGAGTTTCTTGGCAGTCTTCTTTTTCTTCTTGGAAGATGGATGCTTTTTACCAGGTTCGTCCTCTGTCAATTCTTTGACATCGGGATATATTGGACTAGTTTTGCCATCCTCTCTTTCCTTATCTGGCGGAGGTGTTTTGGGGTCTTCATCGTCTTCGGCATCCGTGTTTTCAGCCGGTTTTGCCATAAGTACTTCATGGAAGCTCCCCTGCATAGATTTAACCTTTCTTTCGAAAGCGTCTTCATATTCTTCTTCGGAATCTATGTCTTCAGATCCGGGTTCCAACTCCACTCTTGCTTCTATAGCGGCTAACACAGAGTTGGCTTCCGAGTTTGTCGTTTCACTGACAGGTGTCGGATCTTCCACTTGTTCTGTCGGATTTTGTTTTTCTGCTTCTTCCACGGGATTGCTTAGTTCTGTGTTTTCAGCGACCTCGGACTGCACCATGCCAATAAAGTGAGATCTGATTGCAGGCATCTCCGAAGAGGTCGCAAATTCAGCAGGAATTTGGTGATCTGAGTAGAACCATGTATCATAATTTTCTTCAACTGGGTATAGGGAGGGTGGGATAAATTTGCTTCCATCACAAAATCCCATTACCTCTATAGTTAATCCGATAAAGATGTTTGCAGATCCAATCGGTAAAATGCAGACAATTACCAGGTGATTCTGTGCTGGCATGTATGATCCGTTGTCGATGAAGCGCCCGACATCGTTGCCGAATTCCAAGCTTTGGACGGTTATTTTACTGTCGATTCCACCGAGTATCCCCGATCGAAACGTAACGCCTGACGTCGCTGGCCCCACGGTGGGCGCGAACTGTCTAGACATCGTAGTAAGGATCATAGATGGGGGTGCCATGAGCCTACGGGTAGAGACATGAGGGGACGTGATAGTACGAAAATCATGAACACCAAGGTTACTCAGGTTCGGTACGACGCAACTAGCCGGCGTTCCTACTCCTGCAATCTCATGAAGTCAGGGATGAAGCCTGAAGTATACAAAGTACAATGTGAGTAGGGTTTCGCTAACTCGGCGAGGATCAACTTCCCGGTGAGTTGGCTTCTAGCTAATTGTGTGTGTATTTCTTCTCCCCCGTCCGGCTTTATATACATAGCCAGGTTAGGGCTTACAAAAAGGAAACCTAGAAGACTACGGAAAGTATCTAACTTGGAAAGTAATGAATCCGTCTTCTCCTCCAAGCCGCACCTCTTTGGGCCGTGGTCTAGGTTCTTCTAGAATCCGGATTCCTACGCATCAGCTTACTGGGCCGCCTAATGGACTGCGGTCCATTACCAACAGGACACCCTGGTAATCTGGCTCTTTAGGCCAATGTCGGACATACCCCTAATTGGTATATATCCGACGGACCCCTTACCCCGCTCGGAACTGTAAAATAACCGTTTCTTTTGCCGGTCAACGCCGAAAAAGTGTCACTACCAGGCCCCTTAAATCGCGCAAACCCGTAAACTTTTTAAGGGGCATAGAAAAAACCCTGTACAACCTATAAAAAAAAGGGGCGGGAGGCCGACCCGAACTCACCATGTATCCTAGTATATTTTAGCGCGAGGGAAAAATCAGCACGACAATTTGCTTCCCCTCTTTCCGCCGCTGTCGCTGATCTGTCTTCTTCGACTCCGGCCGGTGCTTCATGGCCGTGTGAAGCCGTCATGGATGCCTCCGATGCCGCCCTGGTCACCGTTGATGTCGGGCTTGCGCCGGCAGCTCACCCAACCCGCGTCGGAGCCCATAGCCTCATCGGTTTCCCGGAAGAGGCTAGGCAACGTCCTCTTGTAGGGCGGTGATCCCGGTGCCCGTCCCGTGGCCTGAGCAGCCTCGAAGGCGCCCTATCCCGCTTCCGCTACCACTTCTCCCGATGGCACTCTGTCGGCACCAAAGAAACCACGGGTGGGTTGCTCCAAGCGGAAGAAGAGTGCCAAATCCAAGGCAATCGGGCCGCGACTACTGCACTGGCGGCGGTGGCACCACCGGTGGATGCCATGACGACACCACCGGAGGATGCTCCGATCCCTAGCAACGTAGCCCCTCAGGTGTTTGACTGAACGACTGTGAGGTATGACCGACGCTCATAGTTCACTATTAGTTGTTGCGAAGGTAGCACGATAAATTTAGTGCCAAATTTCTAGCTCCTACGAGAACACCATTGATCTTGAGGATGCCTCGCTCGGCTCATACAATGAGTTGGACAGCGGTGTAGACGGTGGAGGCGACGATGATGAGTTGAGGGAGATTGATGTGGACGTGTACGAAGTATCTCAGTCTTCGATCCGCAAGAGGTCGAAGAGCTACGCCATCTTGGAGGATAAGATCTTGATCAAGCCCTTAACGCCTCCATCAGCGGATCAAACCGACAAAACGTATTGTCAAATAGTTAAAGACAAATTCTTCAAGTTGATGCCGGACATACCGGGGGTGGAAAAGACCCCTCGCAGGTTTAGGTCTCTCCAAGGTTGATGGGATACTCTCAAGCCGGCATGCAACCGTTAGGTTGTATGTGTGGATCAAGTGTACAACACACCTCCTAGTGTAGCCAATGAGGGCGATTGGGTAAGTTTCATTTTGCATGTCAATATGTGGCCAATGTTGCATATGATGTACATTGACATACTTTTTTTGTTGTACGAAAAAATTGCGATGGCATGGTACAAGTACATGCCATCCTCCAAATGTAATCCATTTACATATATGCATTGTTGGAAATTACTCAAGAAAAGTGAGAAAATGAAGGTGGGGGACAACGAAGCTCCACCGAAAAGAGGTGCCTTCACCAAGATGGAGGATGAGGAAGACGATTATGAGGCCGAAGGAGGAAGGAACAAGGACAAGCCGGATGGGACCAAGATGGTGAAGGAGTCAAGAGGGATGCCGAGGCAACAAGTTTGAGGAATAGAATTGATGTGTTTTCAGCTCTCGAATATGGAATTACCTGCAGATTCAATGGAGTGATAACACAGTTTTGGTTAACCTCTCCAATGCTAAAAAGAATTTCAAAGGACCTTGTTTTACTGACATAGTGATTCTTGCCTATTGGAATAGAAACAGAGGAATGGAGTTATCTTCAAGCCTGAGAGGCATTCCTTCAAGGGGTGGAAAGTTGGCTTCGTGCTAGATCTCACTTTGCTTAAGCATAGGTTGAGTGCTTCATTTGCTGAGAAATTAACATCATGGCTTAAAACTTTACCTTAGTTTGTGATAGACTATCTTAGTCTATCTCCCTGTATATATGTAAATATTTGTAAATTCTTTTGATGGCAATAAAGGGCTATGGGGGACTCCCCTGCAGTAGAAAATGTTTCAAAAAAAAATGGTCACATCCAATGACATATGCGTGGCCAAGACCTTTGGAGGCATAAAGATAATTGGAGGCGAATAAGGCGCAAGAGAAGCTTGAGAAGTGGAAACATGCGAAGGAGGAGGGGTTGCGCAAGTCCTCCATTGAAGAGAAGAAAGAACTTGCCGAGGAGAGGAAAGCCGCTGCTGAGGAGAAGAGAGCCAATGCCGAGGACAACAAGGAATTGGCAAAGCTACTTGCAAAGGAGAACAAGATCATGATGATGAATTGTAATGAAATGGATGAACTAGCCAAGGAGTGGAACGAGATGACAAGGAAGGACATCTTGAAGCGAAGGAGGCGAGCACTCACGGGAAAAGGCCATGGTACCACCAACATTAATGGTGATGAGTGACGATGTTTATGAGGGTGTGCATGCGTATTTTAGGACCTTGTGGTCAACCTTATATTAATTGTTGTCTATGTTCGCTTAAGCATGAGTAATTGTTCAACTATTGGGTTTAGTTGTGTAGCTATTTTGTTTAATTGTCAAAATATAACTAAATCATCAACTTTGTTCTTTTTCGGTTTGAGGCCTCGTTCTGGCTACGGCAGAATAGACACCGCATACTGAACTTGCAAATCAGAAATTCCCTCTAATTTGGGGGGTCTGTTCCGCCGCACCATTTTTCGGCCCACAAAAGCGCATTTTTTGCGCCCCTTATCCGCTCTTAAGGGTCCACGGGATAAAGGGTCTAGTAGACATGCTCTTAGTTTCGAAGAAATTTAACTGTGAACAAATGAGAGTCATGGAAGAAATTAGTTGAAAGGCTGATGAGGGTTTCTCTATCAACCAAAAAAGATAGCTTCATATGGAGGCTCACTACTGGTATGTTTTTGAAGGGGTTGTTGCATAGAAAACAAAAAAAATCCTACGCGAGAGACACCTGAAAGGCCAAGATCTAATCTAGGAGACGAAGTGCAACAGACAAAGAGAGGATTAAGGATAACACATACCCTCGAAGACACAAAGAGTTACGAGATGTAATCTCATTGTTGGCGTAGTCGTACTCACACCGATCCCGACAGCGAGAACATGTGCACCGCAATCCGGCGGTGCCTCCATGATCGGTCGCACGTACGGTTGATGACGACCTCCATTCCCTCGATCCAGCGGGGCGCGGAAGTAGAGGATCCCTCGGAACTCCAGCAGCACGACGACGTGGTGGTGAAGAAGAATCCCACGGTCAGGGCTTCGCCAAGCCGGAGACCATGGAATGGAGCAGCGGTTGGAGGGAAAAGCTAGTGGGCAAGTGTGTGAATGAAGAGGATCCCTCACCCTCCTTTTATAGGGAGAGGGAGGCAGCCACCGGGTGGGGTGCGGCCAGCCATGGTGGTGCCCCCACCTCTTCCCTCTTCATGTGAGTGGAAGCTCCACTCACACCCACTCATGCTCCCATTATTTTCCACTTGGAAAATCCAAAGGTTTTCTTTTAATAAATAAATAAAACATTTTTATTTCTTTATTTCTATTTGTTAATTCCATTAACAAACATTTTCATATAGCACCTCGAATCATTTGTTAATTCTATTAACAACCATTTGCCGAAAAACCCCTTGAACTATTTCAATTTTCCTCGAAACAATTTCGGTGTTGCCCAAAATATTCTTCGATATTCCGTATCCTCTCAAACACGTCATCGAACCTTAAGTGTGTCACCCTACGGTTCGCGAATAAGATAGACATGATCGATACTCCTCTCCGATCAATAATCAACAGAGGGATCTGGAAATCCGTGATGACTCCTATTAATTCAACAATGACTCTTGTGATCGTGTGGACCAACAACGTCGTGAACTATTCCCTTTGTCTCGCGATATTTTAGTTATCCGAGATTCAATCATTGGTATCAACCATACCTTGTTCAATCTTGTTACCGACAAGTACTCTTTTCTCGTTCCCGTGATATAACATCCTTGTGATCATATCACGTGCTTGCAAGCGGTTTCGATGTGATATCACCGAGAGGGCCCAGAGTAAATCTCTCCGTCATTTTGGATGGACAAATCCCACTCTTGATCCATGAGCCTCAACTAATACTTTCCGAATACCTAACGACACCTTTATAGTCACCCTGTTACGGTGTGACGTTTGATGACATCAAAGCACCCTTCCGGTATCAGTGATTGACATAATCTCATGGTCTAAGGAATAAGTTACTTCGTACGCAAGATATAACAATATAAACTAAATGACTTGATCGTATTGTTATCTTGATATTGGGTATGTGTTCATCACATCATTCTTCTAATGACATGACCTCCTTATTAACAACATCCAATGTTCATGATCAGGAAACCTTGATCATCTATTAATCAACGAGCTAGTTAAAAGAGAGGCTTTACTAGGAACCATTGTTCGTTTATTAAACACACATGTATCAACGTTTCCGGTTAATACAATTCTAGCATGAGAAATAAACATTCATCATAAACAAGGAATAAGATAATAACCATTTTATTATTGCCTCTCGGGCATATTCCCTTGAGTCTCCCACTTGCACTAGAGTCAATAATATAGTTTGTAAGCATTTAACACATATGGCGTTCCAGTGTTATTACCATGCTTCACATGTGGTAAACCTCATCAAAAAGATCTGAACTGTTCAGGTCCTATTGTATTTGCATGTTCTTTGCGTCTACACGCATCACTCATTCTCTAATGAGATGGATTTGTATATATATGGTCAATCGGTGAAACCTTAATTCCTCAGCTCAAACCAATGTCACTAACATTGTGAAAATGTAGCTTCATAGTGTTTAGCATTCTTAGAAATTCACCAAGTTCCGGTGATACCTTAATTCCTCAGCTTAAACTAATGTTACTAACATTGTGAAAATGTAGCTTCATAGTGTCGGCATTCTTGGAAATTGTCCAAATTCGATAAAGAACTCTTCGACACAAAATACGCTTATTATCAGTTGTCAACACAACGATATACTTTAGCCTTTGTTGTAGTATTTGTCACAATATTTTAATTTTGAAACTCTTTCAAATCCAGCATGGAACTTTCTTCCCTCCTATTGTGCTACCCTTCATCACATATTTAATTGAGATAAAATTACTTGAATAAATGACAAGACTATTAGTGTAACATATTACAACTAATATTTTGTAATTACTACATAGGAAAACAGATCCTTAGCATTTCTAAAATGACACAAGGATCTCTCCCGCTGTTGTCTAATCATCATATGAGTTATCCTGCTATAACATTTTATAGCATAGGACTCATCTGGTTGTGTACATAGCATGGAAACATGACTTAGAAATCTCAGTTTCAATGATGCTCATCATGTGTTAAAACATTTGAATCTTGCTCAATTATTTTCCATGTGACAAGAACTCCTTCTTGTGATTTGGATATTGACTTACTTCAATATTTTATCTATGTAATTTGGCTAATTATATCAGGCGCTTCAATCCATCTCCTATAGATATCAAAGCCCAATATCTTCTAAGCCTTTCATCAATATGAAAATCTTAACCGTGTTAATTTAAAATACATATTTTCCAATCAACCATATGTCATCTACATAAAATATTGGAAATATGTCATAGGTCCACTTAATTTCTTGTAACTTTACAAGCATCTTTATCGTTCATGATGGAATCAAACTCTTTTGATAACTTCATTAAGGTAAATATTTCAACTTCGTTATGCTCACTTGAACCATTGAAGTGTGCATACCTTTCTAGCAACCTTTTGAATTTTACAAAACTCTCAGACTGTGTCAAGTACACATCTTTGATCAAACTTCCTCGAGAGGAGAGTTGGTTTTGTTATTCAACTGCCATATCATAATATGTAACTTTTGCTAGAACTATCCGCAAAGACTAAAGCATCACTACGGAATATAAAAATCTTGTAGTAGTCAACTCTTTGTACTTTATCGAAAACAACCTTTCCGATAAGTACAACTTTCAAAGGATGTAAAATCCATGTCTGTGTCACTATATAGACCCTTCTGCTATCGTTAGGCATCATGCCTATCGAAAGGACTACCAAGTCACATACTTGATATTCATACAAGGATACCATGGCAGATATAATGACTCATAGTCAATTTTACGAAGTCAGGGCCCATCGTTTGCTTCCTTTATAAGGTCTAGGTCCTTTGTTGTCAAAACAACACTTTATTCTTAAACCACAAGTTGGTCTAAGTACAAAGTTTTTGGACTTTTGTGGTTCAGTACGCAAACTCATCCGAAGTATCTACAACACATGTAGTGTCTTCTACTTTGTCAAAATAGAAAACCTCGGAACAACTTCTAGTGCTGCGCTACTCTTGACATGATGACGAAGATTCTCTAATCTCGTTGAGTTTGTACCGTGCTCCCACTCACTTGTTTCGCAAGAACTAATTTCTCGAGAAATCAACCCTTTCTGACAAACTACATTTGTATTTGGTCGGTGATAGGAGAAATACCCAATGGATTCGTTGGGATAACCTTATAAACATATATGTATCCCATTTTGGTTGTAAACATTTTACACATTCTATGCATACCAAAACTTAAGAAAATGACAATTCGGGTCACTACCCAAACCATATCTTATATGTTGTCAATTTCAACGGATCACGATGGTGCTCTTTTCAGTGTAAAAGCGGTTGTCCTTAATGTATAAACTACAAAATTATAATGGCAATTATATTAATCTTACCAGGTCCAACAAGGTTTGATTTTGTCTTCTGAATACTCCAAACTAATGTGGGCTATTCGAGAAGTATAAGTTGTAGAACAGTTCTACAACTTCTCAGATGTTTTGCTAAACCTGTAGCTCAAACTTTATCCTTTATGATCCAATCATAAATACTTGATTATCTTGTTACAATGATTTTTACTTCATATTAACAACCATTTGAACAAATTCAAAATGTCAAACTCCGTTCTCTTTAAATAGATATACTCACATATCTACTCAAATCATGGACGGAATTTTATGAAGGAAAAACTAATCCACCATACATGACTACACATAATGGACTATATACATCAGTATGTATAATCTCCACTAAATTAGTCGTCCATTCTAGTTTGGCCTATGAACGGAATTCTAGTCATCTTTTGGAAGAGGTCTCACAAGAGTCAATTTATTCAAAACAAAATGACTCTGGAAGTCCATCAATATGGAGTTCATTCATGTTTTCCTTTCCGATATGAACTAAAATGATGGTGTCACAATTTAAGTGGAACTCTTTTATGTCTTGCAACGTTTAGCATTTAGTTTTATAGATGTTTACTTTACCAACATGATTTATATTAACATATCCATCAATTATGGAATATGGTCATAGTTTGAACAATTTCATTTGATCTCACAAAAGACTAGAACAAAATAACAACTTATTAAGTTCTTAAAATAAATCTTTAATGTTTAGTTCGATACGATAATGAACACAATAACACTTTATTTATGTTCTTGTCATAATCGATTCCATATCTATTACTAGTTTCTTTTAGGCCCTTGTATTTCTTGCATTGCGTTGCTTTGTATGACAACTCCTACCAACCAATGTGGTATCAAAATACCCAAAAATACTTTGTCAACTAGTAATACATCTATAACTTGTATATCAAGCATATACTCCTGAGTTGGGCTTTTCCAGTTATCTTCTTTTTCTGCCATATATCTTTTTGTAATTCTATTTTCAATATTCCCTTTACTTTATAGAAGAATCATTCAACATCAAACAATGCTAGTCGTACTAGCTCATTTTCTTTGGCGTGTTAGTCATATACTATCACCCATTGAGTCATACTTTGAGTTTGATTGTTCTACTAATATCACCATATTAATAATATTCTTCTAGATTCCACTCTTAGCAATCTCCAAGTAAGTTAAACGACTTTACCCATACTTTTAATCCATCCCATCATAACAATTTTATGATTAAGCTACTATAGCTCGAAGGAAGGAATTTAGAGGATAATTTTTAGCGCCCAACTTGGAATATTCAAACGCCCAGCGTCTTCAATCATTGCGTATATTCAGATAATATAAGCAAACATTGTCACACTAAATTATACTCAGTCATGTTGCTACAAATAAGTTTCTAGATATCAATATATCTTTCACTTGATTGTTTCTGAAAACAATTCTTTAAGTTCCTAAATCACCTTGATCAACAAAACATTCTTATGAAGATAAAGTAATATGGAAGCAATCATGACTCTGGATTCTAAGTAGGAATTGGTTGCTCTCTAGATTAATCAATCATTAATCACATGGAGCTAGGTAGGAAATACCGAAAACCTACAATAGGATTCAATTTTAAATTTCACTAATACGATACCAATCTTAAATGGTATTTACCAGATCATAACAGTTATATCTCAATTAACAATCTAAGTGTAAGGTAGTTATGTAGATGCCAATGAATACTACAATTTGTGCAAATTCAATTTGATTTTTTGTTCATGGTAAATAAGTTCAAGTTAATTCAGAATTATACCATGAACTCCCACTCAAAAACAACATCCCTCTTAGTCGTCTTTAGTGATTACACGAACCAAATTCACTACACCAAAACCGATCATCACGTGAGATGATGTAGCTTCAAAGGAGAACATCGACATGTTCATCATATCATCCATATGACTCATGCTTTACCTTTCGGTTACGGGTTTAGAGGCCATGTTTGTACATGATAGTCTCGCCAAGTAGAACCGTAGTATTGCATGTGTGTCAAGGCCATGTCTGTACATGCTAGGCTTGAAAACACCCGTTGTATGCGAATGTTGAGTCTATCACACCCGATCATCACGTGGTGTCTCAAAACGACAAACTTTCTTAACGGTGCATACTTAAGGAAGAACACATTATTATCTTGATATTAAGTGACAGTGATCATCTTATAATGCTACCGTCGCTATCTAAGCAAAACAAGATGCATAAAAAGATTAACATCACAGACATCACATGTAAGGAAAACGTGGTATGATATGGTCCTCCTTGCACTTGATCTCCATCATGTGCATCATGGTATGATCTCCATTATTCCACCGGCGTGGTACCAAGTACCATGGCACCCAATCTTGATTGTCCATCAATAAGAAGACAACCATATGGAAACCTTCCGGTGTATCAGTAATTTACAAAATAGATCATCTCATAATCAAATTTGTAATATTGAACATATCACATCACATGCCCAGCAAAAACTAGTTAGACGCCTCTAATTTATTTTTGCATATTTTATTAGCTTAGGGCTTTCGAGGATAGAATCGTTCATACCTACGAACATCAACCACAACGTTGATAAACACATTTTTAACAACCCTTCGTAGTTTAGATCTTAACTATAGTAGGAGAAACGGACACCCCCTTAGCCACAAGTGAGACAACTCTCGCGTACATAGTACACGTAAACTTAGTCTGGGGCATCTTCATCCTACTATGCCACTAAGATAATAAAATACTCAAGGAGGCAATAACATGATCATCAACGCCCACATACACCTATGTGTTCTACCCGTACAAAACATCTACGCATAGACCTGGCTCTGATACCACTGAAGGGGTCGTTGCATAGAAAACAAAAATGTTCCTACGCGAGAGACACCCGAAAGGCCAAGATCTAATCTAGGAGACGAAGTGCAACGGGCAAAGAGAGGGTTAAGGATAACACATACCCTCGAAGACACAAAGCATTACGAGATCTAATCTCGTTGTTGGCGTAGTCGTAATCACACCGATCCCGATAGAGAGAAGATGTGTACCGCAATTCGGTGGTGCCTCCGTGATCGGTCACACATACGGTTGATGACTACCTCTGTTCCCTCGATCCATCGGGGCGCGGAAGTAGAGGATCCCTCGGGACTCCAGCAGCACGACAACATGGTGGTGAAGAAGAATCCCACGGTCAGGGCTTCGCCAAGTCGGAGACCATGGAATGGAGTAGCGGGTGGAGGGAAAAGCTAGTGGGCAAGTGCGTGAATGAAGAGGAGCCCTCACCGTCCTTTTATAGGGATAGGGAGGCAGGCCAAGGGTGGGGTGCAGCCAGCCATGGTGGTGCCCCCACCTCTTCCCTCTTCATGTGAGGGTCCACTCACACCCACTCATGCTCCAATTATTTTCCACTTGGAAAATTCAAAGGTTTTCTTTTAATAAATAAATAAAACACTTTTATTTCTTTATTTATATTTGTTAATTCTATTAACAAAAAATTTCATATAGCACCTCGAATCATTTGTTAATTCTAATAACAACCATTCGATGAAAAACCCCTTGAACTATTTCAATTTTCCTCGAAACAATTTCGGTGCTGCTCAAAATATTCTTCGATATTCCGTATCCTCTCAAACGCGTCATCAAACCTTAAGTGTGTCACCCTACGGTTCGCCAATAAGGTATACATGATCGAGACTCCTCTCCAATCAATAATCAACGACGGGATCTGGAAATCCGTGATGACTCCTCTTTATTCAACAACTACTCTCGTGATCGTGTGAACCAACAACGTCGTGAACTATTCCCTTTGTCTCGCGATATTTTACTTGTCCGAGATTCAATCATTGGTATCAACCATACCTTGTTCAATCTCGTTACCGACAAGTACTCTTTTCTCGTTCCCGTGATATAATATCCTTGTGATCATATCACGTGCTTGCAAGCGGTTTCGGTGTGATATCACCGAGAGGGCCTAGAGTAAATCTCTCCGTGTAGCGTTCACACATTTAAATAATGTAAGGACACCTGTGTTATTGTGCTAGTCCCTGGATCGATTGCTAGCACCACAGTACAAAATGAAATATCATGCAAATGCATCAAATTCTATTACATCGCATGATCCAGTCTTTACAAAATATGATTACAACTTGCATAGTCTTAGAAGACTAGCAGTACAAAAAGGATATACAACGGAAAACTTGAATAACATTGAGCCCATCTTCTTCATGTGCCACAGGCAAAACATGTTGGCGATAGTCTCGAGATCCTAAACGAAATCCTCACTCGTCTTGAGAAACATCTGCAATATGGAATATGCAGCCACAAGGGAGTCAATACAATTTAATGTATTGGCAAGTAACACTATGGTGGATATAAGTGGCAAGACTAATACTACATGCTTATTTGGCTGAGTGGAGTTTTTGGCTAAGTTTGCATAAAGCCAGTTTTGTCCTATCTCTTTTGTAAAACAAACTTTTCTTTTCAAAGGGGTGGCAACATTGGATTAAGATCCAAGCACCACAATACTGTTCATTTGGTCAAAATTTTACTTATTGAAATTGATGATGAGATTCTTCCGTCAATCCTTGTCCAGCTGCTCATAGTTGTCCATAACCGGGGACACGGCTAAGATCTTAGTTTGTTGACTCTGCAGAGTTTGTGCACTTTCACCTTCAGACTCAAATCAGCCCAAACATCCTATACACCCTGAGTGCATTAAGGAAAGGAGAAGATTGAGACGAGATCTTTCAGAAGAAATTCCACCACCGTTTGGCTTACCCGTTCCACCTAGAATTATGCTACATCTACTTGTAAGCCTAGTGAGTTCATTCAACTTAGTTGATCAAGACAGAGCCCATATGACTAAAGGCTGCACGAGAAGCTACTAAACTTAGAAGGACATAGTAATCTCTTTGTTCCTGGGTGGCCATCCGCAAGTGACAACCTCAAGTGGAATAACCCTTAGATAAGGGCCCTGAGGCAACACTCAACATAAACCAGTCTTACCACTTCCACCCAGGTGGTTCATTCATTAGTTATACTTATGATTTTTCCTCAACATCTAGTAAAACAAATTTTGTAGCATGCCAAAGCATCTAAATAAGTACCAAGGCATCAAAATAACAAGGTGTAAGGATGGCTACACACTACTAGGATATAGCATAGCATAATATAACTTATTAAAATTTCCTATCATGCATGCTACTCAAAATCAACTAATGCATATAGAAAATAATGGGTAGTTGATGGTGTGTTACTTGCCTTGTTTGAAGTTGGTGAAGAATTCACACTCTCTTCACAAAAGATCGTTGCTCTCCGTACAATCTATTCATTGAAAACACAATAACAAAATAAACAAACATTCCACCAAACAATCATACAAGTGAAGAACATACAAAGCAACAACCATGGAAAAAGGGATGTAACCAAGTTGGCTAGGACAAGGTCAAGGTTTGAGTTGAAAGATTCATTCTTTCTTGGTTTCATATGTTAAGTAATTTCCAAGGGTTTACTTGAGATGGGCTAGGTTGAGTTTGTAGAAAACTAACTTTATTATAACCATACTTGTCGAGGAAGTTCCAAGAGTTCACTAAGAATAAACATATTACTTCTTCAACTAAAGTAATACATGCAAACACTTGGTCATATTAACCTTCAAAATATTTGAGTGACTATGTTAGTATTTTCCATTGTGGTTAGGGTAGGTCTACTAACTCCATCATAAAAGGTAAAATATTACTCAGTCTTGGTTTTTCCATTTGGGTCAATGGTTGGACAAAAATAACTTGTTATTCTTCAACTTGTATGGATTGCTTCTAGACCTCATGCGATTGCCTTCTTGAAGATCATCATCATGCCATCTAAGTTGTTTCCTTCCTTGGTGTGGTGCTTCTCTTGGTCTTGATAGTCTTCATGGTTTTCACTTCACTAATTGGTTTGGGTATGGGATGGGCACAAATACTACTAAGTTAATTTGAAGGAAAATTTAAGAAGAAGGATAGAAAGAGAGAGGGAGATGCTTTCTTCTGAATTTCTTCACACTTGTACTTCCTTGAGTTTCCTCTAGGTGTGGAGTCCATGTATTTTCTTCAAAACTTCTTCATTGATCTTCCTTGTAGCTCTTCATGTTGCCATCAAGTTGAAAGGAGAAGAATAGAAAAGGGAAGGAAAAAGACTTAGAGAGAAAGGGGTTTAGTCTTCTAGGTGCTTCCACTTCTTGGAGATGCTTCTGAAGTTTATTTTATTTGCTAAGTCCTTCATTGGTCTTCTATCTTCATGTTGAAAAATCTATAGATGGTTAAGTCCTCCATTGCACTTCATGGTTCTCACAAATCCCAACTTAGTGAAATCTTGAAGCAAGCATGGGGAGACAAAAGTTGATGGAAACATTTGTACTAGTGTTTTTAGGTTCATTTGTTGGCTAAGTATAAGTTGAAACTTCACTAAGGACTTAGCCTTGGTTTCATATAGCCATACACACATAGAACCACTTAAGCAAAAATATTTCCTAAGTCACTTTTAATATGGTGTGAAACATGTGTGTGATAACTTGGCCTAAAATACATGGGTATGGCTCATATGTGTCCAAAATTCTATGGCACTGATTTCTATGGATTAAGGTTGCCATATGAAGCAACAATGCTTAAGAAAACATATTAAAATTATTTATAGAATTTAAACTAAGTCAATATTGCTCAAATGGCCACATAATTCTAAAATCAATTTTAATCTGTTCAATTTTTGTTTTGGGACAGAGGATATGAAATTACACATCCTAAGGTTTCCAAATATATTTTATTTACAATTTTTGGATTTGTAGAATTTGAATTATGCCAAATTTTCACCAAACAAGCATATTTGAATTTGAACCAATTTAAGTTTGTCAAATTTGAATTTGGCCAGTGCCAAAAGTTTCTACATGTTGTGCTGATTTCAAAAGGTCCAAGTTTTCTAAATTTGGCCTTATGGTTAAAAATTTATGATGGTTGCAAGTTAAAAGGACTATTCTGCAAAACTACCAAAATTTTCTATTCGGGAGAAAAACAGAAAAATCCTGAGCTACGTGGCGCATTGTGATTGGTTCATGATGTTGACTGCGCGCTGACCAAGCAGCTGAGTGGGCTGCTGACTAGATGCCACACGGCGCTCTGCTATTGGCGGATACCCCTTCGATAAGTGATTTGATCTGAGCCTTCAGATCTAGATCCTACGGTGCGGAAGCTCAGGTTACCTTCCTGCCGGCGGTAGCTACTGGAGATGGCGGGGACGGTGGTGCTCCGGTGATCCGTGAGGAAGAAATCGACGATGGAGGCTCTCCGGTGATCGCCTGACTCCGGGAAGACGACGTGGAGGCGCAGCGAATCACAGCGAGGACGATGGTGACCACGGGATGGCTCCCCGCGCTGAGCAGCCACGACAGCGAGGTGGTTCCGAGGCGATGATGATGGATCAACTCCGGCGAGCTCGCACGGTGCTCTGGAGGCATAAAAAAAATCGTACACGGGCTCAGGCGGGTGCGAAACGACACGGGGGAGAAGGAAGGGCAAAGTAGGGGCGGCGCTGACCTGTGCTTTCGCCGGAAAATTCGAAATGGGGCGGCGGCTACTGAGATCGACGGCGAGGAATCGCTGCGGCATGGAGGCGTTATACTACAAGGAGTGAGAGGGGTATTGGGGAGGAGATCACGGTCTATAAATGGGAAGAAATGGGGTCTTCAAACGGGCGCAATCACGGCGAAAAAAATTCACGGCCGAAACGGCCATTGCCGTTTCTCTGTGTTGATGACGATGATGACGCCATCAATGACCTCACAGTGGGACCCACATGTCAGACGCAGAGAGAAAAGCTGGGGCGGGCTGCTGCGTTTCTTCTGGGCCTTGGGCCTCTGTAGGCTGCACCGTGCGACAGTTAGGGGCTGAGGGGGACGGGCTGGTTGTGCTATTTTTTGTTTATTTTTTTTTGTTCTTTTCTTTTTCTATATTCTTTGATTGATAACTTTTGATTAATACATCCAATTGACCCCAAACAAAATTCTATAATTTTTTAAAACCTTTCCCCTTCAAATTAAAACATTTGTGTGTTGTTTCAACACACTTAAAATAATTTTATTTTCAAAATATGATTAGATTACTAATAGCTACTTAGTGCTAATTTAATTTAGAAAATATGAAAATGAGGTTTTTTGATTAAATAAAATTCAGAGACATTAAACATGTTAAAAACTATTTTTGCAAGTCATTTTTAAACCATTTTCATATTTTATAAATTTTAGGATATGAAGGATTTATTAATAGTAACTTAATGCTATTTTTAAAATAGAAAATTCAATAATTATCAAAGTGGCTTAGAAAATTCCACAACCCATAATATTGTTTCCAAAGTCCTCTTTTAAGTTATTTTCAAAGCAATGAATTTTATATTCACTCCTTTATGGTTATAACTTGGAATAATAACTAAAAGTTATTTATTAAAATATTTTATTCTCATCAAATATTTTTTGAGGCTTAGGACTTTATTAAGGGTTATAAATATTTGATTGGTGTTGCCATAAAATAATTTAAAGGTAATATTTGAATTGAAAACATTTTATGGAATAAATTTTTCTGAAGATAAAATGGTTTTCTTTGTGTGAGAAAATTCATTTGAGAGGGTTTTAGGGTTTATGAAATAGAGGTATAATTGGATTGGTAATTTCAATTTCATTGAAATATGCATTGTTTTCTTTTGTTTCTTGCATCTCATTTGGTTTTTGGTGACTTACTAAACATGAAAACAAAAAGTTTCAAATTTTTCTGATTTTTGAGTTTTCCAAAAATCAGGGATGTTACAGACTACCATCCTTAAAAGAAATCTCGTCTCGAGATTTGGGAAGGCAAGAAAGAAAGATTTTGTTTGGGTAACTGGGTTTCTAAAACGACTGGGTGGCTACCACCCTTAAAGAAACTTTTGTGGGTAGTCTAATTTCGTTAGATTGGAGTGTAGATTGATTTGAGATTGGCTTGAGTAGAAATTTCCTTGATAGTAGAGTTATAGACCTACATAGATCTGTTGAACTACCTTTGACACTGAGGGGTCACTCTTTGGGTCAATCAAAATTCTTTGGGTCACTCTCAACTTGGTCTTTTGATGTCCTTGGCAATCTTCCATCTTCTTGATTGGCTTGCTGCTCCTTATGGTGTAGTTGGCATTGATTCATGGATGTGATTGCTCCTTTACACAAAAGGATCTTGAAAACAGTGACATTCCTCAATTTTCTGGCTTGTGTCTCTAAAGAGAACTAGTCATGACATTCTTGGGTGGAAGGTTTGTTGTTGCACTTAATATGGTAGCCCAATATGGTTGGTAAATGGGTATGGGTTTTGGTTTGGCTTAGCATGGAAGAGTAGAGATTAGAAAGATACTAAAGAAACTCTTATCCCAACACAGCGGATCAAGAAAACTCATCTTGCAAACAACACCAACATATAGCAACACATTCATCACACCAAACAACAAGGTTTTTATAAAACACTGATATTGTCATACCACAGTCATTGGTATGATCAATACACTAACACGTTAACGTTGTTCTAACAAAGTAACTAGATTGGTGGTCTCATCTATATCTTCTTGAGTTTCTTCAAATTCTTCTCTCATTGTCTTGAGATGTTCTTGATTGTTGGGAAGTCTATGTTTTTCTTCAAGTTCTTCAAAAATCTTGAGTGTAGGTCCTCATGTGGCGAAAATACTTCTTGCACTTCTTGGTAAAATCAACATTCCTGTCTTGATGGTATTGAAGAGGTAGGTCATCTAGTAAATTTTGAAGGTGAATAATAGATGAGAGGATATGAGAAAGATTAAGATGATTGTTTTGTTTCTAGAAAGTTTGAACATAGAAAGTTTTCAATCCTAGGGTGATCAATGGGTTATTAACAACTTGTTGCAAATTGGATATTCACTATAGTGAGAGATACTAGCACCCGCTAGCCAATCAGGGAACGGTCTCGTGTCCGTGGACACGTAAAGTTGTCCGGGCCGCTTCATCTCACTATGCCGCTAGGATCCAAAATACTCTAAGGATATAATAACATGATCAAAAATGGCTTCCAAACCTAAGGGTCTCGAATTCTACAGGCAACACAATGCTCTGATACCATTTTGTAGCGTTCCCACATTTAAATAATGTAAGGACACTTGTGTTATTGTGCTAGTCCCTGGATCGATTGCTAGCACCACAGTACAAAATGAAATATCATGCAAATGCATCAAATTCTATTACATCGCATGATCCAGTCTTTACAAAATATGATTACAACTTGCATAGTCTTAGAAGACTAGCAGTAAAAAAAGGATATACAACGGAAAACTTGAATAACATTGAGCCCATCTTCTTCATGTGCCACAGGCAAAACATGTTGGCGATAGTCTCGAGATCCTAAACGAAATCCTCACTCGTCTTGAGAAACATCTGCAATATGGAATATGCAGCCACAAGGGAGTCAATACAATTTAATGTATTGGCAAGTAACACTATGGTGGATATAAGTGGCAAGACTAATACTACATGCTTATTTGGCTGAGTGGAGTTTTTGGCTAAGTTTGCATAAAGCCAGTTTTGTCCTATCTCTTTTGTAAAACAAACTTTTCTTTTCAAAGGGGTGGAAACATTGGATTAAGATCCAAGCACCACAATACTGTTCATTTGGTCAAAATTTTACTTATTGAAATTGATGATGAGATTCTTCCGTCAATCCTTGTCCAGCTGCTCATAGTTGTCCATAACCAGGGACACGGCTAAGATCTTAGTTTGTTGACTCTGCAGAGTTTGTGCACTTTCACCTTCAGACTCAAATCAGCCCAAACATCCTATACACCCTGAGTGCATTAAGGAAAGGAGAAGATTGAGACGAGATCTTTCAGAAGAAATTCCACCACCGTTTGGCTTACCCGTTCCACCTATAATTATGCTACATCTGCTTGTAAGCCTAGTGAGTTCATTCAACTTAGTTGATCAAGACAGAGCCCATATGACTAAAGGCTGCACGGGAAGCTACTAAACTTAGAAGGACATAGTAATCTCTTTGTTCCTGGGTGGCCATCCGCAAGTGACAACCTCAAGTGGAATAACCCTTAGATAAGGGCCCTGAGGCAACACTCAACATAAACTAGTCTTACCACTTCCACCCAGGTGGTTCATTCATTAGTTATACTTAGGATTTTTCCTCAACATCTAGTAAAACAAATTTTGTAGCATGGCAAAGCATCTAAATAAGTACCAAGGCATGAAAATAACAAGGTGTAAGGATGGCTACACACTACTAGGATATAGCATAGCATAATATAACTTATTAAAATTTCCTATCATGCATGCTACTCAAAATCAACTAATGCATATAAAAAATAATGGGTAGTTGATGGTGTGTTACTTGCCTTGTTTGAAGTTGGTGAAGAATTCACACTCTCTTCACAAAAGATCGTTGCTCTCCGTACAATCTATTCACTGAAAACACAATAACAAAATAAACAAACATTCTACCAAACAATCATACAAGTGAAGAACATACAAAGCAACAACCATGGAAAAAGGGATGTAACCAAGTTGGCTAGGACAAGGTCAAGGTTTGAGTTGGAAGATTCATTCTTTCTTGGTTTCATATGTTAAGTAATTTCCAAGGGTTTACTTGAGATGGGCTAGGTTCAGTTTGTAAAAAACTAACTTTATTATAACCATACTTGTCGAGGAAGTTCCAAGAGTTCACTAAGAATAAACATATTACTTCTTCAACTAAAGTAATACGTGCAAACACTTGGTCATATTAACCTTCAAAATATTTGAGTGACTATGTTAGTATTTTCCATTGTGGTTAGGGTAGGTCTACTAACTCCATCATCAAAGGGAAAATATTACTCAGTCTTGGTTTTTCCATTTGGGTCAATGGTTGGACAAAAATAACTTGTTATTCTTCAACTTGTATGGATTTCTTCTAGACCTCATGTGATTGCCTTCTTGAAGATCATCATCATGCCATCTAAGTTGTTTCCTTCCTTGGTGTGGTGCTTCTCTTGGTCTTGATAGTCTTCATGGTTTTCACTTCACTAATTGGTTTGGGTATGGGATGGGCACAAATACTACTAAGTTAATTTGAAGGAAAATTTAAGAAGAAGGATAGAAAGAGAGAGGGAGATGCTTTCTTCTGAATTTCTTCACACTTGTACTTCCTTGAGTTTCCTCTAGGTGTGGAGTCCATGTATTTTCTTCAAAACTTCTTCATTGATCTTCCTTGTAGCTCTTCATGTTGCCATCAAGTTGAAAGGAGAAGAATAGAAAAGGGAAGGAAAAAGACTTAGAGAGAAAGGGGTTTAGTCTTATAGGTGCTTCCACTTCTTGGAGATGCTTCTGAAGTTTATTTTATTTGCTAAGTCCTTCATTGGTCTTCTATCTTCATGTTGAAAAATCTCTAGATGGTTAAGTCCTCCATTACACTTCATGGTTCTCACAAATCCCAACTTGGTGAAATCTTGAAGCAAGCATGGGGAGACAAAAGTTGATGGAAACATTTGTACTAGTGTTTTTAGGTTCATTTGTTGGCTAAGTATAAGTTGAAACTTCACTAAGGACTTAGCCTTGGTTCCATATAGCCATACACACATAGAACCACTTAAGAAAAAATATTTCCTAAGTCACTTTTAATATGGTGTGAAACATGTGTGTGATAACTTGGCCTAAAATACATGGGTATGGCTCATATGTGTCCAAAATTCTATGGCACTGATTTCTATGGATTAAGGTTGCCATATAAAGCAACAATGCTTAAGAAAACATATTAAAATTATTTATAAAATTTAAACTAAGTCAAAATTGCTCAAATGGCCACATAATTCTAAAATCAACTTTAATCTGTTCAATTTTTATTTTGGGACAGAGGATATGAAATTACACATCCTAAGGTTTCCAAATATATTTTATTTACAATTTTTGGATTTGTAGAATTTGAATTATGCCAAATTTTCACCAAACAAGCATATTTGAATTTGAACCCATTTAAGTTTGGCAAATTTGAATTTGGCCAGTGCCAAAAGTTTCTACATGTTGTGCTCATTTCAAAAAGTCCAAGTTTTCTAAATTTGGCCTTATGGTTAAAAAGTTATGATGGTTGCAAGTTACAAGGACTATTCTGCAAAACTGCCAAAATTTTCTATTCGGGAGAAAAACAGAAAAATCCTGAGCTACGTGGCGCATTGTGATTGGTTCATGATGTTGACTGCGCGCTGACCAAGCAGCTGAGTGGGCTGCTGACTAGATGCCACATGGCGCTCTGCTATTGGCGGATACCCCTTCGATAAGTGATTTGATCTGAGCCTTCAGATCTAGATCCTACGGTGCGGAAGCTAGGGTTACCTTCCTACCGGCGGTAGCTACCGGAGATGGCGGGGACGGTGGTGCTCCGGTGATCCGCGAGGAAGAAATCGATGATGGAGGCTCTCCGGTGATCGCCTGACTCCGGGAAGACGACGTGGAGGCGCAGCGAATCACAGCGAGGACGATGGTGACCACGGGATGGCTCCCCGCGCTGAGCAGCCACGACAGCGAGGTGGTCCCGAGGCGATGATGATGGATCAACTCTGGCGAGCTCGCACGGTGCTCTGGAGGCATATAAAAAATCGTACACGGGCTCAGGCGGGTACGAAACGACACGGGGGAGAAGGAAGGGCAAAGTAGGGGCGGCGCTGACCTGTGCTTTCGCCGGAAAATTCGAAATGGGGCGGCGGCTACTGAGATCGACGGCGAGGAATCGCTGCGGCATGGAGGCGTTATACTACGAGGAGTGAGAGGGGTATTGGGGAGGAGATCACGGTCTATAAATGGGAAGAAACGGGGCATCAAATGGGGTCTTCAAACGGGCGCAATCAAGGCGAAAAAAATTCACGGCCGAAACGGCCATTGCCGTTTCTCTGTGTTGATGACGATGATGACGCCATCAATGACCTCACAGTGGGACCCACATGTCAGACGCAGAGAGAAAAGCTGGGGCGGGCTGCTGCGTTTCTTCTGGGCCTTGGGCCTCTGTAGGCTGCACCGTGCGGCAGTTAGGGGCTGAGGGGGACGGGCTGGCTGTGCTATTTTTTTTTCTTTTCTTTTTCTATATTCTTTGATTGATAACTTTTGATTAATACATCCAATTGACCCCAAACAAGATTCTATAATTTTGTAAAACCTTTCCCCTTCAAATTAAAACATTTGTGTGTTGTTTCAACACACTTAAAATAATTTTATTTTCAAAATATGATTAGATTACTAATAGCTACTTAGTGCTAATTTAATTTAGAAAATATGAAAATGAGGTTTTTTGATTAAATAAAATTTAGAGACATTAAACATGTTAAAAACTATTTTTGCAAGTCATTTTTAAACCATTTTCATATTTTATAAATTTTAGGATTTATTAATAGTAACTTAATGCTATTTTTAAAATAGAAAATTCAATAATTATCAAAGTGGCTTAGAAAATTCCACAACCCATAATATTGTTTCCAAAGTCCTCTTTTAAGTTATTTTCAAAGCAATGAATTTTATATTCACTCCTTTATGGTTATAACTTGGAATAATAACTAAAAGTTATTTATTAAAATATTTTATTCTCATCAAATATTTTTGAGGCTTAGGACTTTATTAAGGGTTATAAATATTTGATTGTTGTTGCCATAAAATAATTTAAAGGTAATATTTGAATTGAAAACATTTTATGGAATAAATTTTTCTAAAGATAAAATGGTTTTCTTTGTGTGAGAAAATTCTTTTGAGAGGGTTTTAGGGTTTATGAAATAGAGGTATAATTGGATTGGTAATTTCAATTTCATTGAAATATGCATTGTTTTCTTTTGTTTCTTGCATCTCATTTGGTTTTTGGTGACTTACTAAACATGAAAACAAAAAGTTTCAAATTTTTGTGATTTTTGAGTTTTCCAAAAATCAGGGATGTTACACTCCGTCATTTTGGATGGACAAATCCCACTCTTGATCCATGAGACTCAAATAATACTTTCCGAATACCTAACGGCACCTTTATAGTCACCTTGCTACGGTGTGACGTTTGATGACATCAAAGCACCCTTCCGGTATCAGTGATTCACATGATCTCATGGTCTAAGGAATAAGTTACTTCGTACGCAAGACATAACAATATAAACTAAATGACTTGATCGTATTGTTATCTTGATATTGGGTATGTGTTCATCACATCCATCTTCTAATGACATGACCTCGTTATTAACAACATCCAATGTTCATGATCAGGAAACCTTGATCATCTATTAATCAACGAGCTAGTTAAAAGAGAGGTTTTACTAGGAACCATTGTTTGTTTATTAAACACACATGTATCAATGTTTCCGGTTAATACAATTCTAGCATGATAAATAAACATTCATCATAAACAAGGAATAAGATAATAACCATTTTATTATTGCCTCTCTGGCATATTCCCTTCAGTTTTCGATTAGGTCAATTCATGTGGACCTAATGTAAGGACACACCCTGTACTTGCGTAAATTTTTGTGGAAACTAAAAGTTCCATTCAATATTAAAAAATCATGTTGTTCATTCAGTGAAAGGTTATTCTCACAAAGGAAAATGTAATCATACAAAATTGGAATGGATGTAAACAATGTGTATTTTGCCACTCACATGAGACTCTAGAGCATTTGTTCATATCATGCAATTTTACGAGGCATATTTGGAGACTCATTCATTACACTTTTAATATCACTCCTTCAACTAGTGTTACAAATATGTTTTTTCATTGAATTGATATCTTTTATAAATAAATAAATCTCATATACACATTGGTACTTGTGCTTTTGTATGGGCTATATGGAACTGTAGGAATGATATTATGTTTAACAAAGTCAGAGATGCTCATTTTTTGCAGGTGGTTTATTGGTTCCACATGTGGTCCTCTCCTGCTAGAGTAGAGGACACTTATGTTTACCAGATGTTCTCGCTTGATACCGCTCGTTCGGGCTATATTCAATCAGTGTGGCTAGCAGCATGCTAGACAACTTCACTAGGTGTAGTCTTAGTATACTTCGATCTTTCGCTGGTTGATTCATGTCGTTACTTTGGTGGACCATTGAGATTTAATAACTTGTGACTTGCTATTGGACTCTTTTTATTCTTTTAATATAAATGGTTGTGCACATGATCACGATGTAGAGGCTCAGGCTATGTTCCCATTTTTCAAAAAAAAAGAAATCCAATATCCACTCTTGGGATATTTCATTTTAAATCGGGCTTAGTTGTATGTTGATGTCAATTTTTTTAGCATATTGATGTCAATATTGTTAACTCTCAAAAAAGGTTTTCGCCCTATTTTATAAATAAATCCGAACGACCAAACCAATACAAAGTGATGTGGGGACCTCTTACAAAGCATATCAAAGATTTAAAAAAATAACAAGGAGAGCCAAGCTTGCCACCGTGGGCAATGAGATGCACCCAGGGATACCGAGACTCCAAGACTACGCCCCCAAGAGTTTAACGACGTGGCACGCCACCGTCTTTGAGGCCATATGGTCAAGGGTTTTCACCCAGAGTCTTAACACGGCGAAGGTAGCCGCAACAACGCCCCGATAAGGTAAGCATACCCGCAGGCATGGCTTTCATTGGCACCGAAGTGCTGAGGTTCCGCGCAATAAAACCTTCACACTACGCCTGGTATAATGAACCATTTCTATACCCCAAGACAAGCCTCGAGAACACGACAAGGAACGAGAGTTTCCTTTGCCGAAGCACCATCAGCACTGGTAACCCCAACCGCTTGCTCTGTGCCACCTGCACAGCCAAAGAGGGAGACCATCACCACCGCCATGTCGCCCGCCGTAGAAACGCCCGTGTAGTCCACCTTTTAGGGCCGCCGCCCCCACTTTCACGACCTCACCCCGAGAAGATAACAACACTGTAACGCGAGGTCAACGTGTCGTGTGTCAGGTGGGTTAAGCCGGCGGCTGATCCAGGATCACAAGGGTGGGCGTCGTAACCAATAAGAGGAGATCTCGTCCTCCACTGCCAAAGACAGTTGCCTTCCGGATGTAGCGGCAGTGCCGGTCAAGCCCAGATCATCATGACTAGACCCGTCGCTCCACCCAGCGGAAGCCTTCGGGCATGGACAAGCTAGGGTCGTTTAGCCTAGATCGGACCCAAAAGGGCTGAGTCACCACGGCTATGCGCTCCTGCCACCATAAACATCCACCCCATTGTTCCCCATACCACCGCCACAAAAAACAGCCACCAAGATGAAGTCGCCACCGCCCTAGATTCCAGACAACCTTGGTCACCACCGCCCAAATACAACACACCTGCCAACCAGGACCTGCAGCCGCCGCCACCACAGGAGTACAAGACCACGAAGCCTGCACGCCGTCGGGACCTAACCGCGCCACCCCTGACAGCCATCGCAGCCCGCGCCCCCATCACCATAGTGGGGAGGGAGGGCCCCCATCGCCGGAACCGTAATGCCATCACCATACATGTTCACTTGTATGGTTATATAGGTAAAAAAACTTGTATAAGACTATTAGTTATCTGTCCTTTTCACCTATTGAAGATTCGACTTGAATTTTTTCTTACAGAATTTGCAGGTTGTAAATAGTGGAAGATCTGCAGATGTTGAAGTTTTCTCTTTCCTTTGTGCTTGCATGCTATCTTGAGGGATCCAGCCCATTAGATCCTTTTCAACCTTTTCCTCCCTCGCATTCATGGTCCTCACAGTCCCTTGAAACAAAATCCTTGTAATCCAACTTGCAGATAACAGATGGGGACATAATAGGCCATACCTCCGGAAACCAACCAACTCGAACTTACCTTGAGTGGAACTAATTCAACCCTGCGGCTAGATCCCGAAGGGTGAGTTGAGAAAGATTGTGAAGACACCACTAGAATACCAAGGGGAAAGGATGGAAATCATGGAGTAGCCTTGATAAAGTCAAAATTACAAGAGTAATTGGGGTAGCCTTGATACGGTTCTAGATACACACTAGAAGTAGCCTCTAAAGAGGGAAAAGGGAGCCAAAACTCCCAAATCAGTCTCAAATCTCATCTAACCCTAATCTGGACGGAGGGATGTCTATTTATAGGCTAAGGGTCGAAGAGAGGGGTTAGAGAAACTCTAGCAGACTCCCCAAACCTTATTTTCTCGGCGGTTATATGGGCTTAGTAGCGAAACACGGCCAGACCAGAAACTGTATCCCCGGCTCAGCCCATAAACTCGATAAAGTGCCCCAATACGAGGACGGCCCAACCCTCAACTGTAAAGATTTGGGAGCCACGGATACGATGACCTAGATCTGATCCACCACCACTCTCCCCCCGAATTCCCCGCCGCCGGTGAAACTCCAGGGAGCGATTCCTTGCTAGAACGCCATCGTCCTCGCGATAGACCACCTCACGCCGGCCCAAGCCGCGGAGCGCCTCCACTATGTCCGCTCGGATGCAGCGCGGAAGCGAGGATCACTCCGGTTCATCCTGCACGGGCAGCCGGTGCCAGTGAAGTACCCCCGTCGCGAGACAGAGGAGTTCGACACGCGGCATGGCGTGCGTCTTGGGAGCCGCACGAGCGAGGGGAGCTCAATCCACACGGAGGCGAGCTCACCGCTGCTGCCGCGCCGGCTGGAGCTCGAGGAGGGCTTCGAGGAGTACGAGCCCGCGGTGCTCGAGGACACCATCGGGTCCGAAGATTTCGTCAGCGACGACATCTTTGAGCACGTCACCAGCATCGTCCAGAAGCGCAGCGTCGCCAAGGAGCGCGACGTCGAGAAGCGCTGCCGCGTCTACGTGGAGTGCGATGATGTCCTCCTCGAGCAGGGCAACCATGCCTTGCTGAAGCAGAAGGAGAAGGCAGAGGAGTGGGAGACCAAGGCGGGGAAGCAGAAGGCCGTCTTCGTCAACATCGAACCGACAAGTAGGAGCTCTCCGTCCGCAATGGCGCCGCCATGTCCCGTAGGGCGCTGGTAAAATACAGTTGAACCCCATTTTGGACATAGATAGGGATGGCGGCGCCATTTTAGCTTACTTTTGCAAAAAATCGATTATAAACTGCGTGTAATCGATGATGAATGTAGTTCGATTTCTCCCGCCAAGTTTAATTTGTGATTTAAGGTTTTCGATGCGGTTTCTGTTCTGCGCCTAGCGTTTTGGCTCGAAAATTGCGTTTTTGGTGCCCCTTATCTGCGCTTAAGTCTCCGCGGGATAAGGGGTCTTCTTGATGTGCTTTTACATGGACATTTGGACCAATTATGCGCGTAGGCAGTCACTTAGCCTGGAGACTCGTCTGGGTTGGGGCGGAGTCTGAAGTTTCCGGCCTTACTCCGAGCATATTCCGGACACCCATCCAATGGGTGATACGTCCATTTTGCATCACTATTTTATATCATAATTTACTGTTATTCATCGATATATTTCATATTTAGAGATGATACTTATGTTATTCCGTCTACTTTGCATGTTTAACAATTATTGGAGAATAATTTGCCGGGACCAGAAATTTGCTGGAAAAAGCACCGTCGAGATACCATATTTCGAAAGATCAGAAGAAGGGGAACATCAGAGATTTCCTATTTAACCAGAAGACGGAGCCAGCAAGGAGGGGAGCCATAGGGGGGACACCATGGGCCCACACCATGTGGTGGCGCCCCCCTGGTCGTGCCGCCACGTGGTGTGGCCACCCTGGCCCACCTCTGGAAGCCCCCTTTCGTGTACTTCATCTCCCAGAACCCTAAGCCCTGGAGAACCATCAAGGAAATATTCCGCCGCCTACACGGGGTAAAAAACAACAGAGAGAGAAAAGCTCTCCGGCGGGGAGAAATCTGCTGGGTAAATTCCCCCCTGGAGAGGAAAATCATCGCCATCGTCAACGTCATCACATCGGGCATCATCAAGATCATCATCGTCATCACCACCAGCACCATCATCCTCACCATTCACCTCCATCCCGCTGTAACAATTAGAGTTCTATATCATTGTTCTTCACTAGATCTCTCTCCCGGTGTGCATTACTTGTTTATAGTTGATGCTTACGAGATTTATCAGTGTTTGCACTTTATGACCAAATTGTTGTTCATCATATATCACCTCTGATCATGATCCATATGATGTCTTGTGAGTAGTTTGTTTAGTTCTTGAGGACATGGGAGAAGTCAATATGTTAGTAGTGGAATTATGTAGAAGTAATATTTAATGGTTTTATATTAAAGTTGTGGTGCTATTCTTCTAGTGGTGTCATGTGAACGTCGACTACATGACACTTCACCTTTATGGGCCTAGAGGGATGCATTGTGTATTTGGATACAAATTGTGGGGTTGCCGGAGTGACAAAAACCTAAACCCCCCTTAGGAAACCGATGCACGAGGGAGTGTAGGATCCCAGAGTTTAAGGCAGTGGTTATATTTATCTTAATTATTTCTTGTAGTTGCGGATGCTTGCAAGAGGTATAATAACAAGTATGTACTAGTCCAAGTAGGTCAGTGCATTAGCATAGGTTCACCCACACAACACCTATCAAAACAATAAATATTAATCAACCATATGAAGCAAAAGCACTTGACGAAATTCCCATGTGTCCTCAAGAACGTTTAGTCATCATAAGTAAACCAACCGGCTTGTACTTTGCTCTAAAAACGATTGGGCCACTTGCTGCAATTATTATTACTGTGTTACGTTTACTCTATTTTATTTATCTGCTATATCAAACACCACCAAAAACCCGTTTGCTAGTATTTACAGTGAATCCTTTATGCAAACTGGTTGTCAACACCTTGTGCTCCTCGTTGGGTTTGACACTCTTATTTATTGAAAGTACTACGATACACCCCCTATATTTGTGGGTCATCAAGACTATTTTCTATCGCCGTTGCCGAGGAGTGAAGCGGTATTGGTAAGTGGAATTGGTAAGGATTTTTTTACTGTGAGTGTTGTTTTTATATCTATCTGCTGATCTATTTTATAATGGAGAGATCTCCATTCGATTGTCTATTTTAGAGTACTGCTGCCACTGTTAGGGTAGTAGATGACCCGCTATCTGCTCAATTGGATCCTTTTAAAATACCTATGAAAATTGTTGAACGTGTTATGGATAACTGCTATTTTCGAGATGGAAACTGTCCATCATGGTGATCATTTACTCTTTATACATGAATTATGCGAGTTGTTCAAGTGTGCATGTATTTCAATGGACCAAGTTAAGAGGAAACTATTCTTTTTATCACTGAAGGGCAGAGCTACGGAATGGTTTAAAATGTTGAAGAATGGCCGATCTATTGGATGAGAGGAAATTGTACCTCTCTTTTATTCTAAATTCTATCTTTCGAGTGAGATTTATAAGGATTGGAATCAAATATATTATTTCTAGCCCCATGATGGAGAGAGTATTTCCCAAGCGCGGGAGAGATTGAAGTTATTAATCCTCAAATGTCCCATTCATGAGCTCCCCAATAATATTGTTATCAATAATTTCTATGCAAGGCTTTCTCTTCATGATAAGGATTTATTGGATGCTTCTAGTTCTGGATCATTTACACGTATGAAAGGGCAAGACAAATGGCATCTTCTTGATCATATTCAGGAAAATACTGAAGGATGGGGGAATGAAAAAAGTAGAAAATTAGGTATAAACTATGATTATGAATGCACTAAATCTTTTATGGGAACCGATAATTTTCATAATGTCAGTACTGTTTGTGGACATCACTCTCAAATATTTGCAAACTGTTTTAAGGGTTTTGCCTCTTATCTTGATATTCCCCAAACGGAGTGGAATAAGTACCATGCACCTTATAAATATACTGTTAATTGTGTTCCTGTTAGAAATATAGAAGTTCATATTGTTAATCCTGCTGTGACTGAACCTTATATTGAGAAAATGCCTTTCCCTCTTAAGGTAAAGGAACATTCTATTATAGTTAGTGTGGTTAACAAAAGTACACAGAAATCAATAGAACCTGATGAACAAATAACTATTGAACCTACAATAGAAATAGTAAAGAACATATTATCTTCTATGAAGATGCTTCTAATATTGTTTCACATCCTAGTAGATATTAGAAAACTAGTGTTCTTGTGCTTTCTGTTAGGATAGGTGATCATTGCTATTATGGTTTATGTGATATTGGTGCAAGTTCAACTGCTATTCCTTATGAGCTTTATAGAGAAATCATGCATGAAATTGGTTCTTGTGAACTTGAAGAAATTGATGCGGTTATTCAGCTTGCTAATAGAGAAACTATCTCTCTAATTGGTATTGTTAGAGATGTGGAAGTTTTATGTGGTTAAACTAAATATCCTGCTTATTTTCTAGTACTTAGTGCAGCTGCTAGTAAAACTTGTCCTATCATTTTTTGTATACATTTCTTGAACACTTGTGGTTCTGTTATAGATTGTAAGGAGGAGAAAATATTAACTAAATTTGATGGAGAAACTTATGAGTTTAATATTTCTAAATTTGCTAAAGCTCCTCAAAAAAATGAATTGACTAATGAGAATTTTAAAGTTGAACAGCTTGCCTCTATTGCTCTTGCTCCTAACAATGCTTTGCAGCAATACATGGAGGACCACGAAAGTGAGGTCTTTATGGAAGAAAGAAATGAGATCGACAAGATTCTTTTTCGTCAACCATCTATGCAAAAACACAATTTACCGGTGGAAGACTTGGGTACCACACTACCACCCAAGGAGGATCCTGTTTTTGATTTAAAACCTTTACATGATGATCTTAATTATGCTCATATTGATGATAAGAAAATATATCCTGTTATTATTAGTTCTAAACTTTCAGGTAAGGAAGAGAAAAGGTTATTCGAAGTATTGAGGAAACACCAAGGAGCTATTGGATATACTCTTGATGATTTTAAAGGGATTTCCCTTACTATATCTTAGCATGCTATTAATATGAAACCTGATGCAAAGCTAGTTGTTGAACATCAGCGCCGTTTATTTCCTAAGATGAAGGAAGTGGTAAGAAATGAGGTATTGAAACTCCTTGATGCTAGTATTATTTATCCTATTGCAGATAGTAGATGGGTAAGTCATGTGCATTGTGTTCCTAAGAAAGAAGGAATTATTGTTGTGCCTAAAGAAAACAATGAACTTATTCCTCAAAGAGTAGTAGTTGGTTATAGAATGTGCATTGATTTTAGAGAAGTTAACAAATTTAATAAGAAAGATCATTATCCTTTACCTTTTATTGATCAAATGCTAGAAAGGTTGTCCAAGAAAACTAATTTCTCCTTTATTGATGGTTATTCTGGGTTTTCTCAAATTGCTATTAGGAAACAAGATCAAGAGAAAAGAACTTTTACTTGTCCTTATGGAACTTGTGCTTATAGACGATTGCCTTTTGGTTTGTGTCATGCTCCTACTACATTTCAAAGATGCATGTCTGCTATTTTTCATGGTTTTTGTGAAGAAATTGTGGAAGTATTCATGGATGATTTCTCCGTGTATGGAACTTCTTTTGGTAACTGTTTGCACAATCTTTTTAAATTTTTGCAGAGATGTGATGAAACTAATCTTGTTCTTAATTTGGATAAATGCCACTTTATGGTTAATGACGGACTTGTTCTTGGACACGAAATTTCTGAAAGAGGTATTGAAGTTGATAGAGCTAAAGTTGAAGCAATTGAGAAAATGCCCTGTCCCATGGATGTAAAAGGTATTCGTAGTATTCTTGGTCATGCTGGTTTGTATAGGAGGTTTATTAAAGGTTTCTCTAAAATATCAAACCCTCTTACTAATCTTCTCCAAAAAGATGTACCTTTTTTTTGATGATGATTGCAAAGAAGATTTCGAAATTCTAAAAAAGGCTTTAATTTCTGCTCCTATTTTTCAACCACCTTATTGTAATTGACCTTTTGAAATTATGTGTGATGCTAGTGATTTTTCTGTAGGTGTTGTTCTTGGACAACGAATAGATAAGAAGTTTAATGTTATGCATTATGCTAGTAAGACTCTTGATTCTGCTGAAAATAATTATGCTACCATTGAAAAAGAGTTCCTAACTGTAGTTTTTGCTTGTGATAAGTTCAAATCTTATATAGTTGATTTGAAACTTACTATTCATACTGGTCATGCTGCTATTAAGTACCTTATGGAAAGAAAGATGCTAAGCCTAGGCTTATTAGATGGGTGCTGCTTTTACAAGAGCTTGATTTGCATATTGTAGATAGGAAGGGTGTTGAAAATCATGTTGCTGATAATTTGTCTAGATTGGAAAACATTGCTTATGACCCTATTCCTGTTAATGATAGTTTTCTAAATGAACAGTTGGCTGCGGTAAAAGTAAACTCGCGAGATAGTCCTTGGTATGCAGATTATGCTAACTTTATTATTTCCACGTATTTGCGTCCAACCTTTACAGCTCAGCAAAGAAGGAAATTCTTTTATGATTTGAGGCATTATTTTTGGGATGGCCCACACTTATACAAATAAGGACTAGATGGTATTGTGCGAAGATGTGTTCCAGAACAAGAACAACACGAGATATTGAGAAAATGTCATGATAGTGATTATGGAGGACATCACGCTGGAGATAGAACTGCACAGAAGGTTCTACAATCAGGTTTCTATTGGCCTACTCTTTTGAAGGATGCACGAAAGTTTATTTTATGTTGGGATGAATGTCAAAGAGTTGGTAATATTTCTAGACACAATGAAATGCCTATGAATTATCCTCTAATTATTGAACCATTTGACTGTTGGGGATTTGACTTTATGGGTCCGTTTCCTCCGTCCAATGGTTATACTCATATAATTTTTGTTGTTGATTATGTTACTATGGGTAGAGGCTATACCTACAAAGAGTGTTGATGGTGAAACCTCATTAAAAATTCTTAACGATGTTAGTTTCCCTAGGTTGGTGTGCCTAGATATCTTATGACTGATGGAGGTTCTCACATTATTCATGGTGGTTTTTGTAGCGTTCCCACATTTAAATAATGTAAGGACACCTGTGTTGTTGTGGTAGTCCCTGGATCAATTGCTAGCACCACAATACAAAATAAAATATCATGCAAATGCATCAAATTCTATTACATCGCATGATCCAGTCTTTACAGAATATTATTACAACTTGCATAGTCTTAGAATACTAGCAGAAAAAAAGATATACAACGGAAGACATAGTACAACATTGAGCCCATCTTCTTCATGTGCCGCAGGCAAAACATGTTGGCAATAGTCTCGAGATCCTAAACGAAATCCTCACTCGTCTTGAGAAACATATGCAATATGGAATATGCAGCCACGAGGGAGTAAATACAATTTAATGTATTGGCAAGTAACACTATGGTGGATATAAATGACAAGACTAATAATACATGCTTATTTGGCTGAGTGGAGTTTAGGCTAAGTTTGCATAAAGCCAGTTTTTTCCTATCTCTTTTGTAAAACAAACTACTCTTTTCAAAGGGGTGGCAACATTGGATTAAGATCCAAGAACCACAATACTCTTCACTTGGTCAAAATTTTAATTATTGAAATTGGTGATGAGATTCTTCCGTCAATCCTTGTTCAGCTGCTCATAGCTGTCCATAACCGGGGAGGCTAAGATCTTAGTTTGTTGACTCTGCAGAGGTTGTGCACTTTCACCCTTTGTCTTCAATTAGCCCAAACATCCTATACACCCGGAGTGCATCATGGAAAGGAGACAATTGAGACGAGATATTTCAGAAGAAGGAATTCAACCCACCGGCAAGACCCGTTCCACCTATAATTATGCTACATCTGCTTGTCAAGCCTGGGCTGAACCCTCACAAATTAATTGATCAAGACAGAGCCCATATTGTCAAAAGGCTGCACGGGAAGCTACTAGATTTAGAGGGACACAATAATCTCTTTGTTCCTGGGAGGCCATCCACAAGTGACAACCTCAAGTGGAATAACCCTTTGAAAAGGGCACTGAGGCAACACTCAACATAAACCGGTCTTACCACTTCCACCCAGGTGGTTCATTTATTTAGTTACACTTAGAATTTTTCCTCAACATCTAGTAAAAAAATACGTAATATTGCATAGCATCTACTAAGTTCTAAGGCTATTAAAATAAAAAGGGTAAAAGATATGGCTACACACTACTAGGATAATAGCATAGCATAATATAACTTATTAAAAATCCCTATCATGCATACTACTCAAAATCAACTAATGCATATAGAAAATAACGGGTAGTTGATGGTGTGTTACTTGCCTTGTTGAAGTTGGGGAAGATATTACACTCTCTTTGCAAAAGATCGTTGATCTCCGTATAATCTATTCATTGAAAACACAATAACAAAATAAACAAACATGCTATCAAACAAACATATAAGTGAATAAAACAAATAGAGCAAGTAACATAACAAAAGGGGTTGTACCAAGTTGGCTAGGACAAGGTCAAGATTTGAGTTCAATACTTGTTAAGAAAATTCCAAGGGTTTTCTTGGGATGGACTAGGTTGAGTTTGCAGAAAACTAACTTTATTATAACCATACTTGTCGAGGAAGTTCCAAGAGTTTACTAAGGGTGATCTACTATTTCAACTAAAGTAACACGTAACAATGTGTAACACTTAGTTCTTTTCATCAAAACATTCGAGTGATCCAGTTTAGTCTTTCCATTTTGGGTTAAGGTAGGTCTAGGCTCAACTAACTTCATATCAAAGGATATAATAAGATAAAGTATTGAGCTTTTCCATTTGGGTCAAGGGTTGGACAAAACAACTTGTTATTCTTCAACTTGTTTGGATTTCTCCAAGTCTTCATATGCTTGTCATCTTGAAGATCATCTTCATGCTTATATTGTAGACTTGTTCCTTGGATGGATTCTTCTCTTGGTCTTGATAAATTCTTCATGCATTTCTCACTAGTTGGTTCAAGGTGGGATGGGCAAAACTACTACTAAGTCTAAAAGGAAAATATGAAGAAAGATAGAAGGATAGAGGGAGATGTTTACTTCTGGATTTCTTCACACTTTGTAATTCCTTGAGTTTCTTCTAGGTGTGGAGTCCCAAGTATTTTCTTCAAAACTTCTTCATTGATCTGCCTTGTAGCTCTTCATGTTGCCACCAAGTTGAAAATGAAGTTTTCTTCTTGTGCTTGAGTCTTGATCTCCATTTTGCTAACTTGATGATTTCTTGAAGCATGAAAGGGGAATGGAGAAGTACATAGAAAACAAGGTAGTGTTTTAGGTTCACTACTTGGTACTATATGTGATTGACACATTCTAAGCACTTTACTAGGCTCCAAATAGTCATAACTTCAAGGAATAGATGATGAAAACAATTTCTAAGACATGGTGAAAATGGATGTATCACTATGTAGGGTCTTTGGTCAAAAGCACATGGTCATGTTCCAAGGTGTCCAAAATGGTTGGGCAAGGTTGTTTCTGGTTCAAGGTTATCAAATGGAGCAATTTTGCAAAAGGAACTATATTGAAATTATTTATAGAATTAAATCTATGTCATAATTACTCAAATATACCACTTAATTCTAAATTTAATTTTAATTTGTTCAAATATTATTTTAGGACAGAGGGTATGAAATTACACATCCTAAGGTTTCCAAATATATTTTATTTGCAATTTTTGGATTTGTAGAATTTGAATTATACCAAAATTCATCAAACAAGAATATTTAGACTTGAGCCAATTTAAGTTTTATGAAATTTGAATTTGAACAATTCTAAAAGATTCTACAGATCTAGGGGATTTTAAAATGTCCAAGTTTGCTAAATTTGGATAAGTGGATCAAAAGTTATGATGTTTCTAATAACCAAGGGCTAAAGTGCAAAATTACAATTCTATTTTATTCGGAAATTAATTCCAGAGGCAGGCTGGGCCGAAAACTTCTTATCTTGCGTGCAGGGCGATGGACAGGAACTGGGCCTGGGCTGGTTACGTGCTGCACCGACGATGAATAAGCTATCAGCGCGCGGCTGACTGGCGCTGAGGTGACAACATCTGATTGGATGATACCGCTTCGTTAAATGGATCTAATCCTACGCGTCCGTTTAAGATCGAACGATGCAAGAACAAAGGAGCTCACCGGGGTGTGGAGTTCGCCGGAAATGGCGAGGACGGTGGTGCTCCGACGGTCCTCGACGCAAAACTCGACGCCGGCGGCTCTCTGGTGCTCCCCTGGGCTCGTGAAGATGACCAGAAGACGCGGTGGTGCACGGAGAGGTCGATGGTGGCCTAGGTGGTCCTCGAGGTGGCTCCAGTTGGTGGCGCGATGAAGATCCGAGGCGGCGGAGGCTCTGTCGTCGACAGCGGCGGCTCTCCGGTGGACCTCTGGGATCAGGATGATGAAGGTGATGCACGAAGCAGCACGGAGAGTTGAATGGCGATAGCGTTGCGGTCTCCCGTGGCTTGTGTCGACGGCATCGTGAAGGTGCGTTCGTGCGGCTCCGGTGAGCTTCGGGAGAGCTCGTACCCGTCGATCCTGAGGCGATAAAAATAGATAGAGAGCTTAGGAAGAGTCTCCGGAACACGGCGAGTCGTTTGGAAGCGATATGAAGCTCACACGGTGGCTCAACTTGCCGGAATCGGAGAGGAACGGCGCCGGCAGAGGGCAACTCCGGTGAGAAAATTCTACCTCCTCGGGGCACGATTAAGAGGGGAAACGGAGGGGAAAGAGAAAGGAGAGTGGGGGCTTTAACCAAGAGGAGACGGGAGGAATTAAGGTGTTCTTAATCGCCGGAAATCAATGGGAAAAATATTGGGAAGAAACGGAGGCGTTTCTTCTCTGAACGTTGAAGACGATGCTGACGGCATGCTAACCTCAGCTCTTTTTTTTCTTTTTCTTTTTATTTCTGTTTTTAATATCTTTTAATTGATAAATCCATTTAACCTCAAACCAATTGCATTTGATTCACAAAATTCAAAACTTTAAGATTATAACATTTTTTGTAAACTTTTCAACACATTTCAATTTTTGAATTTTGAAAATTTAATAAATACCTAATAGTGACTTAATGTTATTTCCAAAATATAAAATAATAAAATGTAAAACTTAGTCAAATAAAATTTTAATGACATTATATTAGTGGAATATTATTTTTGAAGATCATTACCACTTATTTTCATATTTTATATTTTTAAGATATAAGTGATTTATTAATGGCACCTTAATGCCATTTTTAAAATAGAAAAACTAATAATTATTAAAGTGGCTTAATAAAATTCAGAATAAAACCACAAGTCATAATATTGTTTTCAATGCCCTCTTTTATGTTATTTTCAAAGCAATGCGTTTTATTTTCACAGCTTTATGTTTAAAACTTGGAAGAACAATTAAAAGTTATTATTAAATATTTTATTATTATCAAATGTTGTTGAGGCTTAGAATCTTTATTAGGGGTTATAATTCTTTGATTTTTGATGCCATAAAATATCCTCAAAGTAATATTGGAGTTGTAAACATTTTAGGTAAAGATTTGTTAATAAAAAGATAATCCCTTTAAATAAAGAAACTTATTTTTGAATAAGGTTTTAGGGTTTAAGGAACAGAGGCATAACTGGATTGGTAATTTGAATTTCATTGAAATATGTATTGTTTTCTTTTGTTTCTTGCATCTCATTTGGTTTTTGATGGCTTGCATAACATGAAAACAAAAAGTTTCAAAATTTTGTGATTTTTGCACTTTCCAAAATCAGGGATGTTACAGTTTTATAAAAACCCTTGCTAAATATGATGTTAATCATATAACTGCTTCAGCTTATCATCCCCGAACAAGTGGGCGAGTAGAATTATCAAATAGAGAAATTAAATCTATCTTGCAAAAGACTGTTAATAAATCTAGGAAAAACTGGGCTAGTAAGTTGAATGATGCTTTATGGGATTATAGAACTACTTATTAAAATCCTATGGGTATGTCTCCTTATAAAATGGTTTATGGAAAATCTTGTCACTTTCCTTTAGAATTAGAACACAAATCTTATTGGGCAGTGAAAGAACTTAATAGGGATTTTAAACTTGCTGGTAAGAAAAGGTTGCTTGACTTGAGTTCTTTAGATGAATGGAGAAGTGAAGCTTATGAAAATGCTAGACTCTTTAAACAAAAAGTAAAAAATTGCATGATAGGAGAATTCTTACGAGAGAGTTCCATGTTGGTAAGAAAGTTCTACTGTATAGGTCTCGTCTTAGATTTTTTGCAGGAAAACTACTCTCGAGATGGGAGGAACCTTTTGTTATTGAAGAGGTGTATCGTTCGGGTGCAATCAAAATTGTTTCACTTAATGATAACAATACACAAGTGGTGAATGGGAAAAGACTCAAACATTATATTTCTGGAGATTCTTGTAATGGAGAGGTTGATATTATTCAAGTGGTGACTCCAGAAGTGTTCATCAAAGAGAAGATTCCAGAAACTGCAGAGTCCGTTTTTGATTAGGTAACAGTTTTGGTAAGAAAATGTTTGTGTTTAACCTTCCAACTTATAATTTTGTTTTTTTTAGTAAATAAAAAAATTATGAGACAAAAAAGGGTTGGAAACGCTGCCCAAGGGCACCACACTATGGCACAGCGCGGGCCCACCCCTGGTCGCGCCACCACATGGTGTGGGCGCCTCGGAGCGCATCTACGCCCCGTTTTTGCCCTGTATCTTCCTACGAAACTTTTTTCTATATAATTTCCGGATCCCTCAAGGCCCGTATATCGTTTTTCGTCGTGTTTTTGTTTCGATTTGTTTATGTTAGGACTGTTCCCAGGTTTAGAGGCACCATGGTCTCCGCCAACAACAACAAAGGGAAGGAGCCTATGGAAGATGATCTCCAAGACCCTAAGCTCGAGGAGGGGATCGAGAGTGGGTCTGAAGGAGATGTAGAAGAAGAACCCCGCGTGTGCCCTCGTGCCACCATTACAAGCATTGGAGTGGTAGCAAACCCCTTCAAACTAAAGAGAGGGGCGCAAATGAGCACCTGGAGGGAAGGCCCCACATCACTACTTAGCTTCAAGGACACCACATTCAGGCATCAAAATCCCCTTCCATACTTTAATCCATAAGCATCAATTTCAGAGGGTGCCTGAGGCAGAGTTGCCTTCCAGGTGAGATATGGATCGCTCTAACAATGCAGGGAAAGTAAACCATCATTTTGGACAAGTGTGGGGGAGTAATTCCAAGAGCTAGGAATCACAGTCTCACAAGTTCGCGAACCATATTGAGAACAATACGGAGTTGATTCGTATTCTCACCTACAAGATTGATGAATTGAAGGAGTTTATTGAGAGGCTTATTAAGGATTGACCATCACCACCGAAGGAGTAATTCGTCATTGGTATTGGCATCCCCATAGCTTGTTCCAAGCTTGGAGGAGTGCCGCCGTATGACACCTTTATCTTTCACCATTTTACTTTTTAGTGGAGTCATATCATGAGTAGAGAAATTGTCATATAGGACGGTTTGTAGTGTGGAAGTATCGCTCCTTTAGTTGGTTATCTATGTATCCCTTGGTGTGAGTTGCCGTTATGGAATCTTAATGAGAAGTTTCATCATTTACTTTCTGCACACCTTATGTTAGTTTGCAATTTCTGTTATACGGTTAATCTTGTTGTTAGTATTGGTACCAATTTGGGAGCATCAAGTTAATCTATTTGGTTTTGGCAAACTTACATTCGTCAGTACCAACAATACTTTGAGTTTTAAGTAGAAAAGATGGAGATGCATGTAGATACATTATTCCATTATATTTCTTTCTTGTTGGCTCATAAGCTTAGTATTCTCAAGTTAAGATCATTTTTACTTCCAAGGAAGATTGCATGATTGTTTTCTATCACATGTATATTTGTTTGTTTCCCACAGTTCTTATGCTTGCTACCCAACCTTGCTAGCCAAAAACCTGTACTGAGAGGGAATACTTCTCGTGCATCCAAACCTTGAGCCAAAACCATACCATTTGTGTCCACCATATCTACCTATATGTTGTATTTAACTGCCACTCCAAGTAAATTGCTTGTGTGCTACCGTTAAAACCTTCAAAAGTACACTTGTTTTGTGCTCTGTTTTAGCACATGAGGATGCAGTAGACGGTCTTTATTTCACTCGTTGATTTGAGTTTACACATCTGGAGTAGTGGCACATCCGCTTATCCAATTGCTAGAAGAGCTGGCAACGGGCTTCCCAGCCCCAAACTTGGTTACTATAAATTCTCTTCACTCTTTTTACCCCTGATTTATCAGTTAAAGCATAATTGTGTAAACAAAAGAGAATAGGGATGATCTACGGACACCAGTAGAAAGGACATTCTTCAATGGGAGCCCTCTTGTAAAGTCTAGTTAGCTTGTGACTTACTATATTGTCTGCTTTCTGATTCGTTGACATAGAAATAAGCCTCTCTCAATTTTTTTTAATACCTCTGTGTATCAAATAAAAAGCTCTAGCACATGAGTTAATCCCTGCTTCCCTCTGCGAAGGGCCTACCTTTTACTTTTATGTTGAGTCAGTAAAACCTATTCCCTTCTGTCTCAAGCGATAATTTGAGTTGTTGTGATCGAACCATCTATATGTTGATTTATTTAATCATGTCTTTTATCCTTCTTTGTTTAGTACAATGTTTTTTATCTGAATGAATATACCTTTGAAAGTTATCAATGACTGTAAGGAGATTGTTATGATTGAGCATGTAAAACTCTGTAATATAAGCTCTAGTATAAAGACTATGATAGAAAGATAAGTACAATCTTTTAATTGTTCTCTGACCAAGAGCAAAGTTTTCCATAACCAACTATGATTTACTCTTTGCATCTTTATTGTGAATCCCTCTACTGGTTTCAGGTTAAATTATATGAGAGAAAGTTGCTGTCTAGAATGACTTGTGTATTGATAGATGTGATGCTTCTTGTTCGTATTTTGTTTATCGGCACTTCACTCCATAAACATGTGGTCATGTTTACTGAGTTCAATTTCGCTTGGGGACAAACAATCTCTAAGCTTGAGGGGAGTTGATACGTCCATTTTGCATCACTATTTATATCATAATTTACTGGTATTCATCGATATATTTCGTATTTGGAGATGATACTTATGTTATTCCATCTATTTTGCATGTTTTAAAATTATTGGAGAATAATTTGCGGGGACGAGAAATCTGGTGGAAAAAGCACCGTCAAGATACCATATTTCTGAAGATCATAAGAAGAAGGGGAACATCAGAGTGTTCCTATTTGACCAGAAGACGGAGCCAGCAAGGAGGGGAGCCAGAGGGGGCCTACCATGGGCCCACACCATGTGGTGGCGCCCCCTCCTTAGCCGCGCCGTCACGTGGTGTGGCCACCCTGGCCCACCTCTAGCCGCCCCGTTTCACATACTTCATCCCCCCGGAACCTTAAGACCTTGAGAACCATTAAGGAAATATTCCGCCGCCTCCACGGGGCGGAAAACAATAGAGAGAGAAAAGCTCTCCGGCAGGGAGAAATCAGCGAGGGGAATTCCTCCCCGGAAAGGGGAAATCATCGTGAATGTCACCATCATCGCACCGGGCATCATCAAGATTATCATCGTCATCGTCATCACCACCAGCACCATCATCCTCACTATCCACCTCTGTCCCGCTGTAACAATTAGGCTTCTATATCGTTGTTCTTCACTAGATCTCTCTACCTGTGTGGATTACTTGTTTGTAGTTGATGCTTACGAGATCTATCGGTGTTTGCAATTTATGACCATATTGTTATTCATCATTATATCACCTATGATCATGATCCATATGATGTCTAGTGAGTAGTTCGTTTAGTTCTAGAGGACATGGGAGAAGTCAAGTTGTTAGTTGTCAAATTATGTTGAAGTAATATTTACTGGTTTGATATTTAAGTTGTGGTGATATTCTTTTAATGGTGTCATGCGAACGTCGACTACATGACACTTCACCTTTATGGGCCTAGAGGTATGCATTGTGTATTTGGCTACTAATTATGTGGTTGCCGGAATGACAGAAACCTAAACCCTCGTTAGGAAACTGATGCACGAGGGAGTGTACGATCCCAAAGTTTAAGGTTGTGGTTAGATTTATCTTAATTACTTTCTTATAGTTGTGAATGCTTACAAGGGGTACAATCACAAATATGTATTAGTCCAAGTAGGGATGTGCATTAGCACAGGTTTACCCACACAACACCTATTAAAACAATAAATATTAATCAAACGTATGAAGCAAAAGCACTTGACGAAATTCTCACGTGTCATCGAGAACGTTTAGTCATTATAAGTAAACCAATCGGCTTATCCTTTGCTATAAAAAAGATTGGACCACTTGCTGCAATTATTATTATTGTCTTTTATTTACTCGCATTTTATTTATCGGCTATATCAAAGACCACCAAAAACCTGTTTGCTAGTATTTACTGTGAATCATTTATCAAAACTTCTTGTCAACACTTTCTGTTCCTTGTTGGGTTCGACACTTTTATTTATAAAAAGTATTACGATATACCCCAATCAGTTGGTCACCCCAGTGTGCCACTTGAGGAGCTCGAGAGAGGGCCGCAGACTCCGGTCTTGACAACGTCAGCCTGCCTCCTTTCTTGGCCATCTTCTCTCTTCTTGTCGGGTCCGTCTTGGGCATCATCCAACACATCACGGGGCCCGTCTTGGAGGTCACATGTGAGTATGCAAAATAGATCTGCATGAGGTAGCAACCATTCACCAAGTCATTGAGATCGTAGAGAGCTAAAAGCAAGTTCACCTTATCTAGCATAGATTTGTCTTGTGCTCTCGTTATTGGTCCATTAGCCCCTGATGGAGGCCCTGCCACGGCCGGCACTGTACCGCCGTCACCATACGTGTTCACTTGTATGGTTGTATAGGTCAAAAGAAAAATTAGCTTGTATAAGACAATTAGTTATCTGTCCTTTTCACCTATTGAAGATTCGACTTGAATTTTTTCTTACAGAAGTTGCAAGTTGTAAGGAGTGCAAGATATGTAGATGTTGATCTTTCATTTGTGCTTTTGCCTGCTATCTTGAGGGGTATCCAGCCCATTACATCCTTTTCAACCTTTTCCTCCCTCGCATTCATGGTCCTCACAGTCCATTCAAACAAAATCCTTGTAATCCAACTTGCGGATTAGAGATGGGGACATAATAGGCCATGCGATTGCCCGTCCTGCGTGCGTGGAGATCCAGCCGGCCACTTGTACTACTAAGCTCTGATTGCCTCACACTCGCACGGCAACCCATCCTAATCCGGCAAACGTAAAATCAGCCGTCTCGATGCCCATACTCCATACACGTTGTGACATGATTTACCTCACTGCTGGCCGTACTATATCAGGTAAAAGTCTTTCCATTTGGAGGACGGCTTCACTGCTGATAGTACGTGCCAGCAGTGAAGTAAGGCATAGTACACTACATCGTGTAGTAAATTTCTGGTAGTATAAAAAGATGTACTACATAAATTAAACAAAAAATATATAATATCCCAGTCCAGTCGAATTCAACCAATGCCCCTACCATGAATGAGCGTGAAGCAAGAGTGATGAGGTCAATTAATAAGAAGACAAAAATGGGAAGAAGATGAATTAACAACAAGGGTGTTCCTCCCTCCGGTACCTCGTCCGCTAGTCTCCTTTTGAGGAAACAGCGAGGTGCGAAGAGCAGTGGCTGCTACTAGGGTGTGAAACAAGGTAAAGCTGTCTCCTCCCATGGCTACAGCTGCTGCTCTTGTCTATGCTCCTGAAGCTTCTCCTGCTGCTGCTGCTGCCGCCTCCTACCGGTGCTACTCTGCTTGTTGTTGTGCATCCAGACCTTGAGCGCCTGTCTCCGGACCCCGGCTTGCGCGCAGAACTGCTCCACCGTCGCCTCGTCCTGCCGCTGCATCCTCCACCCGACGCGCTCCGCGAACGCCAGCATCTGCTCCTTCTGCTCCCGCGTGAAGGTCGTCCTCGAACGCTTCCGCGGCGCCGGCGACGGGGCACGCCGCTCCTCGCTAGACGACTCGGTCGTCGTACCGCTTGGCGCGAGGCCGTAGGCGAATGGTAGACGCTGGAGCGGGTGCTTGCTTGCCGGGGGCGGGAGCAACGACAATGGTGTGTGCAGCAGAGGCAGGTGCGCGCGGGCGCGGCCCGGGGAGGGGTCGCGGCGGTGGAAGCTGCGGTGGCAGCCGCAGGCAGCGCAGGCGAGCGGGTCCTCGGGGGAGGCCGGCATGAACTCGCAGCATCCGTCCACGACGTGCCCGCCCGCGGCCGCCGCGTGGTTGCGGAGGCACTCGTTGTACTGCCGCTTTACCGCCTCGGCGTGCATATCGTTCGAGGGCGGGGCACCGGCGCCCTCGTCGCCGCCGTCCCACTCCCCGTCCTCCTGTTCCCTGGATTCCATGATTACGCGTGCGTGTAGAAATAGAGCGTGCGCGTGTGCTTGTCAACCCTGCCTGCCTGCAGCACGCCACCGTTGACGCCTACTTTTCTGGTAGGAATAGTGCGTGGACGTGGTGCTCGCGGAGGGGGATATTTTTGGTACCGCAAGGCAACATTTGTTATTTTAGGATGGTCCACGGAGTAAACCTGGGCCGGACCAACGATTTGGGATTGAGTGATGGACCCATCCCAACGGCCTCCATTTTTTTTCTCTTCTTTCTCTCGTCTCTAGCAAATAAAATAAGCAAATCATATACATAGTAAATAAAATAAGCAAAGAAATATACATGGCAAGGTTTCAAAAGATACGACAAATAGTTCAACATACGAATGTTTGAATTTAAAACATGCACACAAAGAGGCACACGAAGATCAAGCGTCCCGTTCCCGAATCTCCTTTTTCCTCTTGATCACCCAAGCCTTTTGTTCCGAATTCATGGAGCTCTAACAGCCATCATCCTCGGCCAGGATATCAAGCTTGTGTCGGTTCTCCTCGGCCTTCATACCAAGCTTCACGCGGTTGTCATCGGTCACCAAAGCAAGATGAATCTCACTTTTCCTTGCTTCGGTGGTGGCGGAATCCACATCTAACTTCATCTTTAGAGCATCGAGATAGTTCTTAAATGCCTCGGCCTTGTCCTTCCATTTGCGCTCCTCCTTCTCGGCACTTGTTTTCTCCTTATCGGCGAGTATCCCCTTGAGTGTTTGTTGCAACACTAGCACCGAGGCCTCCCGCTTTGCTTCAAGCTTGCTTGCTTTGTGCCCCTTAGGCCTTGTGGCGCTTGGACCCCTCCTCATCGTCGGGCACTCCCTCCTCCCCATTGTCCGGCTTGGTACCCTTCTTCAAGGAGTTTTAGAGGCTTTTCCACTTGGGACAATCCTTGATACTTCCTAACAACAGAGCAAGGTGAATTTGGTGCCATGGCAAGACTTGAAGTATTTCACCACTTGAACGATGACGTTATTGACGCCAAGACCGCTCTCGGGCCTAGCAAGGATATGATCATAGGCGCCACTGAACTTGTTGCACCCCGATTGGATGTGCACCCATCTCTTGTTGAGGGAGTTGGAGTTCCGGTCACTCTCAATGTTCCACTTCTTCCACTTGCGGTGCTCATGGAAGCATCACCAAACCTTCTTCCAATACGCTTTCCCTTTTTGTTGCACTCCAACGACAGGATTTTGGCCCTCAATCATCCAAGCCTCGCACACCACATTGTCCTCGGTCTCCATGTAGTTGCTCCCCTTCGGCCTCTTACCCGCTTCCACAAGCTCATCGTCCCCATATTCCATCTGTTGATCCTCGTCGCCATCACCAAGAAACGACGCCCCATCGATGGAAATGTCTCCATATTGGCTGCCCGGTTGGGTCTCGGCATCTTCGATGGCTACGCCATCATGCCCGCTGCTGGACTCCATGATAATGCCGCCCATGGTATCCTCGTGGACTTGGTACATCTGAAGTTGCACATCCATCACATAAAAAACAATGCGCAAATGACGGACCCATGCAAATATGAAACCCATACCGGGTCGGCTCTAGTGATGCCGGGCAATTTTTCGAACAACTACCGGCCCTGGGGCATGTTCTCCACAGGCACCACCCGCGGCGCTTTGCTGTGGATCAGCGTGGCCCGAGGAGTCGCCTCAAGAACCACAGGGGTCACGTTGAGATCCATGCCTGACGACGCGGTCCCAAAAGGCTGGGAGATGATCTCTGTTGACGTGTCCTGCAAGGACACCCCGTGGTGCAAAGTATCCGTACCCACCGACGACGCGGTTGGGAATATGCACGCCGGTGAGGCCGACCCCGACAGTGATGGCCTGACCGCGGACGCAACCGAGCTCGAGGACGGCACCGACACGCACGGACGGAGGGACGTCGTGGACAGGATGACGCCATACGTCTCCCCATTCATCATGATGACGCCCATGGATCCTGCGGTCAGGGCATCGGCGTTAACCCTGGCGTGGTCCTGCCGCTGGGCTAGGAGCATGACGGCGACGGAGACATCCTCCTTCTCCTTCTGGGTCTTCCTTTGCCTCATACGCCGGCCATGCCGCTTCTTCGACTCTGGATTGGGCGACGGCCGTGGCGTGGGGGTTGGCTTGTGGCTAATACCCGAGGCATAAAAGACGCATTTTCTACGGGATCCCGAAACCACCAGCCAGTCTGACCTAATTCATGATGAGCCCACCAACTTCCTGACGAGATGCCTACTGTTAAAAACAACCGACATGTCAAGATCCAAATTCGAATTGGTTCCTGGTCCTTGTCAGAGACCACTTTGCGGCCGTGGCACTATCCGTCTTCGTCATTGCCGGCTAGCGGCCGCCGATTTTGCCCTCCCTGGTAGAGGCGGTGATGGTTGGGAGCGGATTGGGGAAGTGCAAGGGTTTGGGAAGAATGGCGTCGTCTGATTGACAGGCGGGCCAGGAAGGGCACAATGGTGTCCGCGGACCACCCCAAACATGGACCAAACTTGGGCCATGTTTGGTGGAAACACGACCTATCCCCCTCTCCCCGGTCTATTTTGGGGGAGCTTTGGGATAGTTTTTCGACCCAAATTGGTCCATGAGGACCAAAGTGGACCAAATAGGGGGAAGGGGGGTGAAGGGAATATGCCCAAGTGGCAATAATAAAGAGTTTATTATGTTATTCCTTGTTTACGATGAATGTTTATTGCTCATGCTATAATTGTATTAACCGAAAACGTTGATACATGTGTGTTTAATAAACAAACAATGGTTCCTAGTAAAGCCTCTCTTTTAACTAGCTCGTTGATTAACAGATCATCAAGGTTTCCTGATCATGACATTGGATGTTGTTAATAACGGGGCCATGTCATTAGGACAATGATGTGATGAACATATACCCAAACTAAGTATAACAATACGATAAAGTCATTTAGTTTATATTGTTATATCTTGCATTCGAAGTAACCTTATTCCTTACACCATGAGATCATGTCAATCACTAATACCGAAAGAGTACTTTGATGACATCAAACGTCACGCCGTAACAGGTGACTGTAAAGGTGGCGTTAGGTATTCACAAAGTGTGAGCTGAGACTCATGGATCAAGAGTGGGATTTGTCCATCCCAAATGACGGAGAGATATACTCTGGGCCCTCTCGGTGATATCACATTGACACCGTTTGCAAGCATGTGAGTAGGTCACAAGAATGTCATATCACAGAACAAGTAAAAGAGTATTTGTCGGTAACGGGATCGAACAAGGTATGATTGATACCAATGATCAGATCTCGAACAAGTAAAATATCACAAGACAGAGGGAATTAGTTACGACGTTGATGGTTCACACGATCACAAGATTCATCGTTGAATATATAGAGTCATCACAGATCTCTAGATCCTGCTGTTGATTATTGATCGGAGAGGTGTCTCGATCATGTCTATATTATTCGCGAACCGTATGGTGACACACTTAAGGTTCGATGACGCATTTGAGAGGATACGGAATATCGAAGAATAGTTTGGACAACATCGAAATTGTTTCGGGTAAATTTGAAATAGGTCAAGGGGTTTTCCATCGAATGGTTGTTAATAGAATTAGCAAATGATTCGAGGGGTTATGTGAAAATGTTTGTTAATAGAATTAACAAATATTAATTTAAAGAAATATAACTGTTTTATTTATTTAATAAAGAAAAACCCTTGGATTTTCTAAGTGGAAAATAAAGAGAGAGATGAGTGGGTGTGAGTGGAGCTTCCACTCACATGAAGAGTGGAAGAGGTGGGGGCACCATGTGCTTGGACGCACCCCCTTGGGCTGCCTCCCCCTCCCCTATAAAAGGAGGGTGAGAGCTCCCTCTTCTCCACACACTTGTCCCACCTCCTTTCTCTCCACCCGAAGCTCCATTCCATGGTCATCCGCTTGGCGTAGCCCCGAACGTGGGATTCTACACCACACCATGCCGTTGTGCTGCTGGAGTTCCGGGGGATCCTCTACTTTCACTGCCCCGTTGGATCGAGGGAACAGATGTCGTCATCAAGCTGAACGTGTGACCGATCACGGAGGCACCGCCAGATTGCGGTGCACATCTTCTCCGTCTTGAGATCGACGTGAGTACGAATACGGCAACAACGAGATTTGATCTCGTAACTCTTAGAGTCTTCGAGGGTATGTTTTCTTAAGACTCTTTCTCCCTGTTGCTTTCATCTCCTAGATTAGATCTTGGCCCTTCGAGTTTATCTCGCGTACGAAATTTATGCAACTTACCATTCAGGGGTGGGGGGGTCATTGGGTTTTCTCTAACGCCGTCATTTCAAAGGGGATCAGCCTGCTCCGGTGTTGCGAATTGCCGCGTCTGCGTTCAGTTCCACACTCGACACGGTAGTACTGATTCGCCGGGTGCTGACTACTGGATGTCAAACATAGATGAACTTATTTTGCATGTTACTGTAAGGCCTTGTTCGATTTGCGGGGATCTTGATACGTCCATTTTGCATCACTATTTTTGTTATTCATTGGTATATTTCATATTATGATCCAATGTCATTTCATCATATTTTGCATGTTTGATAATTATTGGAGAATAATCATCGGGACCAAAAATCTGATGGAAAAAGCACCGTCAAGATAACCTATTTTTGAAGATCAGAAGAAGAAGGGGGGAATCAGAGGATTCTTAGAATTCCAGAAGAGGGAGCCAGCCACGAGGAGAGTCAGAGGGGGCCACCGGGGCCCCAGACCACCAGGTGGCGCCGCCCCTTGGCCGCGCCGCCAGGTGGTGTGGCCACCCTGGCCCACCTCTGGTCGACCCCTTTCGCGTACTTCATCCCGAGGGAACCCTAGGACCTACAGAACCATCAAGGACATATTGTGCCGCCTCCTCGGAGCGGAAACAATAGAGACAGAAAAGCTCTCTGGCAGGGAGAAATCTGCTGGGGAAATTCCTCCCCGGAGAGGGGGAATCATCGCCATCGTCACTATCATCGCTCCGGGCATGATCAAGATCATCATCGTCATCATCATCATCATCACCGACACCATCATCGTCACCATCCACCTCTGTCCCGCTGTAACAATTAGGGTTCTACATTGTTGTTTTCCACTAGATCTCTCTCCTTAGTAGTTGATTCTTACAAGATTTGTTGGTGTTTGAACTTTATGACCAGATTGTTATTCATCATTATATCACCTCTGATTATGATCCATATGATGTTTTGTGAGTAGTTCGTTTAGTTCTTGAGGACATGGGAGAAGTCAAGATGTTAGTAGTGGAATTATGTTGAAGTAATATCTAATGGTTTGATATTTAAGTTGTGGTGTTATTCTTCTAGTGGTGTCATGTGAACGTCGACTATATGCCACTTCACCTTTATGTGCCTAGTGGGATGCATTGTGTATTTGGCTACTAATTGTGGGGTTTTCGGAGTGACAGAAATCTAAACCCCCGTTAGGAAACCGATGCACGAGGGAGTGTAGGATCCTAGAGTTTAAGGCCGTGGTTAGATTTATCTTAATTAGTTTCTTGTAGTTGCGGATGCTTGCAAGAGGTATAATCACAAGTATGTATTAGTCCTAGTTGGGAGGTGCATTAGCATAGGTTCACCCAAACAGCACCTATCAAAAAAATAAATATTAATCAACTGTATGAAATGAAAGAACTTGACAAAGTTCCCATGTGTCCTCGAGAAGGTTTGGTAATCATAAGTAGACCAACCGGGTTGTCCTTTGCTCTAGAAAGGATTGGGCCACTCGCTCCAATTATTATTACTGTATTTTATTTACTCGCACACTATTTATCTGCTATATCGGAAACCACCAAAAACTTGTTTGCTAGTGTTTACAGTGAATCCTCTATCCAACCTGCTTGTCAACACCTTCTGCTCCTTGTTGGTTCGACACTCTTATTTATTGAAAGTACTACGATACACCCCCTATACTTTTGGGTCATCAAGACTATTTTCTGGCGCTGTTGCCGGGGAGTGAAGCGCTATTTGTAAGTGGAATTGGTAAGAGAAACTTTTACTATGAGTGCTGTTTTATTTCTGTCTACTGCTTTATTTTATTATGGAGAATTCAGTTGGTTCTCTGTTGAAGAGTACTACTACTACTGCTAATGTACTAGATGACCCGATGTCTGCTCAATTGGATCCTTTAAAAATACCAATGAAAATTGTTGAACGTGTTATGGATAACTGCTATTTTGGAGATGGAACTGTCCATCCCGGTGATCATTTACTCTTTATACATGAATTATGCGAGTTATTTAGGTGTGCAGGTATTACAATGGACCAAGTTAGGACAAAATTATTCTCTTTATCACTTAAGGGTAGAACTGCGAAATGGTTTAAATTGATGAAGAATGGTCAATCTGTTGGATGAGAGGGAATTGTACCTCTCTTTTATTCTAAATTTTATTCTCCCAGTGAGATACATAAAGATCGGAATCAAATATATAATTTCTGGCCTCATGATGGAGAGAGTATTTCCCAAGCTTGGGGGAGATTGAAGCTATTAATGCTCAAATGCCTTATTCATGAGCTCCCCAGTGATTTTGTTATTAATAATTTTTATGCAAGGCTTCTGATATGTCATAAATGTATCCATAATTTCTGATGTTCCATGTTGTTTTCATACTATATTCTACATGTTTCTTATACACTTTATGTAATTTTTATGGATTTTCTGGAACTAACCTATTGACAAGATGCCACAGAGCCAGTTCCTGTTTTCTTCTATTTTTAGTTTCAGAAACGTTATTCTCGAAATATTCTCAGAATAGGACGATTCGAAGCCCAAAAGTCTTAGAATTCCCGGAGGTTCAAGGAAGTCCAAAGGAGACCCGGAGGGGGCCACAGGGTGGCCACACCATAGGGTGGCGCGGGCTCCCTGGCCACCCACCGATATCGCCCTTTCTCCTATTTATCCCCCAGAGGCATAAACTCTAAAAATATCGGCCCCCTTCCACGAAAATTTCCGTAGCTCTTCCGCCGCCGCCGACAAGTTTCGGGCGACATAAATCATTGTTCCGCCGCCCTTCCGGGATAGGGATGTGCCCCCAGAGCCATCTCCATCGACTCCACCGCATCTTCGTCGCCGTTGCTGTCTCCTATGATGAGGAGGGAGTAGTTCTCCCTTGGGGCTGGGGGCTCTACCGGTAGCTATGTGTTTCATCTCTCTCTCCCATGGTGCGATCTTTACGTGATCATGAGCTTTGTAATCTAGTTGAATAAGTAGATGTTACTCTTCACATGTTATGCTACTCAAGTGGTTTTGTTATCATATCTCCGTAGACACTTTGATCACGGTGTAAAGGATACAGTGTGTGCACCGTGTGGTTTAGCATGATATTTATACTTTTTGTTGGATTACCCTATGAAATTGTGGTGTTTGTTTAGTACTAATTTGGGGTGCTCATAGCGACAGCGTGGGGTGCCCTAGAGAGGAAATACAGACTTGAGGAGTGTTGTTACAGCCCTACGCATGGATTGGTGTTCGTTATCCGTTCGGAGAGTGGTTCGGAGTAGCATAGTGAAGAGATGATATTTATGTATTCAATTATGTTATTATTGTTGAGAGTTTTCACTAGTGAAAGTATGATCCCCAGGCCTTGTTTGTAAGCATTGAAACATTGTTTACATTTAGGTCTGCTACATGTTTGCTTGCTGCCATTTTTATTTCAGATTGCTACTATCACTTACAACCATCTATACTACTTGTATTTCACTCTCTCTTCGCCGAACTAGTGCACCTATACAACTGACAATCGTATTAGGTGTGTTGGGGACACAAGATAATTCTTGTATCGTAATTGCAGGGTTGCTTGAGAGGGATACATTTGAACTCTTTACCTCCCTGAGTTCGATAAACCTTGGGCGATCCACTTAAGGTAAACTTGCTGCTGTTCTACAAACCTCTGCACTTGGAGGCCCAACACTGTCTAGAAGAATAGAACCGTGCGTATACATCAAGCTCTTTTCTGGCACCATTGCCGGGGAGGTAAGGTAAAAGGTACTCACATCCTCTATTGTGAGTGCTCGAAGCTATTTCCTTTAGATTCTGCAATTATATCTTTTTGTTTCTTGTTTTCACTAGTTATGCTTATTTTTACTTGTTGCTTGTTTTTATTTTCACTAGTTAGGATTAATGAAAAAAAATATGACAAAGCTTTATTTGCATGCTAGTAGCAATGTTATTAGCATTAATTCTTTGGATACCATTATTTCTAATGCTATGGAAAGTCTAAGATTTGGGAAGCTAGTTTTTATAATCTTTTTAGTCCTCCAGCTTTAGAGGAGAAAATTTGCTCTGATGATACTTTATCTCCCATATGTGATAAATCTAATGATGCTTGTGATATTTCAAATCCTCCCGCTGAAAGTATTCCTTTTAAAATACCTATGAAAATTGTTGAACGTGTCAGGAATAACTGCTATTTTGGAGATGGAACTGTCCATCCTAATGATCATTTACTCTTTATACATGAATTATGCAGGTTATTCAAGTGTGCAGGTATTTCAATGGACCAATTTAAGAGTAGGATATTCTCTTTTTCACTCAGGGACAAAGCAAGGGAGTGGTATGAGCTACTAGATAATCCTCATCATTTGGAGTGGAAGGAGCTTGAATCACTATTTTATTCTAAATTTTATTCTCCTCGTGAACTGTATTTAGATAGGAATTATATTTATAATTTTTGGCCTCATGATGGAGAAAGAATTGCTCATGCTCGGGGAAGACTGAAAAGATTAATACTCAAATGTCCTAACCATGATCTTCCTGAGGAAATAATTGTTACTAATTTTTATGCATGGCTTTCAGGACATTACAGGGATTATCTAGATGCATGTTCAGAGGGTTCTTTCTCAAGTAAGAAGGTTGAAGCTAAATGGGATCTTTTTGAAACAATTCAAACCCATAATGAAGGTTGGAATAACGATAAAGGTAAAGAAACAGGTATAAACTATGAGTATGATTACATTAAGTCTTTCGCTGAAACTGTTGATTTTCAAGATCTTAGTGCTAGATATGGTCTTGATCCTCAAATGATTATTGGTTGGTATATATCCTTTGCTTCTTATATTAATGTTCCTAAATAAAATGGGGACACATATCATGAACCTTTTAAAGACACTTGCATGAAAAATTAAACTGTTATTAATGATTGCAATAAACATGCTCAAACTTCTGAAAGTAGTATTTCTTATAAGCATGTTAATTTTTGTGGAGCACTTAGACCTTGTGAAAATAATCAAATCAAAGAAGAATATTGTGTCCATCATAGGAATGAAAAAACTAGAAAGTGGTACAGGGCTTTAGATGATCTTGGTAAAAAAGTTTTTGCCCTCTATCCTTTTATTTGTGAACTTTGTTGTAAAGTGGGTCATTTCAATTTTCAATGCTCAGGCTGTAATAATAACCATTCGAATCGTATGAGTACTGCAAGTTTGTATTGTGATGACACGATCACTCTTAATCAGCACGATGAACTTTATTTTTGGGGTGTGAAGAGTTATCAAGAAAAACTTCTTTGGTAGATATGGGTGCTCTTGATATGAATAATGGCCTGCATGGTTGTCATCTTTATTGTGTGAATTATTTCCACACAAATACTTACATACAAAATATTGTAAAAGAGGAGACTTTACCAAAATATGAAGGGACTAATATTTGTTTTCATCTTATTAATGAAGAGGAGGAATCCTCCAAGGTTTTTTTCCTATTGTTTCTGATAATAAACCAGGGTATGTGGAGAAGCTTCCTTTCAGGCCTCTTCTTCCTATAGAGAGGAAGAAGAAGAAGAGGAGGAGTAAAAGGAGAGAGGTAACGGTATATCCCCCTAAGCATGTTGCTCCTATTATATTTTTTTATGAGTCTGAACTCGATGATTTTCCTATCCTTGTTATTTATGAAAGTGATCATTATTGGGAGAACCACACTACTTTTGATATTGAAAATCTCTTTGGTACCAATTCTAAAAATGATGATAATTGTTGTACTATTAGTACCATCCATGTTCCTTCCAATGATGATATAGAAATCTCTGAGCTTGTGGATGATGTGTTTGAAAATCCTTTTGCTACTGATGATTATATGCTTGATACATCTCTTTCTAGTAAAAATGATGGTATGTTTACAAATGAATACACTTTGAAAGATAACTATTCTATTGCTTATGATGATACTATGCCTACAGTCTTTGATAACTATTATAAAAGATTCTATAACATAGGCTATGATTACAATTATCCTCATGAAACTTGTCATAGTTATGGAGCGATTACCCAAAACCATCTCCCTAATATACAACTTGTTTATCATGTTGGAGTTCTTTATGATGATTACAATGATAATTATGATATTTTCAGTCCACATACTATTGAGGAGAAAATTAGTTATGATTACAATATGCCTCCTATATTTGATTATTATGGTGATGGGAATAATAATGATAGTTATTTTTGTTGAATTTTCTTCCATTACTAATAATGAGAATGATTATGCTTATGTGGAGAGTATTAATTCTTTTATGCATGTGGCTCATGACAAAAATGTTATATGTGATAGTTATATTGTTAATTTCATTCATGAGGCTCCTGAAAGTTATTATGAGAGAGGGAAACATAGTTTTATGCATCTCAACAATATCAAGTTTCCCCTCTTTATGTCTAAATTTTTGAAGTTGCACTTATTTTGTCTTCCTATGCTAGCTACTTTGTGCTTGATTGACTTGTTATTATACAATATTACTTTTCATAGGAAGTGGGTTAGACTTAAATTTGTTTTACATTTGCTTCTTGATGCTCTCTTTTTCTTCAATTCATATTTATTACGTGAGCATCTTCTCAAATTATCATGCCTAGCTAAAAGGCTTTAAAGAAAATCACTTCTTGGGAGATAACCCATGTTTTTTTTTCTTTTTTTTTCTCTGTTTTCTTTGAGTCAAGGTGTTGCATACTTCTGTAGAAACTACTTTGTATCTTTATTTTCATGTATTAGTTGTGCCAAGTAAAGTTTCTAGCGAAAATTGGTGTTGGTTTTGGATTTCTGCGCAGGAAACAGATTTCTGCTGTCCACTACAAAAATCGCAGAATTCACAGAAAGATCAAAATGACCTGAAAATGTTTGTGCATATTCATCAGCTAATTCCAAAGCTTTTGTGTTCTTTACCTTTTTTGATTTGAGCAACGTAAGTGCCCCGAAAAAATTCGTTTTTACAGACTGTTCTAGTTTTGACAGATTATGCCTTTTTATTTGCATTCTCTCTTTTACTATGCCCACTGGTTTTGTTTGCTCCACGAAACATCAGTGACTATAGCTAATGTTTAAAAGTATCAATAATGCTTGTGTCCTTGCAGAACATTTGAATTTTTGATTTTGCACTAACCCTCTAATGCGAATTGCATTGAGTTTGGTGTGAAAGAAGTATTCAAGGGTCAAGAGAAGAGGATGATATTAAGTAACAGTAAAACTCAGCCATGTAGGAGCTACCACAACGATTTCTACTCGTGAACCATCCATTCAACTGCTTGAACGGTGCAGATTTGCCTTGTCGCATTGTCTACTCGCGTCAAAAGCGGGCCCAATGTTACTTGGGCCGCTACTCCACAGGTTGACCTGGGAATTCTCCGATTACCTGGGCCATAATCAGGCCATGCGTACTCGGCTCCTATCTGATCACCTTCGATTTGCTGGGGAGCGGAAAAATTATAGCCCACGATAATCCCTTGCCCATCGACGAGGTCACGCAGAAGGCAGAACGCAGAGTAGGAATTGCGACCAACGCGATGAAGGCCCATCGATGAGGCATGTTCGCGCGCTGATGCTATCTTCTGCACCTCACGAGGCAGGGAGGGTGAAGAGTCACGACGGCGCTGACCAATCGATGTGGCACCGACGATTGAAGCCAACATTGATGAGCGCCACTCGCCGACAGCAATTAATGGATTTACGTTACTATATCGCTGGCCTACTTCTTCCTATGGTGTCAAGTGGCGCGGGCACGGGATGGCCACCTCCCGTTAACTTTGACCCGCTGGGAGTTATCGGGATAAACGGGATAATACGAGGTGGGATACACGGGTCCCATGGGACCCATCGATTTGATCTAAGCGCGACATCATGTTTAACCGTCCCCAGCATGCAGCGGAACGAATCCTGCATGCAGGTGCTAGGCCTGCTCCGTCCAACTCGGATATTGCATGCCTCACGGGACAATCCGGGATAACTGGGTAGAGCCGCTAATCCCGCCGGCGTTAATCGGGACAAGATAACTGGGACAAGTGGGTTATCTTAGCGGAATGGGAGGCGGTCACGGTGGGCAGTCCCGTCCCACTTGAAACCATACTTCTTCCACCTATGTGTGTATATATGCTTCGTCTCCTCATCATCATTTGTCCCTCTCTGCTTCCCTCTTCCTCTCTCTCACGGGGTATGGCGACGGTATCCCCAACACCCTAGCTCTCAAGGGAGATGGCAAGGCGGCTGAGAAGAAGGGTTTGTAATTGGACCTCCAGGCAGTCATGGAGGGGTTTCCTGACTTGTCCCGTGCTCAGTAGGGGTGAGGTGCTCCTGGTGGGGGAAGACCACAATGAGGCTACATAGCGGCCATGACTTTCCATCTCGCCATCTTGGTAAGGACTAAGGAGTTATATGTTCCATGGATTCGATTTTGAGGTTCGATCCCCATTTTCCCTATGGTTTCCCTGACATCCATTGTTTTTCCTTTTTTGTGCGAATTTAGAAATCCAAGCTATAACTAGGTAGCCAGCCTCATGTCGTTGGTGTGGATCCTCCATATATGTGGGGACTGGGGACTATGTCCCCTCTTTCTCTCTTCCTATGGTTATCTTCAGGTCCAAATTACACGTGTTCAATCTGGTTACAAAAAATGTAAATGATATCTGGATTATTTGGCGGATATAATAGACAAGATAACAGAAAAATAATTATTGGAATGAAATTTGCTAAAAGAGCACCATCTTAAATAATTTAAGGATAAATTTCGTGAACTACACATAATAATGAGGGAATCACGCGCCGGTGACGAATCTGGTGATGCGAAACGAGCACCATGGGAGGCCTGATTACTTGGTATAAATAGAGGCGCCCAACGGCTTTGTTTCCTTCTTATCGACCTTGAGCAATGAGGAAGAGGAGCAGGAGGAACCACCATGAGCGGTCTGAGCATGCAAAGGAGTCAGCCGTTGGTGTGGCTCGCCAACTCAACTGTGCACGACCCTGCATTGCTGGCCCTGGCTACTCATTTTTTTTATATGTGCCCTGGCATTCTCTATAATTATCCTCTCCAATGGTTAAATTTTTTAGCTCTTTTATGGTTTGTATCAGCCAGCAAATTGTAAAAAGTATTGCTCTTTGGCAGAAGATTACAACAGACTAAGGCCACCGAGTTACCATAGATATGATTATCTTCTTTTTCCTTCTCACCTATCAGAAGGCCACTATGATAATGTTTCACAGAAGGCAAGAGACTGATTCTTATTCCTCTTATGCAATTTTTTGTTGTTGTATGTATTGCTGGTTCCTGAAGTTTCTTGGAAATACTACAGTATCTTTGGTATGCTTACTGTGAATGATCATACTATCTTTCAATATTATTATGTTCCTGACGTGTCCATCATGATTGATGAGTGATTGGCATCTTCCATGAGAAACTGTACCTAAGGAAAGAGGTTTAAAAAATATTTTAGGACAGTAGCAAACACCCTCTTGAATGGTTATTTTCTGAAGATTATATGTGTTGTTATAACTGCCGTCATCTTTCATCTCCCCGTTGGCAAATAATGTCAAGTTGTTTAAATTTGTATGCGCACTGTTTCATAATAAATCAGTATGGATACACCATGTATGACATGGTCACTTGTTCATAATGTTTCTTAATGCTTGCATTTTTGTAATATGTTAGTGCATTGTGCTCTTACACGGAGGTGTGTGTTTTTATGCATGCGAGCTTTTGACCTATCACTTAGATTTAGAAATTCGATGAACATTGGTCTAAGAACTATTGTGTTCACTACAAAAGTTTCCTCTCAATTTCTTCTACTGCATTCTTATTAGTACGAATTATCTCATGTGTTCCTGCAGATCTTATAATAGTGTTTTCAGTTTTCAGTGGCTGAGAGGTTTTGTTTTCCCTCTATAATTGGCGCTCTTTATTTATGGCCAGCTAGTGTTGAATGCTCCCCAAAAGCTTGGTTAATAGAAGGATTATTAGATGTCCACTGGTTGAAAGCATCTTTGACAAATATAGATCTTACTTATCCATGAAAATGCTAGCTGTTAATTCACTTTGTACAGATAATTCATTTTATTTGGAAGCACAATGTTCACCATCTGAAAGAACTAGAGCTATGCTTGCAAATAACTGGCTGCCATAGATACCCAGAAGTTCGGTAGCCACTTATTATTCTTCACTGGAAATGCACATCAAAAATCAAAGATTTGGGTATGTAAGGGTACTTGTTCTACTTGGATAGGTGAGGATACTTGTTCTACTTATGTACTCTCACTCTTAAATGAAGCATCTTTCACAATTCCATCAAATGGTTTTAGCTAAATTTTCCATCATAACCGAGTGTTCTTATCTATCCAATCTAATTCCAATTGGTTAGATTTAACAAAAAATATGGACTGCGCCTTTCTGGATCTGCTATTATATCCCTGGTGTGCATACAAATAGATTTCAGGTAAATACAACTCTTTTTTAATTGGGCATCAAGTTAATTAGAATGTATGTATTTTGTTCACATAAAAATCTAGGGCTGTATCTCTTGTATTTCTTATTCTTAAGTGGACTATATATGTTCATAATAAGTTGTTTGAAATTTTCAATATCATTTCCACGCAGAGATCAAGTCAATCTGAACAATGTATGTAATTTGATTTTAAATATGTATAACTCTTAGTTTTGCAACTCAGTCTTGTGTTGTTAGTACACCCTCTACCTTACATAGCTATGTCCACAGCTGGATGGCAAATGCATCGGTAAGTTCCTCACTTAAGATTTATTTCCCATCTACGTATGCTTTTTTATGGGGACTTCTCCTCTTATTTCCGGCTCAACTGTTCCTTTTCTGGAGATATTATGATCTTGCACAGATCCATCTTCAGAGAATGTGTTTGTTCTTGAAGAAAGGAAAGTTCCTTCCATATGAACTGATGGATTTGTCCGCTCTCGGTTTGATCGCATGTTGGCCTGGTTGGTCTATTTTCTTGCTACTCTCATGTATTTGATGACACCGACAATGAGGAATAACCAGTCTTAAAAATAAGTAGTATATTGTTTGGAAATTTTGATTTGGTAACTCTGTATACATATAATTTTCTCTCAGTATATCCAAAATAGACGGGCGTGGCAAAGCGCGCTATCATGGTCTAGTAATATGATTAAGAAGAGTGCAAAGCCAAAGTTTGGTGTCGAATCTCTGACTCTACAAATCCCTTAGGTGACCCTATCGGGTTTCGACTAGGTGAACTCATGAGCGCTGGTGGAATCGTCGGCTAGACAGGGGGCGAGATTTACCCAGGTTCGGGGCCCTCGTAGAGGTAAAACCCTTACTCCTGCCTCTGTCGATCTGTATTAGTCGAATAGATCGGTTACAATGGTGATGGCTCGGGTCGAGAGTATGATCTCAACCTCAAGGTTTTGGTGTTGCGGTGTTGCTTGGTCCTCTACCGGTGGCTCTCCTGGCCTTATATAGGTGGCCAGGTCTCAAACCCTACCCGGAGAGGACTCGAACTCTAACCTTAAGTCGGTTACATATTTCCTAACTTAACCCGCAAGTTTAGTGCGGGTGGGCTTCACGTGGGCCTTCTGGAACACTCCAAGGGCTCCTCTTCTTGGGCCTTAACCTTGGGACTGAGAGGGGGTGTCCTTACCCGCAGTGTCCAAGATCCATGTCTTCGTCAATAGCCCCCGAGCGTTTGCTCGAGTGGGGTTTTTCCAGTCGAGTAGACGGTCAAAACTATCTTGGTTTTTCTTTCTTGTGGATAACCAGTTTGGCTGATTCCTGCTTTAGAGGGCGTGTACCCTGTATAATGAGTTCTTCATACTCGAGTATCAAGCAATGTAAGTGCCCACTTTTATGGCTTTTTATCGCGGAGGGTTGTGGCGCAGTAGCTTGGCTCTCCCAAAAGATCAGGGCCAATTAATTGCGACTAGGGCAAAAACATTCTGGCCTACACAGATTCGAGACCTCCGACTCGAACCCGGTAAGGTGATTGTTGCGACTGGGCCGTTGTGGTCTTATCGAGTCGAACTTAACCTATGGGGGTACCCGGCGCGTCCGCTGGGATTTTTCTTCGTGTTGTTGACACAGAATCATACCGATGGACGCAACTTTGAGTGCGATTCCAGGCCCTCAAGAGAGATCTTTCGGCTCTTACCTTCATACTCGAAGAATATGGCATCCGGATGTGCCTAGTCGGCCGAACAATCCAGGTTTTTATGATGTAAATATCATGCGAGTGAGAAAAGAATAAATTCTGCCTACTCGTGTAATTTTTGAATGAGTAGTCCCTCTATCCATACGAAAGAAGTTTCGTGTTTTAGGAGTTTTATGCCCATATGAAAGAGTTTTCATGTTTTGGGAGATGATGCCCATACGAAAGAGTTTTCGTGTGCAGGGTATTTTCCTTCGTTTTTAAAGGAGTCTTGCCTCATGATTTATTCATGAAAAGGTTGCTTCTATTCGAAGGAATTTTGTCCATACGAAGTTATTTTCGTGTTTGAACTTTCCATTCGAAGCTTTCTTCGATTGATGATGCACGCTATGACGTCATGGCGCACTTTTCTCCTCCCGATGGGACATGACGGAGTGAGAGCAGAGAGCCTGGCCCACATAGTCAGCTTTTTGACCGGGAAACGAGACGTCGCTCCCGATTTTTACGGAAACCGTGCAGTAAATGCGCACGATCTTCTGTTAAGATCGTGGCACGAAACAACGTTCACCGTCTCCTCGTTTCATCTTCACACGTGGTGGCAGCGATGGACGCCATGTGGCGCATCGAGTGGCCAGCATCGATTCGTTCCGTGTATAAATACTGGTCTTTGCGGTGCGGTAAATCTTTCCCAGTCTTCGTCTTCCAACCCGTCTTCTTCCTCGCGCTCATCTCCTTTCTCCCTCCAAGCTCGTGCTCAGTAGCGATGGCGGGAGGCAAAAGACGTGGCGCTGCCATTTCCGCATCCGGGGAAGCTTCCGTGCAAACTGCGCCGCGCTCGGGCGACTGGCGCTCGCCCAACACCACTGCGAAGAGCATCAATGAGATGCAGCGGGAGGGTCTGCTGCCGGCGGAGTCCGAGAAGCGGGTGCGCCTCGGAAAGAAGGAAGAGGTACCCAACCCGCAAGCAAACGAGCGCGTGGTCTTCGCGGACCACGTGTCTCGCGATCTTTCCTTTCCCCTCCATCCGTTTCTTGTCGGGTTGCTGTATGTCTATGGCATACAGCTTCACGATCTTCCTCCGAACGCGGTGCAGCACATATCGTGCTTCATCGTGTTCTGCGAATGCTTCCTTGGCATTCGCCCACATTGGGCGCCCTGGAAGGCCCTCTTCAAAGTCCGGATCTTCCGCGATAAGTCGCGGGTAGACTCCGAGCCCGGCGAGCCGCTACGCACGGGTGGTTTTGGGATCCAAGCGAGATCGGAGACCAGCTACTTCAGCATGTACTTCATCGACTCCGCGCAAGGCTGGAGGAGGAAATGGTTCTACGTCATCGACAACAGCTCGGGTGGGATCGTAGAATTCCACCCGTTCGCTTTTTTGAAGAGACGGAAGTCCTGGTCGCACAAGTTGTCAGCCGAAGAAACCCAGGTCATCGCGCCGCTACTCGCAAGAGTGTCAGCCCTCCGTGATCAAGCTGCTGGAGTCGTACTCAACGGGCTGCACCTGGCGAGTACCTTTCTGAAGCGCAGGATCCAACCTTTGCAGCTCAGGCCTTCCACGATGTGGGAGTATCAAGGCTCTGAGGATCCTAGCCGAGTGAGTCGCGAGGAACTTTCGAACATCGATTTCGAGAAGAAGATCGCGGCTATCACTAGCCTGAAGGTGGGAGAGAAATTTCCCGAGTGCACAGTCGAGGCCTTTGACGCATCGAAGCCTCCGCTAGCCGTGGTGAGTTTATTCTTCTTCTCTTCTTTTATTTCCTTTATTTTCTTGCTTGTTCTGAATTTCAGTCGATTGGATTTTCCTTTGCATTCTTCTGTCTTTTTCCATAGAGTTTATCCATGGCCACATGCTACCCTCCTGTATCTGGGGCGGAGGCCTCAGAGTTATTGGCGAGTAACTTGGATGCCCCAGCCGACACCAGTGTCGCCGATGCTTCTTCGAGCTCCGACCAAGATTCTTCGGATGATGCAGGAGACTCGGGTGGCGATCGTTATAAACGCCGTCGGGTAGAAGGTGATAAGGCCACTTCTAAGGACAACTCCTTGGAAGAGTCGCCCGGGAAGGAGCCCATCCACGCTACTCCTCTGCAAACGCGCGCCCCTTCCTCCTCATTCCCAGTTATCCAGACCGCATGGAACGCGGATATGCTGGATGAGGAGGACGACGAAGATGAGTAAGTTTCTTTCTCCTCGTTTTTAGTCGAACGTCTTCCTTTTGCATCTATGTTGACGCTTTGTCCTTTGTTGCAGCTTGCAAACCATTAGTCCTCGCAGGTACGCCTCTTCCCTTCCTCCCGAAAGGAAGAGTAAAGCAGGGGCTGCGGATGAGATTCCTGCTGCTGGCGCTGTCCAGAATTCGCCCAGCGTAGCCCCCAAAGTGGCGACTACGGAGCATGGAGTTCCTAGTTCTGCTGCCGGAGCTTCGGCTTAAAAAGAGGCGACGGATAGCTCAGCAGATCCTCTCTCCCGTGCCACTGGCCAGGTAAATTCTGTTTCTTGCCTTTAATTTGTTATCGGGTGCACGACAGTGCTCCCGATGGGAGTAGCCCCCGAGGCTATACTCGAATGTTTGCAATCGAGTATAGGCTCAAATTTCACTCTTCTGACTTCCATTTTCATGCTACTTGCAGACTCTTGTCGACTCTCTTGCGGCGATTGGCCGTCGTGTTGTTCTTGCTGAATTCGACTGCGCGTTTCTTCGAGTGGACCGTAGTCGGCTTACCTCTGAGAACGAGCTTCTTCGAAGTAAGTTCAGCCCCTCTTTTTTTCTGTTTGCATTTCTTCTATCAGTTCTTCGATTCTGATAAATGTTGTCGTGCAGCTCAACTTGAGTTCTCGAAGACCGAGAAGGACAATGCTTCTACTCGGGCGATAGCTCTAGAGGCTGAGCTGGCGGCCGTTCGCCAAGATCTGGAGTCCTCCCGCATGTCTTCGGCTGATCTTGAGGGGAAGCTTGCTTCTGCCCAAGAGGCTTTGAAGAAATTGGAGACAGCCAGCACCAAGGCGGATGCTGATCTTGTCGACTTTATTCGTCCCCTTGCCGGGCGCTTTGCGGGTAAATTATTTTTGGTTTGTAATTTGCCTTCTGCTGTCTTGATTCTTGACGTTCCTTTTCTTTGTAGGTCTTCTGGGTGTTCCTCTAGAAATTCCAGGAATCCAGCGGGTGGACGCGCTGACAGACTCCCTCCCTCAGCTTAGGAGGCATGCCGAAGGAATTTGCTCCTTGGTCGGCAACGCTACCCAAGTGTTGACGCAGCTGCATGGTCGCCTTCTCATCAATGCTTCATCTCCACCCGCGCTAGGTGACCTGCTGAAGATCTTCTCGGAGAGCAATCTCCTGGATGCCTACGCGGTTGCTCAGTCGGAATCTAGGGCGAAGACGGCTATCCAGTTCGCGCTGGCGCATGGAGTTAGCGGCCTGGAGGAGGCCTGCTCGGATCTCCCAGTCGATCCTTCCACGGGCAAAAAGGTACGGCTCAGTCGTTTTGGCGAGCCAGCCGCCGTCCTCGCTCGGAAGCTATCTGAGCTGTTTGCTCAACTTAAGGGAGGGGCGACTGCCGCGAGTGGGAGTACCACTGTAGCTTCTTAGTTTAGTTCGTTTGTACTTTGCAACTCCGATTGTAATGAACCTTGGGATGTGCTCCCGTTTTTTCAATATTTTAATCGAGATGCTTTTGCTGAAATGCTTCCCGCGGTTGTTCGTGTGCTCCCGATTGGAGTAGCCCCCGAGCACCTATTGAGTAGGTGGTAAATATATCTCGAGTAGGGCACCTTATTCCTTTAATCTTCATTGTGCTTTTCAGATATCCGGGGTGGCCGCAGAATCTTCAAGTGGACCTGCTGCCCCAACTGATCCGCTTGTTGCTGCTGTGGGGACTTTGGCGGGTCTCGTGATCGTGTAACTGATGGTGAGCGCAGGCTGAAAGCTTTGCGCGGGGTAGCCGATGTGGCGAAGTCCAAGCAAAAACTGGCGACTGAACGCGAACAGTTTCTGATGGATGAGTTGGCTTCTGTTATTGCTAGGGACTTGTTGTGTAAGTAATACAGCCCTCGAATCTTCTTTGTCTTGTTTTCCTTGCCTAATCATGTATATTTGCTCTTCAGTTGTTAAACCGGACGATAGGGAGGAAAAACAGTGGGTAGAAAACCATATTCTTCAAGAAGCTGGCAGCTCTAAGCCTCATGCGAGTAACTTTTGGTCTGATCGCAGTCGAGGCTTTGTGCTGGCTACTTTGAAGTTCCGTATCAATCAGGTAAAAGTTCTCGTGAGTTCTTTTCACGGGGTCTTGATCGCGATGAACGCCGCGTTCTATCCGCTGGAAAGGGGTCCCGAAGACTGGAGCCATCTTCTCAGGTTGTTCGGACAGGAGGGAGAAATTCGCGAGTGTGTGCGTAATCAGATGACTTGCGGCGCGGTGGTGGCTCTCTCCTTTGTCCGGATATGGCATCCTGAGATAAATGTTTACTCCGTAGCTAGGCTTCCAGATGGTCCAATCGATGATATTTCTCCGCACTATGATGCTGTTCGTCCTGCAGCAGAGAAAATCATTCGACTAACCTCTGAGGAAGTAGATAGAGTGTTGGCGACTGAAAATGCTTATCGCCATGATTAACTGTTGGATGTGTACATCCTGTGATGCTGTATAGTTTGTAAAACTGTTGTAAGGTGTGTGACCCTGTATGTATAAATTTTCTTGTGATGCTTAGTTGTAGGCGTAGCCCCCGTGTGTTTATGGGGTGTGTACCTGTAACTATCTAGCATATAAGAATGAATAATCTTCGAGTAAATATGGTTGAGAAACCATGTGTTTTATTGCGATGACTGAGGAGTCATGTATTCGAGCTACAAGAGTGGCTAGTATAGCCTTATTTGTTGTGAGAACAAATAAATCTAGGGATAAAATTTGCGGAGGTGTGCGATATTCCAAGGATTGGAATAAATTCCTCCAGTCGACGGGTTCTTCAGCCTGTATGCTCCGCCTAGGATAACTTCGTGTATGACGAAGGGTCCTTCCCATGGTGGTTCGAGCTTGTGTCCTTCCTTCTGCTTGAGCCGCAACACTAGATCTCCTACCGCGAATGCTCTGTGGCGTATGCGGCGACTATGATAGTTTCGCAGCGATTGTTGATATACTGCGGATCTTGCGAGCGCTATATCTCGCATCTCATCAAGTGCATCCATATCTTCCGCGAGTGCCCTGTTGGAGGTTTCTTCGCTGTAAGCCACAACTCGTGGTGCGCTGAACCTAACATCCTCGGGAAGGACCGCTTCTGCTCCGTATACCATGAAAAATGGCGTGTAGTTTGTGGATCGATTTGGAGTTGTGCGGAGGCTCCATAGTACGGAGGGTAGCTCTTCGGCCCAATGTCCTGCTGCTGGTTGTAGACGATCGAGTAGACGTTTCTTGATGCCAGCTGAAACTAAGCCGTTGGATCTTTCGACTTGTCCGTTCGTTTGCGGGTGGGCAACTGAAGCAAACTTGAAGTTGATGCCCTTTTCCTCGCAGAACTGTTGTGTTTCCTTTGCCGTGAAGTTTGTGCCATTATCTGTAATGATATCGTGTGATACCCCAAATCTGCATACGATGGAATCGAGGAACTTGACGGCGCATTGGGCGCTAGCCGAAGTTATTGGCATGGCCTTGATCCATTTGGTGAACTTGTCGACTGCGACCAGCAAGTGTGTATATCCACCCGGCGTGGACTTGCGTAGCGGTCCTACCATGTCTAGCCCCCATTGTGCAAAAGGCCAGGCGATGGGTATCATATGCAGTTCCGTAGCAGGTGCATGTGGTCTTGGTGCGAATCGCTGGCAGGCGTTGCATCGTTCGACTAGCTCCTTTGCGTCCTTGGCTGCCGTGAGCCAATAGAATCCTGCTCGGAAGGCTTTTCCCATTATTGTTTTCCAACTAGCGTGATGCCCACAGTCTCCTTGGTGGATGTCCTGGAGTAATTCTTTGCCATCCTCGGGTGCGATGCAACGCTGAAGTATACCCGAGATGCTTTGCTTGTATAATTCTCCGTTGATTACCCGAAAGGATTTACTGCGCCTGATTATCTGTCGAGCCTCGCGAGGATCGGCCGGGAGCTGTCTAGAGGACAGGTAGTCGAGGTACTTCTGCGTCCAGACTGGCTCGACCAGAAAAACCTGTCGTGAAATGTTATGAATAAGCTCGATGATGGCAACTTGCGGGCTGACCTCTGTTTCTGGTGCTGCGGGTACTCCTGCAGCTTTTTTGACTTTGACTGAGCGTTTGATCATCCGGTCGAAATATATTCCTGGCGGTATGGGTGTGTTTGTGGAACCCATGTTTGCCAGTCTATCTGCTTCTTCGTTGCTGGATCTCGCAATGTGTTTCAGCTCGCATCCCTTGAAGCTCCCTTCGAGTAGGTTGTACATGTCGCGATATGCGATCATGTTTTCAGCAATTGCATCACATTCCTTCATTGTTTGCTGCACGATGAGATTAGAGTCGCCGTAGATCATTAGTCGAGTAGCTCCGCAAGCGACTGCCATCTTCATCCCGTGCAACAGGGCGTCATATTCTGCGTCGTTGTTCGATGCTGGATCATCGGGTGGGAAGTCCAATCGTAGGACGTATTGCAGCTTATCTCCCCTAGGCGATATGAGGACGATTCCAGCTCCTGCTCCTTCGTTTCTTTTGGATCCGTTAAAGTACATTATCCAGTTGCTCGTGTACTCAGGCGGTCCGGGCGTTTGTAACTCTGTCCATTCGCTTAAGAATTCCACGAGTACCTGGGACTTGATTGCGTTGCGTCCTGCGTACGTGATGTCCCAAGCGCCTAGCTCGATGCTCCATTTGGCTATTCTTCCGGATGCCATAGGGTTGTTCATGATTGTCCCGAGTGACGCATCATTAACCACTGTGATGGCATGTTCCTGGAAATAGTGCTTGAGCTTTCGGGCTGTAAGAACAACTCCATATGCGAGCTTCTGGTAATGAGGATATCGTTGCTTGCATGGCGAAAGCACTTCACTGATGTAATAGATTGGTCGTTGGACTCCGTATGCCTTGCCCTCCTCAGGTCGTTCGACTACGATTGCTGTGCTGATGACCTGGTTTGTGGCGGCTAGGTATAAGTAGAGTGGCTCCCTTTCTTGCGGTGTTGCGAGGACGCGCCTGCTTCGTGGTCTTCGTGGGATGTTCCCAGAAAAAACTCTGCTAACCACGTCGTGGCAGGGTGTTTTCGAAATGCTCTCCACTCCTCGCGTGTTGAGCGTGGTTGCATTGGCCGTTGCAAGCTCGCCTAGTCGCATGCCCCAAGCCACGTCCGATTTTAATGTCCAGCCAAACAACATGGGTTTTGACGGAGAGGTGATTAGAAAGGGGATTAAGAGGAGGGAAGTGGATTTGATGTACGCGGTGTTTTCACCGAAAACCTGGGGTATAATACATAGCAACTCCTCACAATACACGGATGCCAAACGGGGCCTAAACTATTTCACTTGATTATTTGCTGTTGTTTTGAGATATTAATATTCTTAATGGTAAACTTGCTTGTTGAGTAGAGTAAAAACAATTAATGGTTGGTCTAAAATCTTGAAGCCGTGCCACACTCAAATAAACAGTTGATGGGATAATGGTATATGACTTCCTTTGCTGATAGCAATCGGGCTTTTTGTTACGCGCTACGGTTGGGGTAGCTAACAATGACTTGTCACTGCCACAGACCCTCTTGGAGTGATTTTTATTATTCCTTGTAAGATCATGATTTTAGTTGTAATCTTTTAACTTGTGAGTTCTATGTTACGGTTTTCTGGCACTTCCACCATCCATATTTGCTAGCCTCTTCGGTACTGTGCATTGCTCATTCACACATTGAGAGTTGGTGCAAACTTAGCCGGTGCATCCAAACCCCGTGGGAGAACTTTATTCTTCTACACATAAGCCAAAAATCATCTTCCTCAAAACAACCACCATACCTACCTACCATGGCATTTCCATAGCCATTCCGAGATATATTGCCATACAACATTCATCATCATTATGTTACTTGTCATGCTTCATTGTTGTTGTACCCTGATTTCTAGGGGATACTCATCGGGCCGAACTGGATAGCAGATGCTTGGATTATGGGGCATAACTGCTCCCACGTCCCAGCTTCCTGGTAGGCCTGCGCTTATGCGCGACAACACAAGCCCTGCTATTCCATCGTCGATGTAAACTATCCACTAGAGATCAAAGGCACTTCCGTCGACGTACTTCAAACCATACACACATGGTACGTCAACGGCGTTGAACAACTGATATCACAACAGATCTCTACGACACAAAAGATTGAAATAAGTTGCAAATGGCTCTCATTAGAGCAGAGATAGCAAATACAATCATTCAGAGGGCACATGCCCCAACGATACATCGTTACAATACAGCGGAAGCATTCAACATGTCTGAGTACAGACAAGAACCAAATAGGCCTAAGAGGCCGGGAACAAACAGACGGAGCCCATCCACGAAGTCTCGGATCCTGCCCGGGTCCGCTATCTACTCGTCAGCAGTCTCGTCATACTCCACGTAGTAGCCACCATGTAGATCCTCGGGAACGTAGGTCTGCGGAAACCACAGCCCCAAAGGGGTCAGTACATAAACGTACTGGCAAGCAAGACTCACAGTTCACCAAAGTGTAACCCGTCAACACCAAGCACAGATGCCTTGGGTTCAACGGAAGAGAGGGGATATAAAAGATGCTGCAACGGGCTGCGCTAACCAACTACAGAGATTCTACCACTTCCGGCTAACAGAAAGGAGATAAGATCGAGGATTGTAACCAACTGAAAGATAACTTCAAACAAACCCATCCTGGATCTCGCCCCTTATCCAAAGAAGCAATCCGAGGATAACTCACACAGTTGTATTAAAGGTGAATCAAGTTATTGTGTCATCAACCTATTACTAGTCAAGTTATTAATCATTGGGTGTAACATGTTTTATCATTATGTTTAAGTTGTCCTGAGTACTTGTTAGCCAGTACTTTCACCAAGTAATCCATAACCGCGGAAAACACGGCTTCTCGAGAAGATTATCCCTGCAGGGTTGCACCAGTTTGGCCGTACACGCATGAATAACCCGCCAGATGGGAAGCTAACCCACCAAGCGGGGCACTCGACACAACTCGACTCTTCTTCGCATCAAGCCCAAAGAACCTTGGGCGCACGGCTAATCAAGCCCCGAAGAAAAGGGACCCTCATAGCACTCTAAGACCGTGTCCCCCTATATGCCGACTACAAAAGTTCCACCCTGGCCTGGGCTCGCAAAAACATGCATGCGGCAAATGGAAAACACGAACTAAATGAGGCGATTTGGACGAGATGCGAATCGAATCAAATTGCGGGGGGCGCCCATACTCGCTTCCCACATGCGGTTAGTGCGCTCATCATGGATCAGTAGACAAGACCCTTTTCCTATTAGGGTCGACACTAGCAGGTCTCAAAACCACACAGGGCCTCCTGCCGGTGCCTTATCATCAAATTTATTATTAATAGTAACGTTAGCATGATTGATTGATTAAACATCGAGCCCCCAGAACATAATAGAGTAGTAACAGAAAGTAACGGGTACAGACTCGAGCAAAACAACCTAAGCATGCTAGTAAGACACGGGCTCAAACAATGGGGCTGTAGGCGTGGAGGTGAGGCAATATCAAGGTTAAGGGATTCATGTGATGGGTTCGTAACAGAAACAACTACTACTAAGGCTAGCAGCAAAGAACAACGGAAAGTATCGGTAACCAATGTTGAAAGGAACACAGTGGTTCATGTGAGTGATAACTTGCCTGCAAACCCAGTAGCCTGGTACTGAGCTAACTCCTTAGAAGGGATGTCGTAAGTATCGTCGGTCTCAACGTCGTCGTGTATCCGAGAAGAAGCAAACAGACAATGCAGAAAAGGTAGACAATCAATATCATGGCATAGGTGCACAAACATGGGATGATGCATGTCATGTTAATAGATGCATCAAAATAAACTACTTGACAAGATGACACAATTTAATTGGACCCATATGCAATTGGATTGCATCTGGAAAGCCCATGAATTATGGTTGAATTAATTGTTTTACAACTACTCATCATATGAAAGTGTATTAGCATGATGCATGGATGAGGAAAACAGCAAAATAACAACAATAGAATCAAATAGAAATAAGGTTTACCAAGTTTGGAAATACATTTATTAAGTTTTGGAATTTTGGTTTCTTAAAGGTGTCACACAAGCATTTGTTGTTTTCATCAAGTTAAATTGTTCAAAACAAATAACAAAGTTTATATTTGAAAAGATGGTTTAATTTTGCATGGAGAACATATTTCATTTGTTGAAATTGGATTTAAAATGAGCAAGTTATTAATTTGGCAATTTTAAATGCAATAATTTAGAAACAGTTGTTTGCAGCAATTTAAATTATTCAAAACAGCAAACAAAATTTATATTTGGAAAGTACATGAAAAGTTGATTGGAAAACATATTTAGTTTGTGGAATTTGGAATTTTTATGAACAAGTTATGAATTTTGCAAGTTTAAGTGAATTTGACAAGTTTTCAAATATTGCACCAATTTAAAATAGTCAAAATAGTAAACAAATTTATATTTGGATAGAACATTCAATTTGGTATTGAAAACATATCAAAAATGTTGGATTTGGAGTTAAAATGATTTTATTATGCAATTTACAAAATTGAGGTGCAATCTGCCATTTTTAGTAACTAGGGACTTAGAAATAATTTTACAGGGGCCTAAAAAGAATGTACAGGGACTTATTGGTGAATCTGGGGTTTGTGCAGTACCAAAACAATGCAAAATAAAAGGTGGTTTAATTTGAGGGAGTGGGGGATCGAACCCCTGCCCTCCTTCTATGAGCAAAGGGGACAGAACCAGTGGGCTAAGCTGCTGTTTGGTGACAGGGAAGGGGAACTTGGGGGCTTATGGTTCAGATCTGCACTGCACTTAAATCGGAACAAATAGCAGCAAAAGGGTGGGGGGCTGGGACTCGAACCCAGCACCTCCAGGGTGCGCGCTGCGGGTCTCTGCCAGTGGGGTGAGCTCGGGTTCGTGACAGACCAGGGGAACTCGGAGGGATGAGCTAAAGTTTGCGCGTGTAACTGAACCAAACGAACACCTTCAGTCATCTTGTATGACGGACAGCAAGCACGAACAGGGAGCAGAAGGCGGGTTGTCATGGCAACAATTGATGCATAATCGGCGATGAAACGAGAGGGGGTTGAGGGGAATGGAAAGGAGATGTTACCCCCGTCGCGTGGGTGTCCTCAGGGTGGCCGGAGGTGGTCGGACACGGCGGCGGCGTGCTCCGGCGAGTGGAGGTCGGGGCAGAAGAAAAAGGAGGCGAGCTCCTCCTCTCGATGGCGGCGGTGGTGGAGACAGGAGGGAGAAGGCGCGGCTAGGCTAGGGTGAGGGTTTCTCCTCCGGTTGGGGATAGATATAGGAGAGGGGGTGGAGAATCGGGTGGAGGAGGTTGGACAGCAGGTCGCTGTCCATGGTTGCTGACGGAAGCGTACGGAGATGGGGAAGAAAGGGGTATCGGGCTGAGAGGGAAAATGGGCTTGGGCCTCGTTCTCTCCCCCCTCTAACAGTTTTCTTTTTATTCTTTCTGTTTCATTTTTTTTTTTTGCTGAAACCAAAAATGGAAGAAAAAGAAGGCTTTTAGGTTAAAGAAAAAATTGGAAAAATTTGAGGGAGTTCTTTAGGACAATTGCAAACAGTTGTTAACTTTTACTTCCATAAAGTTTGAGTTTTGTTTGCTGTTTGAAATTAAAACGAATTTAGGTGAAATTTTTATTATTAAAGATCATTAATAGAAACCAACATTTAAAATAGGGTAACCCCTAAGTTTTTAAAATGATTTAAAGAGTACAAATGTGTGGTGAACTTTATGGATTCAAAAAGGTACTGATTTTGAGAATTGGTTTGAATTTGAAATGATTTAGAGATTATTGATTGAATTAATTGATTGGATTAAGGGTTTGATTAAAACCAACAATTTAAGGAGTTATCAACATGGAATAAAATGGTTGTTTTCATTTGTTATTTTTATTCCAAAAGTTGTAACAGAACAAGTATGAAAACATTGTTTGAGTAAGGTTTAAATTTGAGTTGTGAAAATAGTGGAAAACAAATGCAACAATTTAGAAACAAAAGCAAACAACATGGAAACAATATGATGACATGATGCAATACTTTAATAACAAGAAATCAAACATTCTATGGGGTAGTTTTCATACTTGGGCTGTTACAAAACGCCCCCCCTTGAAGGAATCGCGCCCCGAGATTCCTACTGAGAAAAGAGAAGGTCCGGAAACTTCTTGGGTAGACGTCAGGGAATTTGGAAACCACCAGAACATTTTCAATTGAAGTAAGAGGTTTTTGTATCGAGGGTGTATAGCTGGATGGAACTTTATTCATTTGTAGAATAGATTATCTGGCTAGAATGGTGGAACAGAGTTATTGACATCAATGCAACACCAAGAATAATCATCAATGTCAGAATCATCAACATGAGAGTAACGAGGAATATGTGGCCTCCCATTAGAATTGGATTGTTCTTACTTATGTTGGAGTCACACTTGAGATTCCGGAGAGTGAACGGTGATTTGATTGCTTAGTGGAACCAGAACTATGTTGTTTGTTGTGGAAAGGATCTTTGACACAAAAGAATGTGATGCTCCGGTATCAAACAACATTTTAGCTGGAATAGAGTTTAGCAGATGAACGGGGAAACTTTGATTAGACGCCGGTAGAAGAATTGAAATGGAAAACAACAACAAGATTTCAACGGACGAAATGGAAATGTTTAGGAGGACAGGATATTGAAGCAACACCGGGAAAACGAGACCAAAAACTGAGGTACTACGGAGAACCCAAAACACGTGAAATCCTAACTTGAAAGTTTAGATGAGAAGAGAAAAAACAACATTGCACTTCCTTACCAGAAAAGGGAGGGTGGGTGGGGAAAGAAGAAAAAGAACAGAATTCCTACTCTCACGTTTCATTTTTCCTATATAGCTACAAAATAGTTTCTAGACTCAACTGCGACCAGTAAAAAGGGATCCTACAGGCAGACAGGCTCTGATACCATTTGTCGTACCCTGATTTCTAGGGGATACTCATCGGGCCGAACTGGATAGCAGATGCTTGGATTATGGGGCATAACTGCTCCCACGTCCCAGCTTCCTGGTAGGCCTGCGCTTATGCGCGACAACACAAGCCCTGCTATTCCATCGTCGATGTAAACTATCCACTAGAGATCAAAGGCACTTCCGTCGACGTACTTCAAACCATACACACATGGTACGTCAACGGCGTTGAACAACTGATATCACAACAGATCTCTACGACACAAAAGATTGAAATAAGTTGCAAATGGCTCTCATTAGAGCAGAGATAGCAAATACAATCATTCAGAGGGCACATGCCCCAACGATACATCGTTACAATACAGCGGAAGCATTCAACATGTCTGAGTACAGACAAGAACCAAATAGGCCTAAGAGGCCGGGAACAAACAGACGGAGCCCATCCACGAAGTCTTGGATCCTGCCCGGGTCCGCTATCTACTCGTCAGCAGTCTCGTCATACTCCACGTAGTAGCCACCATGTAGATCCTCAGGAACGTAGGTCTGCGGAAACCACAGCCCCAAAGGGGTCAGTACATAAACGTACTGGCAAGCAAGACTCACAGTTCACCAAAGTGTAACCCGTCAACACCAAGCACAGATGCCTTGGGTTCAACGGAAGAGAGGGGATATAAAAGATGCTGCAACGGGCTGCGCTAACCAACTACAGAGATTCTACCACTTCCGGCTAACAGAAAGGAGATAAGATCGAGGATTGTAACCAACTGAAAGATAACTTCAAACAAACCCATCCTGGATCTCGCCCCTTATCCAAAGAAGCAATCCGAGGATAACTCACACAGTTGTATTAAAGGAGAATCAAGTTATTGTGTCATCAACCTATTACTAGTCAAGTTATTAATCATTGGGTGTAACATGTTTGATCATTATGTTTAAGTTGTCCTGAGTACTTGTTAGCGAGTACTTTCACCAAGTAATCCATAACCGCGGAAAACACGGCTTCTCGAGAAGATTATCCCAGCAGGGTTGCACCAATTTGGCCGTACACGCATGAATAACCCGCCAGATGGGAAGCTAACCCACCAAGCGGGGCACTCAACACAACTCGACTCTTCTTCGCATCAAGCCCAAAGAACCTTGGGCGCACGGCTTATCAAGCCCCGAAGAAAAGGGACCCTCATAGCACTCTAAGACCGTGTCCCCCTATATGCCGACTACAAAAGTTCCACCCTGGCCTGGGCTCGCAAAAACATGCATGCGGCAAATGGAAAACACGAACTAAATGAGGCGATTTGGACGAGATGCGAATCGAATCAAATTGAGGGGGGCGCCCATACTCGCTTCCCACATGCGGTTAGTGCGCTCATCATGGATCAGTAGACAAGACCCTTTTCCTATTAGGGTCGACACTAGCAGGTCTCAAAACCACACAGGGCCTCCTGTCGGTGCCTTATCATCAAATTTATTATTAATAGTAACGTTAGCATGATTGATTGATTAAACATCGAGCCCCCAGAACATAATAGAGTAGTAACAGAAAGTAACGGGTACAGACTCGAGCAAAACAACCTAAGCATGCTAGTAAGACACGGGCTCAAACAATGGGGTTGTAGGCGTGGAGGTGAGGCAATATCAAGGTTAAGGGATTCATGTGATGGGTTCGTAACAGAAACAACTACTACTAAGGCTAGCAGCAAAGAACAACGGAAAGTATCGGTAACCAATGTTGAAAGGAACACAGTGGTTCATGTGAGTGATAACTTGCCTGCAAACCCAGTAGCCTGGTACTGAGCTAACTCCTTAGAAGGGATGTCGTAAGTATCGTCGGTCTCAACGTCGTCGTGTATCCGAGAAGAAGCAAACAGACAATGCAGAAAAGGTAGACAATCAATATCATGGCATAGGTGCACAAACATGGGATGATGCATGTCATGTTAATAGATGCATCAAAATAAACTACTTGACAAGATGACACAATTTAATTGGACCCATATGCAATTGGATTGCATCTGGAAAGCCCATGAATTATGGTTGAATTAATTGTTTTACAACTACTCATCATATGAAAGTGGATTAGCATGATGCATGGATGAGGAAAACAGCAAAATAACAACAATAGAATCAAATAGAAATAAGGTTTACCAAGTTTGGAAATACATTTATTAAGTTTTGGAATTTTGGTTTCTTAAAGGTGTCACACAAGCATTTGTTGTTTTCATCAAGTTAAATTGTTCAAAACAAATAACAAAGTTTATATTTGAAAAGATGGTTTAATTTTGCATGGAGAACATATTTCATTTGTTGAAAGTGGATTTAAAATGAGCAAGTTATTAATTTGGCAATTTTAAATGCAATAATTTAGAAACAGTTGTTTGCAGCAATTTAAATTATTCAAAACAGCAAACAAAATTTATATTTGGAAAGTACATGAAAATTTGATTGGAAAACATATTTAGTTTGTGGAATTTGGAATTTTTATGAACAAGTTATGAATTTTGCAAGTTTAAGTGAATTTGACAAGTTTTCAAATATTGCACCAATTTAAAATAGTCAAAACAGTAAACAAATTTTATATTTGGATAGAACATTCAATTTGGTATTGAAAACATATAAAAAATGTTGGATTTGGAGTTAAAATGATTTTATTATGCAATTTACAAAATTGAGGTGCAATCTGCCATTTTTAGTAACTAGGGACTTAGAAATAATTTTACAGGGGCCTAAAAAGAATGTACAGGGACTTATTGGTGAATCTGGGGTTTGTGCAGTACCAAAACAATGCAAAATAAAAGGTGGTTTAATTTGAGGGAGTGGGGGATCGAACCCCTGCCCTCCTTCTATGAGCAAAGGGGACAGAACCAGTGGGCTAAGCTGCTGTTTGGTGACAGGGAAGGGGAACTTGGGGGCTTATGGTTCAGATCTGCACTGCACTTAAATCGGAACAAATAGCAGCAAAAGGGTGGGGGGCTGGGACTCGAACCCAGCACCTCCAGGGTGCGCGCTGCGGGTCTCTACCAGTGGGGTGAGCTCGGGTTCGTGACAGACCAGGGGAACTCGGAGGGATGAGCTAAAGTTTGCGCGCGTAACTGAACCAAACGAACACCTTCAATCATCTTGTATGACGGACAGCAAGCACGAACAGGGAGCAGAAGGCGGGTTGTCATGGCAACAATTGATGCATAATCGGCGATGAAACGAGAGGGGGTTGAGGGGAATGGAAAGGAGATGTTACCCCCGTCGCGTGGGTGTCCTCGGGGTGGCCGGAGGTGGTCGGACACGGCGGCGGCGTGCTCCGGCGAGTGGAGGTCGGGGCAGAAGAAAAAGGAGGCGAGCTCCTCCTCTCGATGGCAGCGGTGGTGGAGACAGGAGGGAGAAGGCGCGGCTAGGCTAGGGTTAGGGTTTCTCCTCCGGTTGGGGATAGATATAGGAGAGGGGGTGGAGAATCGGGTGGAGGAGGGTGGACAGCAGGTCGCTGTCCATGGTTGCTGACGGAAGCGTACGGAGATGCGGAAGAAAGGGGTATCGGGCTGAGAGGGAAAATGGGCTTGGGCCTCGTTCTCTCCCCCCTCTAACAGTTTTCTTTTTATTCTTTCTGTTTCATTTTTTTTTTGCTGAAACCAAAAATGGAAGAAAAAGAAGGCTTTTAGGTTAAAGAAAAAATTGGAAAAATTTGAGGGAGTTCTTTAGGACAATTGCAAACAGTTGTTAACTTTTACTTCCATAAAGTTTGAGTTTTGTTTGCTGTTTGAAATTAAAACGAATTTAGGTGAAATTTTTATTATTAAAGATCATTAATAGAAACCAACATTTAAAATAGGGTAACCCCTAAGTTTTTAAAATGATTTAAAGAGTACAAATGTGTGGTGAACTTTATGGATTCAAAAAGGTACTGATTTTGAGAATTGGTTTGAATTTGAAATGATTTAGAGATTATTGATTGAATTAATTGATTGGATTAAGGGTTTGATTAAAACCAACAATTTAAGGAGTTATCAACATGGAATAAAATGGTTGTTTTCATTTGTTATTTTTATTCCAAAAGTTGTAACAGAACAAGTATGAAAAGATTGTTTGAGTAAGGTTTAAATTTGAGTTGTGAAAACAGTGGAAAACAAATGCAACAATTTAGAAACAAAAGCAAACAACATGGAAACAATATGATGACATGATGCAATACTTTAATAACAAGAAATCAAACATTCTATGGGGTAGTTTTCATACTTGGGCTGTTACAATTGTTATTTTGCATACTTCTACACTAGCAGGAGCATTAAGTTTTATATACATCAGAGATATTTCAGTTTGAGTTATGAGTACTAAAAGTGTGATGATTCATTGTAAAATAGAGTGTTGCCCTACCAGTGAGGTTATATATCTAAAAAATAAAATAAAAAGAGAAAAAGCCCAAAAAGAAAAAAAAGAAAGAAAGGGCAAAAGAGAAATAATAAAGAGAGAGGGGGAAACACTACTATCTTTTATTCCACACTTGTGCTTGGTTAGCATCATTACTTCTGTTTGGAGAGAGTTTTCATATTATGACTTGCATAACTATGTGGGGGAACTTACATTATAGAACTTGGCTTGTATATTACAATGATGAGCCTCCTCAAAAGTGCTCTAGGTCTTCGTGAGCAAGCAAGTTGGATGCACCCCCACTAGTTTCATCGGAGAGCTTTCATACACTTATAGCTCTATGTGCATTCGTTGTGGCAATCAGTACTCCTTGCATAACTTCGATTATAAGACTTCCTCTTGTCTAATGACCACTTTCAGTTGTGTGAGACTTTCTTCCATTGACCATCCACCCCCCTATAATGTACTTTTAGCCATAAAATCATGGTGCCAAGGACCAATACAGAATGCTTGCTTGTTTTGAGTGCACAAATATTTTAATGATTTTACTACGTGCATATTGTTGTCACTTGACTTGATCCTAACAGGAGCTGTTGTGAGAAATTGATGCCTTGGATGATTATATTGTTGTTCTTCAAGCTTAAATCATCTCTAATGAACCTTGCACAGTGGATTGTCTTTTAGTATTGATTCATTGAAAAGTTTTACTTTGTTCTTCATAATAGTTTATACATTATTCTATTTGATATCAACTATAAACCATAGCCTTTATTAATTTGATCCTAGTTTACATGCTTTAAATTACTATTATGATCAAGTTTAAGTTCATAGCATGTCACCTCAGAAATTATTTGTTTTTATCGTTTACCTACTCGAGGATTTTCTGGGACTAACCTATTGACAAGATGCCACAAAGCCAGTTCCTGTTTTCTACTGTTTTTTGTTTCAGAAAACTTGTTCTGGAAATTTTCTCGGAATTGCACGATTCGAAGCCCAAAAGTCTTGGAATTCCCGAAGGGTCAAGGAAGTCCAAAGGAGACCCGGAGGGGGGCCACAGGGTAGCCACACAATAGGGTGGCGCGCGTCCCCCTGGCCGCGCCACCAGGTGGTGTGCCCCCTGGCCACCCACCAACATCGCCCTTTCGCCTATTTATTCCCCCCGAGGCATAAAACCTAAAAATATGGCCCCCTTCCACGAAAAGTTCCGTAGCTCTGCCGCCGCCGACAAGTTTTAGGGGATAGAAATCTCTGTTCCGGCGCCGTGCCGGGATAGGGAAGTGCCCCCAGAGCCATATCCATCGACTCCATCGCCATCTTCATCACTGTTGCTATCTCCTATGATGAGGAGGGATTAGTTCTCCCCTGGGGCTGAGGGCTCTACCGTTAGCTATGTGTTTCATCTCTCTCTCCCATGGTCTGATATTTATGTGATCATGAGCTTTGTAATCTAGTTGAATAAGTAGATGTTACTCTTCATCTGTTATGCTATTCAAGTGGTTTTGTAATAACATCTCCGTAGACACTTTGATTATGGTGTAAAGGAGGCAGTGTGTGCACCATGTAATTTAGCACGATATTTATATTTTGTGTTGGATGACCCTATGAAAATGTGGCATTTGTTTAGTACTAATTTGGCGCGCTCATAGTGACAGCGTGGGGTCCCTAGAGAGGGAATACATACTTGAGGAGTGCTATTACAACCCTACGCATGGATTGGTGTTCGTTATCCGACTGGAGAGTGGTTCGGAGTAGCATAGTGAAGAGATGATATTTATGCATTAAATTATGTTATTATTGTTGAGAGTGTTCACTAGTGAAAGTATGATCCCTAGGCCTTGTTTCTAAGCATTGAAAAACCGTTTACATTCATTTCTGCTACATGTTTGCTTGCTGCCATTTTTATTTTAGATTGCTACTATCACTTACAACCATCCATACTACTTGTATTTCATTCTCTCTTTGCCGAACTAGTGCACCTATACAACTAACAATTGTATTAGGTGTGTTGGGGACACACGAGACTTCTTGTATCGTAATTGCAGCGTTGCTTGAGAGGGATACCTTTGACCTCTACCTCCCTGAGTTCGATAAACCTTGGGGTGATCGACTTAAGGGAAACTTGCTACTGTTCTACTAACCTCTGCACTTGGAGGCCCAACACTGTCTACAAGAATAGAAGCATGCGTAGACATCAGCTTCCTCTTCATGATAAGGATTTATTGTATGCTTCTTGTTCTGGATCATTCACACGTATGAAGGAAGAAGCTAAATGGGATCTTCTTGACCGTATTCAAGAAAACAGTGAAGGATGGGAGAATGAAAAAGGTAGAAAGTCAGGTATAAATTACGATTATGAATGCATTAATGGGAATTGATGATTTATGTAATGGTAGTGCTGTTTGTGGTCTTGATTCTCAAATATTTTGAATTTTTTTAAGGCCTTTGCCTCCTATCTTGATATTCCCAAAAAGGAGTTGAGCAAGTACAAGGCACCTTATAAAGATATTGTTCCTGCTAGAATATAGAAGTACATTCTGTTAATCCTACTGTGACTGAACCTTATATTGAGAAAATTCCTTTCCCTGACAAGGTAAAGGAACACTCTATCATAGCTAGTGTGGTTAACAAAAGTACAAAGAAATCTATAGAACCCGATGAACAAATAACTGTTGAACCTACAGTGGCTATAGTAAAAGACCTTGTCGCTGAAAATGTAGAGGATGGACACATTGTCTTCTATGAGGATGCTTCTAATATTGTTTCACATCCAAGTAGATCTAAGAAAAGTACTATTCCTGTGCTTTCTGTTAGGATAGGTGATCATTGCTACTATGGTTTGTGTGATATTGGTGCAAGTTCTAGTGCTATTCCTTATGAGCTTTATAAATAAATTATGCATGAAATTGGTTCTTGTGAACTTGAAGATGTTGATGTGGTTATTCACCTTGCTAATAGAGAAACTATATTTCCAATTGGTATTGTTAGAGATATAGAAGTTTTATGTGGTAAAACTAAATATCATGCTGATTTTCTAGTACTTGGTACAACTGCTAGTAAAACTTGTCCTATCATTTTTGGTAGAACTTTCTTGAACACTTGTGGCATTGTTATAGACTGTAAGAAGGAGAAAATTTTGACTAAATTTGATGGAAAATCTTACGAGTTTAATTTTTCCAAATTTGCTAGAGCTCGTTATGAATCTGAATTGCCTAACGAGGAGTTTAGAGTTGAACATCTTGCCTCTATTGCTCTTGCTCCTAACAATGCTTTGCATCAATACATGGAGGACCACGAAAGTGAGGTCTTTATGGAAGAAAGAAATGAGATTGACGATATTCTTCTTCGTCAACCAGTGATATTGAAACATAATTTACCTGTGGAAGACTTGGGTACCACATTACCACCCAAGGAGGATATTGTTTTTGATTTAAAAACCTTTACCTGATGATCTTAAATATGCTTATTTTGATGATAAGAAGACATTTCCTGTTATTATTAGTTCTAAACTTTTAGGTAAAGAAGAGTAAAGGTCATTGGAAATATTGAAGAAACACCGTGGAGCTATTGGATATATTCTTGATGATTTGAAGGGGATTTCCCCTACTATATGTCAGCATGTTATTAGAGAGGTTGTCTAAGAAAACTCATTTTTTCTTTCTTGATGGTTATTATGGGTTTTCTCAAATTGCTGTTAGGGCACAAGACCAAGAGAAAACAACTTTTACCCGTCCTTATGGAACTTATGCTTATAGACGTATGACTTTTGGTTTGTGTAATGCACCTGCTACGTTTCAAAGATGCATGTCTGCTATTTTTCATGTTTTTTGTGAAGAAATTGTGGAAGTATTCATGGATAATTTTCCCGTCTATAGAACTTCTTTTGATAACTGCTTGCACAATCTTGATAAAGTTTTGCAGAGATGTGAGGAAGCTAATCTTGTTCTTAATTAGGAGAAATGCCACTTTATGGTAAATGAAGGAATTGTTCTTGGGCATAAAATTTCTTAAAGAGGTATTGAAGTTGACAGAGCTAAAGTGGAAGCAATAGAGAAAATGCCATGTCCCAGGGATGTTAAAGGTATTCGTAGTGTTCTTGGTCATGCCGGTTTTTATAGGAGGTTTATTAAAGATTTCTCTAAAATATCAAAGGCTTTAACAACTGTTCCTATTGTTCAACCACCTGACTGGAATTTTCCTTTTGAAATTATGTGTGATGCTAGTGATTTTGCTGTATGTGCTGTTCTTGGGCAGCGAATAGATAAGAAATTGAATTTTATTCATTATGCTAGTAAGACTCTTGATGCTACTCAAAAGAATTATGCTACTATTGAAAAGAGTTCTTAGCTGTAGTTTTTGCCTGTGATAAGTTTAGACCTTATATTGTTGACTCAAAAGTAACTATTCACACTGATCATGCTTCTATTAGATACCTTATGGAAAACAAAGAAGCTAAGCCTAGGCTTATTAGATGGGTGCTGCTTTTACAAGAGTTTGATTTGCATATTGTAGATAGGGAGGGTCCTAAAAATCCTGTTGCTGATAATTTGTCTAGATTGGAAAACATTGTTTATGACCCTATTCCTATTAATGATAGTTTTCCAAATGAACAGTTGGCTGCAATAAAAGTAAACTCCCAAGATAGTCCTTGGTATGCAGATTATGCTAACTTTATTGTTTCCAAGTATTTGCCTCCAACATTTACAGCTCAACAAAGAAGAAAATTCTTTTATGATTTGAGGCATTATTTTTGGGATGACCCACACTTATATAAAGAAGGAATAGATAGTGTTATGCGAAGATGTGTTCCAGAACATGAACACCGAGATATATAGAGAAAGTGGCACAGTAGTGCTTACAGAGGACATCACGCTGGATATAGAACTGCGCAGAAGGTTCTACAATCAAGTTCCTACTCTCTTTAAAGATGCACGAAAATTTGTTTTATCTTGTGATGAATGCCAAAGAGTAGGCAATATTTCTAGACGTAATGAAATGGCTATGAGTTATTCTCTTGTTATTGAACCTTTTGATTGTTGGGGATTTGACTTTATGGGTCCGTTTCCTCCTTCAAATGGTTATACTCATATACTTGTTGTTGTTGATTATGTTACTAAGTGGGTAGAAGCTATACCTACAAAGAGTGTTGATGGTGAGACCTCTTTAAAAATGCTTAAGGTTGTTATTTTCCCTAGGTTTGGTGTGCCTAGATATCTTATGACTGATGGAGGTTATCACTTTATTCATGGTGGTTTTAGAAAAACCCTTGCTAAATATGATGTTAATCATAGAATTGCCTCAACTTATCATCCTCAAACCAGTGGGCAAGTTGAATTATAAAATAGAGAAATTAAATCTATCTTCCAAAAGCCTTTTAATAAATCTAGGAAACATTGGTCTGATAACTTGAATGATGCTTTATGGGCTTATAGAACTGCTTATAAAAATCCTATGGATATGTCTCCTTATAAAATGGTTTATGGAAAAGCTTGTCACTTGCCTTTAGAACTAGAACACAAAGCTTATTGGGCAGTGAGAGAACTAAATAGAGATTTTAAACTTGCTGGCAAGAAAAGAATGCTTGACTTGAGTACTTTAGATGAGTGGAGGAGTGAATCCTATGAAAATGCTAGACTCTTTAAAGAGAAAGTTAAACAATGGCATGATAGGAGAATTCTTAAAAGAGAGTTTCATGTTGGTCAGAAAGTTCTTTTGTATAGGTCTCGTCTCAGATTTTTTGTAAGAAAATTACTCTCAAGATGGGAAGGACCTTATGTTATTGAAGAACTGTATCGTTCGGGTGCAATCAAAATTGCTTCCCTTAAAGATAACACTACACAAGTGGTGAATGGGCAAAGACTCAAACATTATATTTCCGTAGATTCTTATGATGAAGATGTTGATACTATTCAAGTGGCGACTTCGGAAGAGTTTATTAAAGGGAAGATTCCAGAAACTGCAGAGTCTATTTTCGAACAGGTAACCGTTCCGTTAAGAAAAGGTTTGCATATTACCTTCCAAGTTATATTTTGTTGTTTATGGGAAATATGAAAAGTATTGATCCGAAGAAGGGGTAGGAGGCGGTGCCCGAGGGCACGACATCACCTGGGGGCACGGGACCACCCCTGGCCGCGCCACCCTATGGTGTGGGCACCCCGGAGCCCCTCTCCTACCCATTTTCGCACTACACCTTCCTTTGTTATGTATATTTTTGCTATATAATCCCCCGAGGTCCGTATATCGTTTTGTCATCGTTTTTTCATTTCGATCTGTTTATGTCAGGATGTGTTTTCAGTTTTAGAAGCACCATGACCTCCGCCAAAAACAACAAGGGGAAGGAGCCTATGGAAGATGATCACCAAGACCCTAAGCCGGATGATGAGATCGAGAGTGGAGCTGAAGGAGATGTAGAAGAAGACCCACGTGTGTACCCTCGTGCCACCATCGCAAGCATTGGAGTGGTAGCAAAACCCTTCAAGTTCAAGCAAGGGGCATGAATGAGCACTGGAGGGAAGGTTCCACTTCACTTCTTAGCTTCAAGGACACCACCTTCAGGCATCAAAAACCCCTTTCATACTTTAATCCATGAGCATCAATTTAAGAGGGTACCGGAGGCAGAGTTGCCTTCTTGCTGGGATATCGATCATTCTAACCGTGTAGGAGAGGAAATCCCCCGATCTAAAGAAGTGTGTTGGAATAATTCCAAGAGCTTGACTCACCGTTGGACAAGTTCGAGGACCGTATTGTGCGCAATACAGAGCTGATACGTGCGCTCACCTATGTGATTGATGAGTTAAAGGAGTCAATTGATAAGCTTATTGAGAAGAGTTCACCACCACCACCGAAGAAGTAATTCGTCATTGGTATTGGCATCCCCTTGGCTTGTTCTAAGCTTGGGGGAGTGCCGCGGTATCACACCTTTATCTTTCACCTTTTTACCTTTTAGTAGAGTCATATCATGAGTAGATAAGTTATCATATAGGATGGTTTGCAGTATGGAAGTATCTCTCCTTTAGTTGGTTATCGATGTATCCCTTGGTGTGAGTTGCCGTTATTGAATATTAATGAGAAGTTTCACCATTTACTTTTTACACTTTATTTTAGTTTGCAATTTTTGTTATATGATTGATCTTGTTGTTAGTATTGGTATCAATATGGGAGCATCAAGTTAATATTTTTGGTTTTGGAAAACTTAGCATTGATCAGTAGCAACAAAACTTTGAGGCTTAAGTAGACAAGAGGGAGATGCATGTAGATATATTATTCCATGGTATTTATTTCTTGTTGGCTCATAAGCTTAGTATTCTCAAGGTAAGATCGTTTGTACTTCCAAGGAAGATTGCATGATTGTTTTTATCCCATGTATATTTGCTTGTTTTCCCTCAACTCTTATGCTTGCTACCCAGCCTTGCTAGCCAAAAACCTCTACTGAGAGGGAATGCTTCTCATGCATCCAAACCTTGAGCCAAAAACCATGCCATTTGCGTCCACCATACCTAACTATATGTGGTATTTAACCACCACTCCAAGTAAATAGCTTGTGTGCTACCTTTAAACCTTCAAAACTATTACACCTATTTGTTTATCATGTTTTAGCTCATGAGGATGTATGTAGAAGGTCTTATTTTACTCGTTGATTGGACTTTACACACCTAGACTAGTGACTTATCCGCTTATCCAATTGCTAGAAGAGATGACATCAGGGTTCCTAGCCCCAAACTTAATTATTATAAATTCTCTTCACTCTTTTTGCCTATGATTTATCAGTCAAAGCATAATTGTGTAAACAAAAGAGAAGAGGGATGATCTACTACCCCAGTAGCGTCCTTCAATGTGAGCCGCTCTTGGTTGGCTTGTGACTTAATGTACTGTTTGCTTGCTGATTCGTTGACATAGACATACACACCTACCTCTAGAAATTTAGACACTCCTCCATGGTATCTGATTGTTGGCAGGCACCCGAGGATTCGGCTAGCCATGGTTTGTGTAAGAAAGGTGGGGAGGAGTGTCAAATATTTTATGCTCTCCATATGTTTATCAAATAAAAGCTCTAGCACATGAGTTAATCCATGCTTCCCTCTGCATAGGGCCTGTCTTTTACTTTCTTTTTGAGTCAGTAAACCTACTTCTTTGTTTCTATCTTAAGCAAGCATTTGAGTTGTTGTGATCCAACCATCTATCTGTTGATTCCTTCAATCATGTCTTTTATCCTTCCTTGTTTAGTACAATGTTGCTATCTGAATCAATACTACTTTGAAAGTTATCAATGACTGCAAAGAGACTGTTATGATTGAGCATGTTAAACTCTGCAGTATAAGCTCTAATATAAAGACTCTGATCGAAAGATAAGTACAATCTATTAATTGTTCTCCGACCAAGAATGATGTTTGCCTTAACCGATTATGATTTCCTTTTGCACCTTTATTGTGACTCCCTCTACTAGTTTAAAGTTGAGTTATATGAGAGGAAGTTGCTATCTAGAATGACTTGTGTATTGCTAAATGTGATACTTCTTGTCCGTATTTTATTTATCAACACTTCACTCCATAAACCCGTGGTCATGTTTACTGAGTCCAGTTTCGCTTGGCAAAAGCGAGGTCTAAGCTTGGGGGAGTTGATACATCCATTTTGCATCACTATTTTATATCTTAATTTTCTGTTATTCATCGATACATTTCATATTATGATGTATTACTTATGTTATTTCATCGTATTTTGGATGTTTGATAATTACTGGAGAATAATTACCGGGACCATAAATCTGATGGAAAATGCACCTTCAAGATACCCTATTTATGAAGATCAGAAGAAGAAGGGGGGCATCGGAGGAGTCTTAGAAGTCCAGAAGAGGGAGCCAGCCACGAGGAGAGCCGGAGGGTGCCACCAGGCGACCACACCACCAGGTGGCGCCCCCCTTGGCCACACCGCCAAGTGGTGTGCCAACCCTGGCCCAACTTTGGCCGACCCCTTTCGCGTACTTCATCCCGAAGGAATCCTAAGACCTACAGAACCATCGACGAAATATTCTGCCGCCTCCTCGGGCGGAAAAAATAGAGAGAGAAAAGCTCTCTGGCAGGGAGTAATCTGCCGGGGAAATTCCTCCTCGGAGAGGGGGAATCATCGCCATCGTCACAGTCATCGCTCCAGGCATCATCAAGATCATCATCGTCATCATAATCATCATCACCAACACCATCATCCTCACCATCCACCTCCGTCCCGCTGTAACAACTAGGGTTCTATATTGTTGTTTTCCACTAGATCTCTCTCCCGGTGTGGATTACTTGTTAGTAGTTGACGCTTACGAGATTTATCGGTGATTGCAATTTATGAACATATTGTTATTCATCATTATATCACCTCTGATTATGATCCATATGATGTCTTGTGAGTAGTTCGTTTAGTTCTTGAGGACATGGGAGAAGTCAAGATGTTAGTAGTGAAATTATGTTGAAGTAATATCTAATGGATTGATATTTAAGTGTCATGTTATTCTTCTAGTGGTGTCATATGAACGTAGACTACATGATACTTCACCTTTATGGGCCTAGAGGGATGCATTGTGTAGTTGGCTACTAATTGTGGGGTTGCCGGAGTGACAGAAATCTAAACTCCCGTTAGGAAACAGATGCACGAGGGAGTGTAGGATCCCAGAGTTTAAGGTTGTGGTTAGATTTATCTTAATTACTTTCTTGTAGTTGCGGATGCTTGCAAGAGGTATAATCATAAGCAAGTATTAGTCCTAGTTGGGCGGTGCATTAGCATAGGTTCACCCACACAACACCTATCAAAACAATAAATATTGATCAACTGTATGAAACAAAAGCGCTTGACAAAGTTCCCATGTGTTCTCGAGAACGTTTGATAATCATAAGTAGACCAACCGGCTCGTCTTTTATTTACTTGCACTTTATTTATCTGTTATATCAAAAACGACCAAAAACCTGTTCGCTAGTGTTTATAATGAATCCTCTATCCAACCTGCTTGTCAACACCTTCTACTCCTCGTTGGGTTCGACACTCTTATTTATCGAAAGTAGTAGGATACACCCCTATACTTGTGGGTCATCAGATCTCATCCTTTAGGAGTGTGTTTGGTAGCATGTAGGAATTTTTTATGGCTCTGTGGTGCTTTCTCTCTAGGGAATGGCCGGAGAGAGCCAACCCCTAATCCCTGTTGTGCAGTTTGTTAGCTAGCCCGCATCGCATTGCTAGCACACTTTTGTGTACTTTGTTTGGTATACAGGCATAAATTGGTTCGGCTAAGAAATGCTCAGTGATTGGTTGTATCCGGTTTGGTTTATGCTCACCTCGTCTCTCAAATGGTCAGGTTACCACACTACACACCATGAAAGGAAGAGCACATAATATAAGTTCATGCATAACTACTACGGGATTAATTAAAATCTAGTCCTAACTAATACGAATAGCAGTTCATTAGTATATCCCTAATCTATACCTAATCTATATCTATACCTAATAATAAAGGGAGGAAGGTTTCTTCATCCCAAATTTTCGTCCGTCCCTTGTATGTTTTCGTCCGTCGGAAAATACGTTTTCTCGTCCGTTTCATACATGGCTGATTGCTAAGTTGGCGTCGTGGCTTCCTCGGTTTCCTACTGCTTAGCTGATTGCTACTTGGGCTTCTCGTGTGCGCAAGCGATCGGCCCATTAGGAGTAGAGCTCCGTATTCTCCAATGATCGGTATCAAAGTCCAAGCCGAAGTGGTGAACCAGCTGACGGTGGCGGAGAACCGAGAGTGCTCCAGCAGCTCTCTTCCTTGTGAGCTTCAATGTCTCCTCGGCCGACCCTCTGTCGACGCTCGCAACACGTAGGATACAAGTTCCTATCCGCCACGTCTTGAACTTCATCGGGTCACCTACGCTGTCCGTCCGCCGCCGCTGGCCCGTAATTGTACGCCGTCACGTGCAAAGGGATCAGGCTCCTCGACAAATCCATAGACGAGGGCCTCATCGAACGGCATCTTCAACTTGGCCACGCCAAGAAGTAAGACGAGGCCCTGATGGCCTGATCAATGATTACGCTCGACCTGCCACCGACGTAAAAAAAAGTCCAGAGGGCACTTCGGCCGGTTGGGGTACGTCTCTTGGAGCAAGAAGTATAAGGCTACGGCGCTCGTGTGCGTCGACCAAGAGAGCAGCAGACGTCGTGCAGGCGAAGACGGAGGTAGCGGCAAGCCCTCGCGGTACTCTTCTTGCTGGTGAAGTCGAGCGTGGACGAAGAGAGAAGAAATTTGCTTGCCAACATGAGCACCGGAGGTAAGCCACGGGCAGTGCTAGCTTTGAACCTGGGCCACGAGGTGATCTCTACCATCACAATATTGCCGGGCGAGCACGTCCCGCCAAGGCTGACGGAGATATGTACGCCGGAGCTGCCTCTGCGTCTTCATGCATGCGGGACGGCGACAAGCAAAACGTCCTGCTCTAGGCCCCCATGCGCGCTGGCTCCGTTCACTGGTGGGAGAAGTTGTGTGTTTTGTTGGACTGCTCAATTGCGTGCATGTAACATCTAATATCTACCAGAGTGTTTGAAACATTCGTTTCTTTGTGAGGAATATAGAGTTTCCACACATCTAGACATGGACACATGGTTAGCCAAATTCCTATGTGCTGCTACCACAAGAACTAATCAGTGTTGAATATCTTGAAGCAGTACGTGTTAAGTTTTAGAGATAACACTTTCAGTTTTAGGTGAGCATAGATTTTGAATTATGCAGGTAATCTTACAAGTTTGCTAGGGCCAAACACTTTATCTTTACATTAACCACTGGAACACAAAATAGTCTCTCCTAGACAAATTCAAAATTAGACCTTGCTACAGTTTGCACTATATTAAATGTCAGTTTCCTCCTTCTTTTTTTGTTATTGTAATTTTTCTTAACGCATACAAAATTAGTTCATTACTACATGTATACCGTATATTACATATAGGGTCTTTAATGTTTCTGTTAAATCATATATTTTTTCAATTTATAAATAAAACATTAATCTTTAACTATAATATAATAATCTCTACTTTTTAATAATAAAGAGAGCAAGGCTTCTGTCCATAATTTTCGTCCGTCACAGAAACTAGCCATAAGGTTGCAAACAATTACTAACTATGCCACCGCCAAGTCGTACTACCGAAGTTCTTTATCTCTCCAGCCGAACGAATCATTTTTTTTCCTTTCTTGCGCTGACCCACCCCTCCGACAGGTTTGAGGGCGGCGTCGATATCCGCGAGCACCCCCTCCCCCCTCCACCAGTCTTCTCCCCGGTCTCCGGCGTGGACTCAGTGCGGTCGAGCATCTAAGGCTGGACACGGCCTCTCCCCGTTCTGGTGTGTGGAGCGGTGCGGTGGCACATCTGGGGCTGCGGGGTGCTATTCGAAGAGCTCGTACAGGAACCGTCGGCGGTCGCCTGCAAGGTTGCGCAATAGGCGGCGGACGAGCGGCAACATAGCTTGGAGAGGGAGAGGGCCGAAGAGCTGGAGGTTGTTGGCATGCTGCTGCCCGCCTGCCCCCGACCCGTGCCTCCACGCTATCCCCTTGCCCCAGTACCCGATGACATGTCTCTTCCGAGAACTCAACACCGCGCGGCGCAGCGAGGCCGGGCTCGCTGCCGGGGATTGATGGCGCAGGCATCTGACAATGGAAGAAGGGGCGGCGTGGATGGAGGTTTCACCGTCCGGCATCGGAAGAAAGGGGCGGAGGGGATGTAGATCACGGCGTCCACCGACGGGGATGGAGGGGGAGACATCCATCGACGGGAAGGGAGGCAGCGGGGCGTCGCCTCCACCCAAGAGATCCGCTCTTGTCAGGCTCAGATGTGTGAGTCAAGCCTCAAGTAGCGGCCTGCCTGGTGGACTGTGGCAGTCTGGGAGGTGCGCCATTTAGTTATTTCCTTTTTCTTATTTTGTGTAGATTTTTCAGGTGTTCCAGCCACTAGCCGGTTCAGGGCTGCAGGCCACCTTCAGTATTCTGAAGATTAATTTAGACGGTCCCTATGTGTTCGTACGGGTCAGGGAGGCTGGGTCTTCTGCATCTGAGACAACGACGGCACAGTCCATGAAGTCGTCACGAGATACCGACAATGCAGCTATGCTGGTTTTGTAAGCTCAAGGTTCAACGGATATACAACAACAACATGTGAAGCTTATTACGTTGCAGTAGCGCTGCACATCATGATGCATGTATAGAAAAAAATGTGAACCTTGTTCTCTTGTTGTGAACCAATTTTGAGGTTTTCTAACATTACAAAGTAAAATGATCGAATCCCTCAATCGCAACATATGAAGGCAGTGATATTACTATGGCAGGACACACTAGAAGCACATACGGATACGGGTGAAAATTAAACTTCTTTATCACATGTTCTAATTCAAAATTGATGACCAAACTAGCAGGAACATGTTAGCACTACAATGAGCTAAACTAGAACATAGGAAAAAACATGGGTCTACAAGATTACACTAATATGTTCAACTGAAATTATTCGAAGCATTTAACTGATCACAGTGAAAACTATAACATGTAATAAGAGGACTCGTGCCAAAATTTACATCCAATAAAAAATACACATGTATTCATTAGATCCGGTTTCAAAAATAAGAAGGAATCGAAAATAGAGACATAGCAAAATAATAACCCATGGAGCTCGGAGCTGGCTCCTTCACGACATGAATTGGGCTCTCAATCCTAGACGGTTGGACACAGGGTGTTGCTACCTCCATCTCCCTTCTCGCTGAACTCCATGGTGTACCATCTCACCGCCTTGCCGAACGACCTTGAGATGTAGTGGAGGACATTGGGGCTCCACCCTCCCTACCGCCTTCATAGGCCTTCTTTCGGTAGCCGGGCGCCACATCCTCCTTTCCTCCGGCCATGATCATTGAGGAGCATGACCAACGTGTTGTCGGAAGCCTCAAAGGAGGCGAGGGAATGAAATCCGGTAAATTGACAGAGGGAAGTCACATGTGAACATGTTATTCCTTGCGACTTAGCCGTTGGATTGAAAATGGACAAAAATAATTGAGTATTGTGGCAGATATGTTATGGACGTTCATGTAGCATATGTACTATATACAAAACATTGTAGCATAGGTCCTATAGATGAGGGTAACCTCTTCATCTTCAATCCGACATGGAGGGAAACATTGCCTCTGTCAAGAACTCAATCTCAATCTTGTGCGAAGAGAGGTCTAGATGGAGGCCCACTTCGCTGAATTCGAAAGACGGCCCAGTTCTTTGACATATGACAGAAACAGTTTTATCCGTTTAATACTTTATATATTATTAGGTAAAAATTTATTTCTTCAGGTCGCATCTACTAGCAACTAGATTATGAAAATGATGTTGTAGAATTTAATTAAAAAATTGATATCCGGTTACGAAATTCAGTAAGACCCAAACTATATTCAGTAAGCCCCAAACTATATTTAACCCGTAGCAACGCACGGGCAAATTCACTAGTAATAATAATAATAATAATAATAATAATAAAGACATTAAGACTTCCTCGGTTTGGTTTGGTTTGGTATGTCATGTAATTTACCCTTATAGTTGCACATAATTACCCACTGTTGCCATCCTTAAGTTAAAAAAAACGGTTCGTGATAAAACTTAGAAGGCCAAATCGACTTTTTCCGTGTGAGTCGCATGACCCTGCATCCCTCTCCTCTGTCGTTTTTCTGCAGGCCCGACACCACAGGCCAGCTGGCCGTCGCCCTCGCCACCTCATCCCATGGAAGCGAGCAAAGCGCGAGAGGCGTGGCTGCATGCCAGTAACCCGTGCCCGTCGGCTGGTTTGTTTCGAAGAACCGGCGCTGCCGTCAGCGTGGCCTTCACCTATTCCGCCGTTCCTATCTTTCGGCCTCCCCTAAATCCATCCAACCCGGACGACACCGGAGAAGAAGAGTAGGAGGAGCAGTTCGGCATGTCCAACAGCAGCGACACCCCTCACACGTACAAAAGTACAGGATAGTTATCAAATTCACTTGGACAGAGAGGCAGTCCACCCTCCGCCGTCGTCTCCCTCGTTAAGCTCCGGCCGCTGCCGTGCGTGAGTTCCTTACTCCATCTCTCCCCCGATTCGATCTATATCGTCCAACCTTGAACCTCCACCGCCCCTAGGAAATCACCGCAGTATGGCGTGCATCCGTGCACGACGGCGGCCGGATATTCTGCTGGGCCAATAGCTCCTGTGCGACGGGTTTCAGTTGAATTGGAAGGAATGCGACGTTTTTCGATGAAATAGCCTACGTGCGACGGATTGGAGGAAGAAAATAGCTCACGGCCAACATGGTTCTTAAGCGGAGCTGATCGGTTAGCTGTTAGGGTTATGCGACGCTTGGACCCACAACTTATCCACCTCAGCAGCGTGGGACCCACCTCGCGGATTCTAAAATAGAGATGCACCTGTGCCCCACAACTTATCCACCTCAGCAGCGCGGGACCCACCACAGTGAATCTAAAACAGGGCTGCGCCCGTGCCCGAGCTGGTGTCTGTGCCATTTCTTCCCCTTTCCCCATTCTTCCTCATCTCCGGCGACGGCGCACGGGATGTCCAGCTCCTCCGCCACGCAGTCAAGATGGCCAGAGTACGGTGCAGTTCCGATGACAAGGTGCCCGGAATGCCCACGGCCAGAGGCTCTGAAGCGGAGGGTCAGTAAAACTGACGAGAATGGGAATCTGGGGCGCCATTTTGTGTCCTGTTTGAGCATTCCCATGATGGGACGGGATGGCAAGGTAAGATCTTAAAACTGAGATGAGGAGGAGAGAGATGATAGGAGTATTTGGCATTCCAATTCGCGTTTTTTTCTCCTCGGTTTTGGGATCTAGATTCATGTCTACTGTTACAGATGCTGAAGAAATGTTCGCACTTTGAGTGGATCGATCAGTACGTTGCTAGGCTTGAATTTGAGGGCCACATTGAAGATCCAAATCTAGGTGGGTTTGCTCCCGATGTCAGCTCGGGCAGAGGAGGGCCGGCGGCGAGGATCACGCGCCCTATTGCTGGACTGCCCGTGGAGGCCGAAGTAAACGAGGAATTGAAGAAGATCAAGAAGTTTTTAAAGCAAATGGTGGATTTGCAGAAGCAAGCGAATCTCATGTCAGGAGCATTCTATTCTTGTATCATTGCTCTGTTTTTTGTTTACCTCTTGTTCATCCGTCGTTAGAATGGACTAGATTAATCTAGATTTTACTTGAGTTAGCTATGCAGAGGTAGCAATCTGTGCGCCGTGCTAGTTTCAGTGAAGTGTCTGATGTTAAATTTTAATATGCCCTTCGATGTTCAGTTGAAGTTCAGTTTCAGTGCAGTCACCAAAGTTCAGTTTCAGTAGAAAAAAACTTATTCGTTCTCATGCCGTAAGAGTAGTTGAAGAAAGGCCGAAAGAGTGTAGTTGGGCCAACAATTAGGCCCAAAGAGAAAACAAACCCACCTGCCTAGATTTGACTTATTTTAATTTGTAAAAACAATTGTTTTGCATGTCTTGGGTTCGTTTTCATTTTTGTAGGCCCAAATAATTGGATTCGTTTTCATTTTTGTATTATGTACTTCATAAATATTTTGTTAAGAGTTGCATGCATTGTTCACCGAAATACTCCCTCCGTTCCAAAATGTAAGTCTTTTTAGCAAACTAGTTCAGCTTTCTAAAAAGGCTTACATTTTGGAACGGAGGTAGTATTTTGTAAAAACAATTGTTTTACCTGTTTTGCATGTCTTGGGTTCGTTTTCATTTTTGTAGGCCCGAATAATTGGATTCGTTTTCATTCTTGTAGTATTTTGCAAACATAATTAAACATGGATATTATATATATGGATAATATTGGCCCCACTTTACATATATTCAGTGGGGCCCGTCGGACATTACATCTACTAAAAAAAAAAAGGGGCCTAGCTAGCCCTAAACCCTAACCGCCCGCTGCATGCATGCGGGCGCCCTTCCGGCCATCCGGCCAACCGCCGGCGGTTGGCCTACTTCTTCCACTCCGCCGCCCTGATCTTGATCTCGTCGTCGATCCGGGCGCGGTGGTTCGCCTGCCGCCACCTATCCATGTCGTTCTCACGGGCCCTCTTGATGCGGGCCCGGAGAGCCTTCTCCTCCCTCTCCTCCTCCTTCTTCTCCTCCTTCTCGATCTCCTTCTTCTCCAGCCGCTCCTCTTTCTTGAGGAGGCGCTTCTTCGTCTTGGGGGAGAGGTTGTTGGCGTCGGCGGCGGGCTCGTCGCTGTCGGGGACGTCGGTCGACGGCGATCTCTCCCTTTTGGGAGATTCGACGGGCACGAGGCCCGTCTCCTCCGGCGTCCACTCGGGCTCGTACCAAGGCCGAGCCTTGGGGTGGTTGTCCTCGTCGGAGACGGACTCGGGGCTTGAGGGGAGAGAGTAGGAAGACATGGTGTTCGGGGCTTGAAGGGAGATGAGAAGGCAAAAGGCTGGAGAGTGATGAGAAGATGGTGGAGGAGAAACGGGCTATTTAAAGTCACGATGAGACGTGAATTTATTGGGGTAGATGAAGCAAACGGGCAAACTGTGTGAAACGTAGGATGCAGTGTGGAAAGTACAGTCGATGCATGGTCAATGCGGTGGTAGAACAGGCCTAGGTATAGGCCAAATCCTGCCTCGCTGCATATGCATTGATGCGTATCTTCTGAAAACTAGGCGTGGAGGGCTGCGTCGCTGCAAATGCGACGCGACTTGTGTTTCTGAAAGGAGGCGTGCAGGGCTGCTGCAAATGCGACTCGACGTTCACCCGATCTTTTCTTGTTTTAATTGTTTTACTTGTAAAGACATTAATGGCTGCGTCCCTTCGTTCGCGTGCCCGCGTTTCCCTACTGGGTCAAGAGGTGCGTCTCGTCGATCACTGGAGCACGCTAGTCAGACTGCGTGGATCACCGCGTTCAGTCTGTTAATGGCTTAGATACGACGCGTGCATGCATGCATGCAACGGGCGGGCGGGTGCTGGGCTCGGCCCCGATCACACACGCAACGTACAAACACACTAGGGCAGACGTTCGTACGCCAGTTCCATGCACCGAACCAACGTCAGGCGCCGGATATTTTTGAACGGTCTAGATCGAATAGACGAAACCCAGCTCCCCAGCCACTCAGCGCGCACGAATCCATCCATGCACAACGAGCCAATCAGCATCTAGAACAAGCGCACACGCGGATCGGGGGCGTGCGTCACGTGCACACGGTGGCGTCAGTGAGCTAGGGTTTAGCTGGGGTTTCCGGGGTTTTGGGGTTTCCGGGGTTATGGGGTTTCCGGGGTTTAGGGTTTCAGTGAGCTAGGGTTTGACATAACTAATTTAAAAAAAATCAAAAAAATAAACGGCTTTCGCTCACTGTCTATTTATGTAACTATGTTGCTATAAAAAATTGTATTCTTGTTAGATCCACGATGCAATGAAAAATATTCATACAATTCATGCTATTGATGGAATGAGCTAGGGTTGAGCATAACTAATTCAAAAAAAATCAAAACTATGTACAGCCAGCGCACATGGTCTACTTATGCAACTAGGTTGCTATAAAAAATGGCGAAATTGTTACATCCAAATGTTAAAACCAAAAATCACACGTTGACGATATTGACAAAATGAGCTAGGGTTGAACATAAGTAATTCAAAAAAATTCAAAACAAGAAATGCTTTTGGCCCTTAGTCTTATTATGTTGCATACAAATCAAAAAAAATTAAAAACTTTGATTTTGAGTCGGTCAACGTTTTTGTGAAAACGTTGACTTTTTTTAAAATGAGCACAAATAATTTAAAAAAAATCAAAAAAAGAAATGCTTTTGGCCCATAGTCTTATTATGTTGCATACAAACCAAAAAAAATATAACCATGGTTCATATAGAATTGCATGAAAATGTCTTCAAGAATATGGGAAACTTGTACAGAGTAGTATGGAATTCGAAGATCGAAGTTGGTGTGTTCTAGATCATAACTAATTCAAAAAAAATCAAAAAAAGAAATGCTTTCGCCCATAGTCGTATGATGTTGTATAGAAACCAAAAAAAATTATAAACATGGTTTATGTACAATTACATGAAAATGCCTTTGAGAATATGAGATTCTTGTACATGTACTATGGATTTCAAAGAGCAAATGTTGTGTGTTTTAGATCATAAGTAAATATGTATATGTTTTATTATGGATTTCAAGGGAACTTGAGCACATAGTATTATTATGTCGTGTAGGAACCAAAAATAAATATAAATAAGATTCAAAATATGTGTTTTTTAATTAAATAATGATTTCGGAAAAAATAAAAGAATAAAATACAAAATTAATTCAAAAAATAATGAGACTTCATATTTACACTATATAGGTACGAGAGAGGTGTGGGAATTTTATTTGGATGATTTAGAGAAGATGCAAAAAACAACCCTCTTAGAAAGGGGGCGTTTACCCTACCTTATGAGGCCGTTTGAAACACATTTTTAATGACTACGAGTCTAACTTAACAAAAGAGCTCAGAATGATCAGATACAAATCACATTTGAGTTGAGGTAGCATTGAAACATCAAAATATTATTACATGCCAAATAAGTTCAACTTGAGTCGAAATTTTAATTTGAACCTAAATTTGAATTTGAACCTAAATTTGAATTTGTCATCAAATATTATTACATGCCAAATAAGTTCCCTGTGCCCAACAAATGTTATTACATGCCATAAATTTCAAATGATCAACAGTTCTATCTCTTCCGACCACGACGTGTACCCTTCTTCGCCTTACCATTTCGATTTTTTGGTTCTACTACGCACGGCCCCACAAGTTCACTCATCATCTTGGTTCTTTTCACTGGACTCGGGGACCACGATGATACCACCTCATGAAACTCGGGGATAGCAGATTCAGTGACAACAGCAGCTTCAGCTTCAGTTTCGACAGTGACAACAGCAGCTTCAGCTTCAGTTTCGACAGTGACAACAGCAGCTTCAGCTTCAGTTTGTGGTTCAGTTTCGACAGCAGCTTCAGCTTCAGTTTCGACAGTGACAACAGTTTCAGAAACAGCAGTTTCGACATTCTCGACTGCCATTTCTTCAGTTCCAGTGACACCAGCAGTTTCAAATTCAGTTTGAGCACCAAACTGTTCTAGCCACTGACTTGATTTCCTTCTGCTGCCACTGACTCTTGCTCTTTTTGTTGGCCAACACTGTTCAACAACAATAGGCTGACTTGAAACTTCCTCCTGAAAACAAAGAATGCCACATTTTTATAATTGAAAAAAAAACTAAAATATGAACAAACACAAATAAACAAGCACATACTTTCTGGGTTTAGGAGGAGAGAAAATGCATAGCCTAGATCCCTCTCTGTGCCCCAGTGTTTGGCACCTCTTGCATCTGTTTTTGTTACCCTTTTGAGCCCTTTTTGGCTTTTCATCTTTCTTGTCCTTTTTGCCCTTCTTACTACTCCCACCTTTTTCGAACCATGCTTTGAATCTACTCTGTTTAGGTCTGCCTGCCTTTCTTTTTACTAGAGGAGGACACATGGAAAATTCAAGAGGCACTTCTGGCCACTGCTTCTGATCTGTAAGAGGTGGAATTGGAGTTGCATATGCAGCTTTGAATTTTGCTACTGAATAATAGTCATGCAGATATGGATGCATATTTATCTTCTGCTGGCCAGATAAGAAAAGAATTGCATGATCACATGGTTTACCAGTGGCCTGCCACTCTAGCCAACTGCAATCATGCAATTCTGTGTTAACAACATGCCTTCTTCCAGTCTTGTTATCTCTAACTTCAGCACCCCACAGCGATGATTTTTCAACAGACAAATGTGTAAGACCTCTGCTTCTGTTGACCACCTGTTGCACCACTGCTGGAAGTTTATCACCTTGCAAACAATCACCAATCTTTTTTCTCAATTCCCACAGCCGCATGAGCATGATCCTGATTTGATCAACCATGTCATGCACAGGCAAATCTTTTAGTTGCTTCACCTTGTTGTTGAAACTTTCTGCCAAATTGTTGTTGATATGATCACACTTGATGGCAGTGTTGAATCCAGACCTGTACCATAATAAAGAATGGTAGGTGTTCAACCATGTACCAAACTCCTCACATGTTGCCATAACCTTATTAAGATGATATGAATGTGTCTGTTTAGTGTAAGATCTTGCTGCTGGCCACATCCTCCCAAATTCATCTCCTCTAAATTTTTTAATCAAATTCATCCACAAATGGCCGAAGCACTCCCTTTGCTCAGCATGTGGGAACACATTTTTAACTGCATTTTCCAAACCTTTGCATGCATCTGTGTGTACTGCCAAAGGTGACACTGGCCCTAAGCATCTTTTCAACTGCATCATGAACCATGTCCATGAAGCTTCTGTCTCTGACTGAAACAAGCCAACAGCAACTGGAAACATCCAGTTATGTCCATCTAGAGCATTACATGCTGCTAACTGACCATTCCACTTGCCTGTCAAAAATGATGAGTCTATGCTCAAATATGGACGACATCCTGCTTTGAAGCCATCGATACAAGGCTTTAAAGCCATAAAGAATTTGGAGAAATAAACCTTGCCATCCTCTGATACCTCGGTATCTATCTCGACAACACTGCCAGGTGACCTTTTCTCCACCTCTGCTTTGAAATTGTAAAGCAGCGTAAATGTGTTTGCCCAATCACCATACAAATGCTTCATTGCTCTTTGTTTAGCCTTCCACACTGTGGTATAAGCCAGTTTAATGGGGTATAACTTTTCCAAGTCTACTTGGAGTCTTTTGGCAGTAGTGTTGGGTGTTCTGGCCAAAATTGGAGTTATCTTTTCTGCAACCCAAATCTGTGATGTCATGCTTGATTTTTTCTGTGAACTTGTCAGACAAGTATGCTTATAAGGGATTTGGTTAACTCTAACAGTACTTCCATCAGGCTGCAGTCTAGCAGATATGTACCACTTGCAAGCCTTCTTACCACTACCATCAAAACCTCTGCACTTAGCATAAAACTTCTTTCGATCAGTCCAAACTGTCTTGGCATCAAACTGATGTCTGACTGCATAAGTCTTGAAAGACAACCTGAACTCTTCCATGTTTGGCCACAACTTTCCCACTTGAATGACAGGGTTCTCCTTGTCATACACATGCACCAGCTCTTCATCATTTGCATCATCTACATCATCTGCAGCATCTTCCATCAACTGTTCATCTACATCACTCAACTCTCTGTCATCGTTATCACTTGTATTAGCTTCATCCCTCTCCTCCTCATCTCTGTCATCGACTGGAATGCCAAATAGTTTGGCCATCTCAGTGTCAGCAATTGGTGCAATGACCAAATCAGTAGGCTCCTCCAACTCAACTGCATTCCAATCAACAACAGCAACATTTCCCTCTTCTGCATCTACATTAGCCCCATCGTTTATTACTGTTAGATCAGTAACAATGGGAACGATATGCCTCTGTGAAGCCCAATCAGCATCTGCATCCTGCATAGCCAACTGTGACGGCACATAACCCACCTTCGAGTCAACATTCAGATCAACGAGCTCAGCAAAAAATTCAGCCCTGAGGTTTGCCCAGCCCTCTTGCCTATCGATTTCATCAACAATATCTTCACCATCTTCAATTCTGACATACTCTTCTTTGAAATCATCGTACCGCAATACTGAAACCTCTTGATCTGGATCCCAAATCACTGTTTCCCCAATTTTTTCCACTAATTTCCTAACTGCATTCTCTTCCATCTCACGTAGCTCATTGGGATCAATCTCTGCACAATCAACCTCCCATTTCACAGTTGTGTCTCTCTGGATACTCTGAATGCTACCATCAACTAATTTTGCCGTCGATGGAAAGAAATTGATTACAAATTCGAAGGTTTCAGCAGCATCCCCTCTATTATATGCGGCAGTGTCAGACAGAGCAAGGATCGCATGAACAAAAGGGCGGGAGGGGCCGCATTACCTGTTCGAAGCTGAATCTGGCAGCTCCTTCTCGACCTGACCACGGGCTTCTCTCACCGCGCCGCCACCTCTCACCTTCTATCGGTTTGAACAAGCAAAACAGAGCTCAGATCTACATACAGGCACAGGAAATTGGGACTAGATGCTTGCCTATACTATTCACTCACCACCATGGCCGCCGCCGCCGAAAGGGGAGCAGATCAGCTGCCGCCGAGAAGGGGGCTCCGCCGCCGCCGCCGCCGCCAGAGCTGTAGAAAAGAGCGCGGGCAGGACAGTTCAGTTCGAGCGCGGGCAGTTTGAGGGGATGCGGTGCTAATTAATTTGGGGGCAAATTAGTTATGACATGTCTGTCGGGGGGTTACCCCCGAGTAGGGTAAAGACAGGTGGTAAAGGCAGCTTACAGAAGAGAGGTTTGGTCGAGTAGCCGACTACCGGGTACTCGGTACCCGGTCGACTGCTACTCGGTCTCACCTCAAGATGGCCAGAAGGAGATATCAATCAAGTTCTATCCTTTCGAGTAGAAGGGTTGGCCCGAGTACAATTGGCGGGAACAATTGGCGGGAACCTACTCGGGCCAGAAAGTCAAAGGAGCCGTTCTGACACAGGATCCCGCGTATCCTGGGTCCGTACTTGGCAGCATTCGAACTACTGTTCATCTGGGGCCGGTCTCCCTGACAGTGACAGCATGGAAGCAGGCCGTGGCAGGATAAGGGGGGCCTACTCTGTGCCTAGGTACAGTGATACCAGCCTGTCCCCTAGTTTTGCCCAACGACTTTACAGAAGCAGCCAAGGATGGGAACCAAAGCTGTCAGCGGGTACTCGGAGAAAGGACGATGTGCACACTATGTCGACACTTGTCTAGATTTGGACGTATCCGGCTGGGCACCGTGTATATAAGGTGCCCCGCCGCCTCCTGCGCGAGGGATCTCATTTCTATCTTGCCTCATGCACACAGTGAACCCTAGAAACCCTAAGTCCTTGACCTAGTTCTACCCGGAGGGAAGAGGGAAGCTACTCGGTAGCGATACCATTTGTACTGTGGCTACTCGGAGAGACATCGTAATACACAGAGAAAGGCAGGAGTAGGGGTTTTACCTCCTCACGAGGGCCCTGAACCTGGGTACATCGTGTTGTTTGTGTTGTGTGGATCTTACCTCACGCGGCTACTCGTCGCGTGATCCCTCCCCGGACACCTCCAGCGTCCATCGTCCCCACATCTTTAGCCATCCCATGGCATCTGCCGTGACACCACCACGACAGTTGGCGCCCACCGTGGGGCAACCAGCGGCGCTGGCTGGAATTTATGTTCGGACGGGATCTTCTTCGGCGGAGCGCGTAGTTTGTGGCCTTGTCCACAGATTCGGCTCCTTCAATTTCGTCACCGACAACGCCGGCTGTTTCGGCGGCATGGCCATGCCCGAGGGCGGCTCGGTGATCTCCTTCGGCTCTCACCTCGTCTACGTCGCCACCGTCGCCAACAGCGCCTATCCCGAGCTGGTGCATGACGCGGAGGATCCTCCCGCGGTGGTTGCTGCTCGCGGAAGGCCTGCATGTAGCTCTGCATGCTGCGCTGAGGTGATGGTGACGGGTTTGGCGGCAAACACTGGCGCAACTGCTACTGGCGCTGCGGCCGTCGTCGAGGTGGTTGACGACCCGCCTGCTGGTGGCAGGAACCACCGGCCCTACGAGAAGGAGAGCAACCTGCCGCCTTCCACGTCTACGGTCATCCCCGCGTCTGCTGCGCGAATCGGCATGCCCACTCCCACCGACATCGAGCTCCTAGCCGCGAGGGAGCAGCTCGAGCGGCAACGCCAGGAGCTGCTTGCCGAGCAGGCGGAGTTGGAGAAGATCAGGCTTGAGCTGAGTCTAGACCAGCTCGAGTACAACAAGGCTCACGGCTTCACGCCAGTCGCCAGGAGGCCTAGCAGAGTAGGCGCTACGCGGCGCAACCTGGGTGCCGAGATGGCAACGGTTGCGGAGGTGCCCGCGCAGTCCGCCACTGCGAACACCTTCACAAGGCCGAGGTACAGCACACCCGCCAAGACGCTCAGAGCTGCACAGGCCGTGGCTGCCGAGTTGCCGCGCCTAGATGGAGAGGCGCGTCTCAGGCAGCAGGAGAGGCTCAACGAGTTGGTGTTGGAGGCCGCTAGGCAGAACGAGGAGTTCCGGAAGGCCAACCCGGGAGCTGGAGCTTCGCAGGTGGTTCACTCACACGCGGCCAGGTCTAACGATCAGGCCTCGTCTCCGCATCCCAGCCGCGAGAAGAGCCGCAGCGGGCGCTCGGGTAGAGACAGGCAAATGCAGGTGTATGACCCGGCTGCTGCCGTGAAACAGGTTGCTGTGCCGCAGCAGCCCGGGCAGGAACACAACGCTGTAAGAGCAGGCTCTCAAGCCCATCAAGCTCAAAGCCGTGCCCGAGAAGCCGCGCGTCCGGGTACTTCTCGGCAACCCGCAGCTCAGCCTACTCGGCAGGGGCAGCAGCCGCGCCCAGTGGCACCAGTCGCCAACCCGGTGGAGCAGCCCGCAGCTATGCAGGTGGATAGGTATGATGATGGCTACTCGGCTATGGAGATGGCTGGCTATGATATTCACGACCGTGTCGGTGAGCGTGTGTTGGCGCCTGGAGATGCAAGGCACCAGCTGGATCGTATCATCTTGTCGGCGCGGCTTGAGAGCACGGGTCCTCCTGGCCCCGAGTGCTTTGGCCCGCGCATCATGAACGAGCCTTCCGTGAAGGGCTTCCAGCTCGCAAGAGGCACCAAGAGCTACAATGGTAGCACCAAGCCTGAAGATTGGCTCAATGACTACGTCACCGCGGTCCACATTGCGGGTGGCAACATGAGATGGGCAGTGCGGTACGTCCCGCAGATGCTAGAGGGTCCAGCTCGCACTTGGCTCAACAACTTGCCCAAGCACAGCATAAATTGCTGGCTGGATTTCTCGGACGCCTTCGTCAGCAACTTCACCAGCACCTACAAGAGGCCGAATAGGCCACAACAGCTCTCGGCTTGCAGGCAGCGAGAAGACGAGACGGACCGCGAGTACCTTACTCGGTGGAGCACCTTGAGGAACACTTGTGAAGGTGTGAATGAAGCACAGGCCATCACTTGGTTTGCGCAAGGTTGCCGACATGGCAGCATGCTTTGGCAGAGATTGCAGAGGGAGATGCCGAACACCCTGGCCGAGACCATCAAGATTGCGGATCAGTACGCACTCGGTGATCCTACTCAGCCACTGATGGACTCCTCTGAGCCGAGAAGAAACTTCAACAGCGGCAAGCGCAACGAGTTCCGCAACAAGCGCCGAGTAGATACTCGGTATGACCCTGAGGAGGTGAATGCAGTGAATGTTGGAGGCGGTGGTGGCCAAAGGCAGAAACCTGCTGGAGCCTACGGGCAGAACCAGAACCAGGGCCAAGGCAACAAGAAACCATTTCGCGCCTCTCAGTCGGGTAGCGGGAACTCCGAGCAGCCGAAGAAGTTTGTCTTCGATGACATGAAGGATGGTCCATGCAGCTTTCACACTCATCATCCCTCGAGGCCGGCGAACCACACTACTCGGCAATGCGAATGGTGGGATGTGATCAAGAGTGATGGCTTGCCTCCTCCTCCTCCTCTGCCAGCCGCCAATGCTACTGTTCAGCCTACTCGCGCACCCGCAGCTCGGCCGCCAGTGTACCCGAGAAGAGAGAATGTCAACCAGGTGGCTTTAGGATCCAACCGGAACTTCAACAACGAGAGATACCGCAACAACAACAACAACAACTACAACCGCAACAACAACAACAGAGGCAGCAACAACTATCAGGGCAACAATAACAACAATGGCAACAATGGGGGCAATGGCTCCAACCAGTACCAAGAGCACCATGAGAGCTATATGATCTTCACTTCTGAGGCACTCGACAAGAAATCACAGCACAGGCGGGCCATGGAGGTCAACGCAGTGATTCCTGCTGTCCCTCACTACATGTATTGGTGTGACCAGGAGATCAGGTGGACTCGGGCAGATCACCCCAAGGTGATGCCCAATCCGGGTACCTATGCCTTGGTGCTGGATCCTACCTTCCTGGGTCCCGAGAAGAATGTGAGGTTCAGCAAGGTGCTAATCGACAACGGCAGCAGCATCAACATTGTGTACAGGGACACACTCGAGAAGCTTGGCCTGGCCGAGAACATGATGCTGCCCAGCAAGACCACTTTCCATGGCATTGTGCCCGGGATCTCATGCAACCCGATTGGCCGAGTGTGGATTGATGTGCTATTCGGTACTCGGGAGAACTGCCGCACAGAGCGCCTGCAGTTTGAAGTAGTGGATCATCAGAGCCCCTATCATGCTCTACTCGGCAGGCCTGCTCTGAGCAAGTTCATGGCCTCCACCCATGTGGCTTATCTGAAGATGAAGATCCCTGGTCCCAATGGCATCATCACCATCTCGGGAGATTACAAGAAGTCCATGGAGTGTGCCTCTGCTAGCTCCCAGCTGGCGGAATCGATGGTGATTGCTGCCGAGAAGAAGAAGATGTACGAGGTGGTGGCCATGGCTCAGTCCGCACAAGCTGGCGCACAAGGTGTGCCGAGTACCCAGCATGGTACTGCTTTCCAAGCTGCCAAGGAGACCAAGACAGTCCAGGTTGACCCCGAGTTCCCGGAGCGCGTGGCCATCATTGGTGCCGGGTTGGCGGAGAAATAGGAAAGCGCGCTCATCCACTTCCTCCGTGAGAATCGGGATGTGTTCGCCTGGACCAATGAAGATCTACCAGGAGTCCCGAGGGAGTTGGTTGAGCACTCTTTGCATGTGCGTCCTGACGCCAAGCCCGTGAAGCAGGCTTTGCGCCGTTTCGGAGATGAGAGAAGGAAGGCCATCGGTGATCAGATCACCAAGCTGCTGATAAGTAACTTCATCATGGAAGTGCTGCATCCGGATTGGTTAGCCAACCCGGTCATGGTCGAGAAGAAAAAGGAAGATCCCAAGGCTGCCACTACATGGCGCATGTGTGTCGACTACACCGACTTGAACAAGGCATGCCCCAAGGATCCTTTCCCGCTACCTCGCATCGATCAGGTGATCGATTCCACTGCCGGATGTGAACTGTTGTCTTTCATAGATGCCTACTCTGGTTTCCACCAGATTGCACTCAACCCTGCTGATCAAATAAAGACTGCTTTCATTACCCCGTACGGGGCTTATTGCTATCGTGTCATGTGTTTTGGCCTGAGGAATGCGGGTGCAACCTATCAGAGATGCATGCAGAAATGCTTGCATGACCAGCTCGGCAAGAATGTGCAGGTGTACGTAGATGACATTGTCATCAAAACGAATAAAACACATACTCTGCTTGCCGACCTGGAGGAAACCTTTGCTAACCTACGTAGGTACAAAATGAAACTGAATCCGAGTAAGTGCACCTTTGGTGTACCAGCTGGAAAGCTACTCGGCTTTCTGGTTTCTAGTCGGGGCATTGAAGCCAATCCTTCTAAGATAAAAGCTATTGAGAGCATGTCTTTGCCGAGATCACTAAAAGATGTGCAAAAGTTCACGGGTTGTCTGGCATCTCTTTGCCGTTTTCTGGGCCGAATGGGCGAGAAGGCTCTGCCTCTGTACCAGCTGATGAAGAAAAGTGACAAGTTTGTCTGGACCCCGCAAGCGGACGTGGCATTCAATGAGCTGAAAGCAATGCTGGCTAGCGCTCCCGTCTTGGCTAGTCCGCTACCTAAGGAGCCTATGCTGTTGTACATTGCTGCGACTAACCGAGTAGTCAGCGTGGTGATAGTGGTGGAGCGAGAAGAAGAAGGCAAGAGTGTGCAGCGCCCAGTCTATTACCTCAGTGAAGTGCTGTCCAGTTCCAAGCAAAACTATCCGCACTACCAGAAGATGACATATGGTGTGTACCTGGGCGCCAGGAAGCTGAAACATTACTTCCAGGAGCATCCCATCACTGTTGTGAGCTCTGCTCCCATCTCGGACATCATGGGAAACAAGGAGGCGAGTGGCAGAGTAGCCAAGTGGGCAATCGAACTAGCCGCGTACGCTCCCGCGTATACGAGAAGAGAAGCAATCAAGTCTCAGGTCCTGGCGGAATTCCTTGTGGACTGGGCCGAGATGCAGTATGAACCTCCTGCTCCAGTTTCCAACTATTGGAAAATGCACTTTGATGGCTCAAAGGTGAAAGAAGGCCTTGGTGCTGGCGTTGTGCTTACATCACCCAAACGGGATCAGCTCAAGTATGTGTTGCAGATTCATTTCAAGGCATCCAACAATGTAGCCGAGTACGAGGCAGTGGTGCATGGTTTGCGAGTAGCAAAGGAGGTTGGTGTGCAGCGCATTATCTGCTATGGTGATTCGGATCTAGTGGTGCAGCAAGTCTCAGGTACCTGGGATGCTTTGGATGCCAACATGGCATCGTATCGATTCTTGGTGCAGTCAATGACTGGGTTTTTTGAAGGCTGTGAGTTTCAGCACATTCACCGAGCAGAGAACGAAGCAGCAGACGAGCTATCCAAGTTGGGATCTTCTCGGCAGTCCATCCCGGCAGGGATTGCCTTGGAGCATTTGAGGAAGCCATCCATCAAGCCTTCCCCCAACTCGGAATCTATCTTTGTTCCTTCTCTGCCAAGTGAAGAATCTGACCCAATGGAGATTGACTGGGAGAGTGCTGCAGGGAACCCGGGGACTGCCGTCCTCTACTCGGGGACTGCCGTTCCCTACTCGGGGACTGCCATTCCCTACTCGGGGACTGCCACTCCTTACTCGGGGACTGCCACTCCTTACTCGGGGACTGCCGCTCCGTACTCGGGGACTGCCGCCCTCAACCCAGAAGCTGTCGCATTCATTGAAGAAGTTCTCGCCAATCGGTCTGGGCTGCAAAGAAGCGCTCCTACTCCTCCTGTGCAACCACAAGAGCCTGCCCCAATGGAAATGGACGAACCAGTGTTTCCCATGCGGGAGACACCGAGTTGGGCAATGCCCATATTATCCTTTCTAAGGGACGGTACCTTACCTGAAGATGAGGTGACTGCGAGGCAGATTCAGAGAAGATCCAAGGGCTACACCATAGTCCGAGATGTGCTGCACAAGAGAAGTGCCACTGGTGTGCTGCAACGCTGTGTGAGCCCGGAAGAGGGAGAAGAAATCCTGGTGGAGATACATCAAGGGGAATGTGGGCATCACGCCTCATCTCGGGCTTTGGTCAAGAAAGCTTTTCGGCATGGCTTCTACTGGCTCACTGCACTGCAGCAAGCTGAAGATATTGTGAGGAAGTGCACCGGCTGCCAGATGTTCGCAAGTAAGATTCACATGCCTGCTTCCGAGTTGAAAACAATTCCTATCACATGGCCATTTGCTGTTTGGTGCTTGGATATGGTTGGTCCTTTCAAGCCGGCTAAAGGCAATATGACACATATCTTGGTCATGGTGGACAAGTTCACCAAGTGGATCGAGGTGAAACCTATTCGGAATTGCGATGGGGTCACAGCTGTGAAGTTCGTGAAGGATGTGATCATGAGATATGGCTACCCGCACAGTATCATCACCGACAACGGCACCAACTTTGCAGAGGGGGCAATGGTGCGATTCTGCAGAGATAAGCATATCCGACTAGACGTTGCGTCAGTCGCGCACCCTGCCTCCAATGGGCAAGTTGAGAGAGCAAATGGCATGGTACTGGCAGGCATCAAGCCAAGGCTGATTGAGCCATTGCTGAAAACACCTGGGTGTTGGCTAGAAGAGTTGCCAGCGGTGTTGTGGAGTCTAAGGACTACCCCTAACCGGTCAACCGGCTACACGCCATTCTTCTTGGTATACGGGGCTGAGGCCGTGTTGCCAATAGACTTAGAGCATGACTCCCCCCGAGTAGCCCTCTACACTGAGGTGGAGGCGAGAGAAGCTCGAGAAGACGACGTTGACCTGCTTGAAGAAGCAAGAGAGCTGACTCTGTCACGTTCGGCTATCTACCAGCAAAACCTGCGGCGTTATCATAGCCGAAAGGTGAACCCAAGGGTTTTCCGAGAAGGAGACATGGTCCTTAGGCTGGTGCAGCGCGCAGCCGGGATGCACAAGTTGTCTCCTCCGTGGGAAGGGCCTTTCATTGTGAGCAAAGCGCTGCACAATGATGCGTACTACCTTGTAGATGTGCGCCCGTCGCAGGCGAACAGGGCAGATAAAGCTGGAGAGGAAACCAAGCGCCCTTGGAATGTAGCTCTACTTCGTCGTTTTCATTCGTGAGCAAAGATGTGTATGTACCCTCTTATCCGAGTTGAAATTCTACTCTGCAATCTGAAATTGTTCTCGGGGACTGCCCTCGTCCAAAATTGCTCTAAGTGTTTTTATTCGGCTTGTTCCTTTGTCTATTCGGTTGCTCCACTTCAGAACTCATAAGTGCATTGAGTACTGTGTTTAAACCTATATGCCAACTCTTCGACTTTGCTGCTGTCCGAAACCCGGCTTCATGGCAAGCAAGAGAACAAGCAAAAGGTCAATGAGCACACGAAAATCGCTAAAGAAGAAAGAGTGCAGGAACCGAGTAGATTGTTGGTTACGTTTGTTCCCTGTTTTCGTCTTCTCGGCTAAGTGGTGGGCTGCGTTACCATGATTGTTTCTAGCGGCTAAGTATTTGCAGCCCTACTACTTGATTCTTGTGACTCGAATACCAAAAAAGCGACAAGTCGCGGGTAGAGCAGAGATGAAAAGATAGGGTGAATAAGAAATGCAACTCGGGGACTCGCATGGAAACACAACTCGGCATTAAGCCAGCGTCTTTCAAATTGATTAATGTCGAAATAAACAGAGTGGGCATAAAAACTGAGTAGCAAGCAAAACAAAGGTAGTCTATTACATCTGCTCCCGGCATCCCGGGGATCTGATAAGTATTCGAGTTGAAAGAGATTGCAGGTTGCTTCAAGATGAGGAGGCAGCGTTCTCGGCGCTGGCCTTGGCTGCTGTTTCTTCGGCGGCGGTCTTGGCAGCAGCTTCTTCGGTGGCGGTAGTGGCAGCCGTTCCTTCGGTGCTGGCATGGGTGGCATCCGCTTCCGTCTGGACGGTGGCGGATTCCTTCATCTCGGCATCATCCTGGGTGGCCGCCTGCTCAGAAGTGGCCGTGGCCACCGAGACGAGTCCTGGAGCCGAAGAGGAGCCTGAAGCCTGGCCAGGAGGGGGCACCGTGTCGTCGAGAGCAGCACCTGAGGAGGTGCCAAAGTCGAGTGCGGCGGTGTCAATGTGGGCGTACTCGTCCTCATCGCTACTTGCGACGGCGACGTTCTTCCCCTTCCCGGCCTTTCCCTCAGGAGATTCGAAGTGGCCTTCCAAGTCGGATTCTACTTCGTCGTCCTCTTCCTCTTCCTCCTCGTACTCGGTGTCAGGCTCGGGGAGGCCCTCGATGAAGGTCTCCGTCTCGGCGCACTCCGCGACCTCATAGGCGATCTGCTTGCGTGTGGCCACGCAGTCGGGATCCACCTCCCACTTGGAATTGTTGCGCTTCCCGCGGATGAGCTGCATGTTGAGGTTTTCATACCAGGACGATATGCAGAGAAGCATCACGTCTGCATCAGCACGGGCGCCCGAGGCACGCCACTTCTTCAACTCCTTCTTCACATTCTTCAGTTTGAAGGCTAGGCCCTTCATGGTGGTTGGCCGATCATCATGAGGCCAAAACAGCCTGTGGAGCTCAAAGCCCTCGTGCACCAGGTCAGTTCCGACGCCAGCCAGCTGTTCGAAATAGTTGTTGAGCACCAGCAAGCTGTCCTTGATCTCGGATCTGGTATCTGCTGCCTCACCTTTCGCAAGGCGAGCTGCTTTGGCCTTGGCCACCATAGGCACAGAAGGGGAATCAAGATGAGGCCAGATCTCTGAAATAGCATGTGGTAACTTCAGAACCGAGAAGAGAAAAACCGAGTAGAAAAAAACCGAGTAGAAGAAAACCGAGAAGAAATGCGACCGAGAAGAAAAGAAGCAGCGAAGAAAAGACTCACCGGACAGTTCGTTGCGCAGCCGCTGCAGCTGGGTCCTCCAGGACTCCTCGTTAGAAATGTGCTTTTCTTGGATCAGGCGCAAGGAGTCCATCTGAGCGAAGAGATCAGCGTTGGTCTTCTTTAGCGTTTCGCATTCCTGCTCAAGGGCTCTCTCCTTGGCTCTGAAAGTGGTCTCGACCTTGGCCTTCTCGGCAATGGCTCTGTCCCTCTCGGCGCCAATCTTGACGGCATCCTGGAGTGCCTTTTGCAACTGGAGTTGCAACTTCTCGGTCTCCGTGGTGTGGTCCTTCAACAGCTCAACGGCCTGGTCGGACAGCTGCTTCTGCACTTCTGCGGGCTTGACACAATCTTGGTGTGCCTTAGCAAACAACTTGTGATCTTCTGCGAAGAGATAGATGAGGTCAGCAGAAGAGCAGAGAAGAAACAAATTCAAAGTCAAACCGAGTAAACAACAAACTTACCTTCTAGCCTTTTGATGGTGGCCTCGGAGTTCTCCACGAAGCTGCGGCATTTCTCATGTTCGTCTGCTAAGGCCTTCAGTTTTTCTGCAGAGAAGGAGAGGTTAGCGCATAAGAAAGCATAAGCGAGCGTAAACAAAAACGCATGAATCGCACAGCTAAAAGCGTACCTTGCACTTCAGTCAGCTGCTGGGTGCTGTCCTTGGCGTTCTTGCTGGCTGCCTCCGCAGCTGTCTTTTCCTTCTCTAGAGCAGCAATTCGCCTCCTGGCGATGGAATGGTTCCAGAGAAGAATGCGGTATAAGTGGGTCCGCTTAAGAACGCTATCCTGAGAAACGAGAAGAAAATGAGTTAGGCAAAGCAGAGAAGATTCAGCCCGAGTAGGAGGCTACTCGGAGAGTATCCGTCTACTCGACCCGAATCTCGGGGACTGGGGGTGATGGTAAGAAAGAAGAAAAGCGAGTAGAAGAGAAGAAAATTCAACTCGGAAAAGGCAAGAAGGACTTACTGCATAGGACTGCTCGATGTCTTCGGCGTTCTTGCGGTGCAGGAACATCTTGGCTGCGAGGGTGGCGGTCTCGGTGGAGACGGACATGGGCTTGTGTCCCAGATCGACCTTGTTCCAATCCACGCGCATGTGGTCGATGCCGCCAAGGGTCAAGCCGTGCCACTTCTCCTCCCCGAGAACCCTGCTGTCCCACCTGGCGTTGATGTGGCCAACGGTGTCCAATACCTGTTCAAGACCCTTGGAAGTTATTGGTTTGTCTTGGACTCCGCGAGAAGCGATGTTGACAGATTGGGGTTGGCTTGGATCTGGAGGAGGGGAGTTCATGGCTACAACCTTCCTTCCCCTCTGGATAGCTAAAGCTTTGTCCTTGGGAGCGAAGCCGATTGAGTGCTGATGGCTAACCTCAATCATGTACTCCGGGTAGCAAGGCTAGCCAGCAGCGCGAGCGTCTGCAGAGAGCGCAGCAGGAATCGGGCCGGACTCGTGGATCACGAGCGCTCCGCCTGAGGATGTACTCTGGTCTCTGGCCCGCTTCTTCGTTTGCTCCTTCTCAACCCTCTGCTTCTCGGGATCCTCAGTCTTCTTCCCCTCAGTCTTGGCCTTCGCCTTCTCGGCGACTGCCTTCTCGGCAGCTTGCTTCTCAGCCTTCTTCTGCTCAGCCCTGGTTTTCTTCTGCTCAGCCTTGGCCTTCTCAGCAATTTCCTTATCAGCAGTTTCCTTCTCGGCCTTGGCCTTCTCAGCAGCTTCCTTCTCGGCTGCCCTTCTGACAACCTCATCCTTCAGAGCATCCAAGGCTCGCTGCCTGGTTACTCGCCTGGCAGGAGGGCTGGATGCGTCCTTACTCGGCGGCGACGAGGAGGAAGTTGGCGGTGTAGGGCCTTGCGCAGTTAATGGTGTAGGGCCTTGCGCAGTTGGCGGTGCCGCAGATCCGTCGCCTTGTGCAGCTCCCGGCTGGGCGCTACTCGGTGTCACGCCCGGTTGCACACTGCTCAGTGGGTAAGCATCCGTCATGGTGGCATCCGTGGCGGTGGTGTCTTCTGCTCGCTGCTCGGCAGCGAGGTTCTCTTGTGCAGCAGCCCCTGTGGTGGGCTGCTCTTGCTCTGCTTCAGGCCGCTCGGCGGCGGTGTTGTCTTGCATCTCCTCGGCATTGCTAGCCGGAGGAGAAGGGGGTCTCTCATCGTGGATGGTAGTGTCCTGTGCTGCTGGTTCAGACGCTGCTCCTTGCGCACCGGCGGTCTGCGGATTGGCAGCAGCAGCGTTGGCGGTGTCGTCCTCATCATCATCCAGATTGACCAGAGGTACTGGTTTTTCCTTAGTATGGTCAGACGCGAGAGCTGCGTTCGCGTCCATAGGAGGTCTGCAGAGAAAAGGAAATCACAAATTAGAAGAAGATTGGGGAAAATAGCATAGCGCGAGAAGGGAAGCGACCGAGAAGAGGGCTTACGCGGTGGTGCACTTGAGCTCTCGTCTGGACCTCTTCACGACCACCTTCTTCTCGGCGGGCTTCTTCTTCTTGGCAGGGGGCGCTGGTGCTCCGCTACCAGCCCGTTTGCGGGTCTCAGGAGCGGCGATGGACAGGGGCTTGACGACTAGGGGCGCATCGCCCTCGTTCTCGTCTTCATCCTCGTCGTCCTTGTCCGCGGCAACTTCATCTGGGAATCAAAGAGAAAAGAGGAAAGAATCAGAAACAGCAAACGAGGGATTGATGCTTCTCGGAAGCAAACGGAATGGAAGTATAGTTACCGTCAAAGTCTTCATCAGACCAAGTGCGGAGAACATCGCGCTTGTCGGTAGTGGGGGAGCGAGTAGGGTTGGTCTGCTCCGTGGCATCGAAAGAGGGCACATCATCCTCCTCACGATCAGGAGACCAGTTGCCCTCAAAAACCTCGCAGCTCTCGATTATCTGGCGAGTAAGGACCTGAAAAGCAGAGAAGGATCACAGACTAGCCGAGTACCAGGAAGGAATTCTACTCGGATAGGCGTGCAGGTATAAAGCACACAAAGCCTAGGCAGTTTACTAAGCATTCTACCCGGATAGGCGTGCAAACACAAAGCATACCAAGCCTAAGCATGTTTGCCGAAAGGTATTACCCGGAAGGGCGTGCAGGTATAAAGCACATCAAGCCTAAGAATCGTTCTCGAGTAGACTATCCGGCAAGGCGTGCAAACACAAAGCATACAAAGCCTAAGGCGATTCGGCTAGATGTCCTACTCGGAACGCAAGGCAATTGCTAGTTGATGCAAGAAGGAGAAGTTATCTACTCGGAAGGTGTATGCAAAGAGCAAAGTAAGGAAGGCGTACCCGCTCAATCGGCTTTGTGCGGCTGTACGGGACGAACCCGTATTGCCAGTGGTCGCCAAGGTTTGTCGTCAAGATGTTCCTTGCGTGCCAGGGAACATCGATGTTGTCGATCTCGATGGTGGTTGTCCTGGTGCAGTCGCGAGCGCCTCCCATGTAACACATGAGATGGCACCACTCCTGCAAGGGCAGCACTCGGCGCTGGATCCAGCAGGCCACCGGATCGTCGTTCTTGAGGCCCTGCGCCTTCAGCCAGCCGAGTCGATTCTCCATCTCGATGGCGTCATCGTCGTTGACGGGCTTGTCCTTCCAGTACATCCCGATTGGAGCGCGATTGCTCCAGACGGGCAGGTTGATTCGATCGTTCACCGGGGCTCCTTCCGCGGCGGCAACGTTCCTGACGTAGAGGAACGTCTTCTGCCACAGCTTGACGGAGTCCAGCCCCTTGATGTGGGGGTGGTTCGTCCCGGACCGCTGCACCATCATGGCGCAGCCGGTGTCGGTGGCGCGGGCGACGCCCGCGGAGTCCTTCTTCCCGGTGGATTGCTGGCGCAGGTGGAAGTACCTGAGCCACGTCTCCCATGTGGGCCAGATGCCGAGGAAGGCCTCGCAGACCACGGCGTGGTAGGCGAGGAAGACGACTGCATTGGGGGGCAGATGGTGCATCTGGATGCCGAAGTGGTTGAGGAACTTCCGCAGGAAATCGGACGCGGGCAATCCGAACCCGCGCTCGAAATGCGCCAAGAAGACGACGCGCTCTCCCTCCCGCGGGGACGGCACGATTTCACCGTCCGGCGCCCGGCACTCCACGCCGGGAGGGACTCGCCTGGTATTGACGAGCCAGGCGCAATCTTCCGCGGTGACGGAGGAGCCGGCCCAGCCAGATTTGGCCATTGTTGCGAGTAGGGAAGGTGGAAGATTTCGAGGGGAGTTGGTTGGTGGATTGAGTCCGCGGCGGCGCGAGAGCTTGCGCGGCGGCGGAGAGCTCGGTGGCGGAGAAGAGCAGGAGACGAAGAAGGAATAGTGCGAGGGAAGGGGAAAAGGAAGTTACCGGCGGGGGGTATTTATATCCCCTCCGCGAGTTTACCGTTACCGTCGCGGAAGTGGGATCGATTCTGGCGTGTGGTGGGTCCTGTGGCCGGCTAGAAACGCACACAAGCGCCGGTTGCGCGCGTAATGGCCGCAGCTGATCCCACCACCAAATCGTGGCCTATAACTGCACTTGATGGGACATGACGGCCGGTGGGCCCATTGCGTGAAAACTGGACGCGTGGCAGGTCGTGTCCTGGGCAACGAAACGACAAGGTCGTGGATGCTTGACACGTGTGCAGTTGCTGCGCGAAGGGCTGGATTGTGCTCTGTGCTGCAGAGGCTCAATCTGAGAAATTTCTCTAAGTCTTTTTACTCGGCTACAGAGTAGAAAGCAAGTGCTACTCGGAAAAGGGGAAACTCAAGGTACTTTCCAGATAACTACTCGGAGGTTCTACTCGGCATCTTGAGGTTCAAGGGCTGAGATGCAAAGGCTGGTTTTAAGCTGGCAGAGCCTAGTGAACAAGTTCGCAAGACTCAACCAGCTTCGGGGACTGCTGTCGGGGGGTTACCCCCGAGTAGGGTAAAGACAGGTGGTAAAGGCAGCTTACAGAAGAGAGGTTTGGTCGAGTAGCCGACTACCGGGTACTCGGTACCCGGTCGACTGCTACTCGGTCTCACCTCAAGATGGCCAGAAGGAGATATCAATCAAGTTCTATCCTTTCGAGTAGAAGGGTTGGCCCGAGTACAATTGGCGGGAACAATTGGCGGGAACCTACTCGGGCCAGAAAGTCAAAGGAGCCGTTCTGACACAGGAT